>JAOANR010000012.1:26969723-27569723 GCA_030278955.1 Hygrophila difformis
TGCCCTGGCCTGGGTTTGTTACTTCATCTGTGGTGGAAAAGCAACACCCGACACATCATTTATTGAAATGCCAAGTACCACTATCATTCTCCCATGTCACACCCAAAGATTTGAATTCAGCCTAAACTATCCCTTAACTGTCAATCCTAGTAGCAGTTACACAACTCTCAATACAACCGAGTGACCTCTAATGAAAGCGGTTAAAGAAAGCAGTAAAGAAAGCATTTAAACCTATCACTCGGAGGTTTTGAAAATCTGACCCTGGTAGTAAAAGACAGCTCCCCGTCAGAATGAAGGAGTATGGATCAAGAATTCCCGGCTCTCAGTGAACCGCTAGTGTGTTCACTTCCTTCCGGGTGATTATGAGATACAAACTAATGAAACGAACTAATAAATTAGTTCGTTCCGGATGCACTCACTCAGGACTCAAAAGTAGGCTTTGGCAGAAGAGGATAGCAGTTGAAAGAAAACTCAACCCTATCTTGGAAAATAACCAAGGCCTGGATGATGTTCCTCTAAGATTATTTACTACACTGTATTTGAATCCAAGTGGACCCCATCTCGGTGTAGCACTTAATCTTACATTTCATCAACCAGCAATTTTGGAAAATAATGGGTTTGAAAATCATTCCCTATCAGGTACTAGACTCTCAGTTAAAACACAGACCCTTTCAGTCTAGGCGAGACCTAATCGCTGAATCTGCTTCTTAATTCCCAAAATATAACCCTTGACAGAATATGAATTAGTCATAACTGAAGAATTTATCCCTTACTCAGATCCGGATTTTATAAAGAGGTTTTTGTTGGAAATTTATAAAGCAATATCTGTTTAAGATCTAGACTTCTATTGTCCAAGGGAAGGATCCCAAAATAATTACAGACCACAACAGTATATAATATTATCATGCATAAGGATATATGGAAGTGTAAAATTAATTGACCCAAAATATAGATGCGGGCCTAGACAGAAGGTGAAACACAGAATGAAGTGGTCAAGGGACCAAAGTAATGGCAGAGTGATCAGGTGGACTGTAAACATCTACTGTCCAATTTCCCAATCACTCGGATGGAGCGAATTTAGACAGCTTAGACCCTATAATGGTGGTGTCAACACCAGTTGGGCCTCCACTGTCTGTGAATTCGGATAAAAACCTACATGCTTCCCTTCTATAATGATCATCAGTTGGCATTGACTGATGCCAACTGACTCCCAGTACGGATTGGGATTCAGGTTTGAAAATTAAGATAATAAAAATAAAACTGTATCTGGATGGAAGTCAGTCGAGCAGCTATTATAACCCCGGATGGGCGAACCGCC
Source organism: Hygrophila difformis (assembly GCA_030278955.1). Classification (NCBI taxonomy): domain Eukaryota; kingdom Viridiplantae; phylum Streptophyta; class Magnoliopsida; order Lamiales; family Acanthaceae; genus Hygrophila; species Hygrophila difformis. The sequence continues at coordinate 26,971,042 of JAOANR010000012.1, forward strand.
AAGGCTTCCACTGACAGCCATTCAGACCATGCAAAATAACAATTAGTAACTAATACCCAGAATACGAGCTAGTTATCCATGAGGGAGTACCTGCCAACATTATTCTGATGTATTCTTTACTAATGGTTCCACACAACACACAAAGACAAAATAAATAAGAACAAAAGGAGATCCATTGTATGAGAGACATTGGTTTCTCATGCAAGGTTGTGGATTGGGTCCACATGTAATGGTCTTAAATAATCCTTCCTACCATAATTAATTACAGTCCAGATTATCTGTTTAAGCCATTAGGATTTTGTTTATACAAGAATGTTTTAATGGCAATTGAACAAAGGTCCTTTAATCATGATGATTATTGAAGAGTGATTATTGCTAATCTCAATTTTTAATCATTAATGAGTCAAGGGTTCAATCAGTTAAGTGATGCAAATGGAGAATCAAAATTTGGGCAGCATAACACCCTATATTGCAATTCCAGAATGTTACATCCTAACCCGTGGGGCTATGATGTGAGTGTTGCAATATAAAATAGGAAGAGAATGAAAGTTGTTTGAGATTAAATAGAGAGAGAAACCCTTGTCGCGATATCATAAATTCTGTCGCGGACCGAGGTCCGCGACATGGACATCCCGACAAGTTTTTAGAATTTTTGGGCAGCATAACGCCTCTTTGTCGCTATGTGAGATTTTGTCGCGGAACGTGGTTCCGCGACAAGGTGTGACATCGCGACAAAGTGTTTTCATAAAATTCTAAAGCATTTGAACCCTTGTCGCTATGCATGGAAATTTTGTCGCGGAACGTGGTTCCGCGACAAGGTGTTCCGCGACAAGGTGTTCAAAGATCAAAGAACATGGCATAATTTTTCTGTCTCGGAATGGGATTTTGTCGCGGAACGTGGCTCCGCGACAAGAAGCCATGAAGACAAAATGCAAGAGTTTGGCTCCTTTGTCGCTATGCATGGACAGTTTTGTCGCGGAACGTGGCTCCGCGACAAGGTATTCCGCGACAAAGGGTTTTAAGTTATGGAGACAAGTGTCTTGAAACACCTTGGTCGCGGAACAGCCACTCTGTCGCGGAACGTGGTTCCGCGCCAGAAGGCGGTTGGCGCCCAAGGTGGTTCAGGACAAAAGTCAGAAAAAGCAGAAATGAACAGTGGCATGCAAACAGCGTGATCTCACCCTATTTCAGATCAAAAAGCTATTCTAAGCTAAAAATAAGCAAGAAACATTCAAAATAAAGAAGAACATGCTTAAACAAAAATAACAAGGCTGGACAGAACATTAAAATAAGCAGGAATCCTAATCTAGGGTTTGATCACACATCCACACAACATTATCTATAATAAGCCAACAGTAAACATAAAAATAGCAAAATGGGGGTCAAATGACCCCAAAATGAAAAAGAAAGCATAAATCCATGGGGTGTGAGACCCATTTCATGATTTGGGACACAAATGATGAATGTTTTCCCATATTATTGAAGGGGTGTTGTTAATACCCATGATTTGGGTATTACAAACCCTAAAACAAGAGTTTAGAAACCAAAACATGGTGTAAAAATGGCTATCTAAGCACTGTGAACAGTAAAACACTAAACTAAGCTAAACTAAGAGCAAAAATTAAATAATACATGAAAATAAACCTAAACTACTCTACCTAAGAGAGAACTCCTACTGCTTGCCTTCAAGAACTTCTAACAAAATTCCAACCTTCCAACAACCCTTAGCTCATGGGAGACACCTCATATTTATAGAAGTGTAACCCTAAGCCCATGGGCCTTGATTCTAGCCCATTGTGTCTTAAGACATCACACACATCACAGCTTTGTCTCGGAACATCAGGTTGGTCGCGGAACATGCTGCATGTGGCAAGGCTTCTCGACTGGGTCTTGTGTCTCTATTTGTGCATCTTGGTCGCGGAACATGCCTTTGTCGCGGAACATGCCATCGCGACAAAGGTCATCGCGCCAGGGGCTTGGCTGGTCTCCTCTTCATTTTGGGCCAGTTGGTCGCGGAACATGCCTTTGTCGCGGAACACTGCATCGCGCCAAGGGCTTCCGCGACAAAGGTCTTCCTGGGCCTGCTGGATTGGGCCAGATGGGCCGAAAATATTCTTTTTGTGGGCTTTTCTATCTTTTTCCCATCTTTTTGTTTCCTTTTCTTTTTCTCATGTTTTTGGATTTTTCTAACATAAATATGTAATAAAATTACATATTTATGTCTTTTTCATACCAGCTTATTATTTTTACAATTATGCATAAATCAGTCCAATTCGACTGCTTTCTTACTTAATGTAAGACCGGAATGCGATCAAATGCCCGTTTAAGACACGGAAATGGATTGAAAATAATGGTCATTTTTGGCCATTATCAACATCCTCACATTTAATACTGATCGTCCCCGAGCAGTCAGAGTCAATGTTCGTAAGAACACGGACTTTACATATTCAATTCATTTTCGTGGCTTCAAAAATATCATTCTTTTTAGATTGGGATAAGACAATCGAAAATTACAAGTATTGAATTCCCTTGATTGCAGTGTTTAATGAAATGATACTTGCTCACTATATCAGGCCTACAAATCAAACATTATTATCAACCTTTCATAAATATCATGTTTGAAAAATGCAAAGATTAGGGATGAGAATTAGAGGATGACATGAACATGTGTAATAAGACAAGGCCTCACATATATGAGAATCGGAAAATTCACTCACTCTCAATTGGGGTTTAATCATGAACGCTCAAAATCACATTTAATTAAATTATCCCATAAGCTTGCAATCAGACCAACTCGCCACCGGCTCATTTCTTCAAATCGAGATCACGAGGTCTTATTTAAGGGTTATAACGGGGCGTACGGTCGTAACATTAGGTAGGAAAGGGAAATTATTGGGCTAGGAAGTGGCAAGAATTAATTTTATCGTAACTTGGCATTTTTATTTAGAATTTATGATCATCAATATTTCTTTCTTTTTGATTTTCCTTCTATTGCATGACATTAGACTAAGTCTAAGTCTAATTTGCTTTGTCATTTGCAATTTATTTGTGTTGAATGAAATTCAACTTTTTTTTTTTTTTTTTTGAATCGGTTTATAGAATACCGATTTATAGCTTTCATTGATGATCAAAAATTGTAATGCCTTGACAGAATTCATCCTTGCACACTTGGGTTTGAATTTCTTGGTCTTTTTGTAAGGCTAGGAATAATATAGAGGGTTTCAAAGAAAAATTAGGCTTATAGGCTCAAATTGGTTAATCCTAAGGGGAAAATATTTTTGGGTTTGGATTTCAAACGAATGCCAAAAATTTGGGTTTTCTAGGTGCCTCGATCATATGCTCGATTTCGGGAATATGGCATGGTCTTGGATCGGTCCCAATTGCAAGTTCTAGTTTCCTTTAATCAAAATGATTCACACATCAAAGAAAATGAATGAGTAAAAGTGACTCATGGCTCAAATCTCACAAGGTTGGGTTGATTCATGTCATACAATATTCTCAAATTTAATCCAAGCTTAATTCTAACAATTTATTCAATCGAAATCTCTAACATGCAGATTTATTACCCAATAAGCTGATCGCATCATTAAATTTTTATAGCTCAAAACCTCAGGAACTCATGTCATGCATGTTCTCAATTACATTATCCCAATTTAAAAGTTTGAAAATTAAATCACAAGCCTAAATTCAACCTGTGAATTTAGAGCAAGTTTATGCATATTTTTGCTGGTTATTTAATTGAAAGCAGTAAAGAGGCACTGCTGACATACTGAGTATGTCAACAGCATATTTTTGGCCTGACAGTCACTTATTCATCTCGGACTGTGCAGACATCTTTTAAAAGGAAAGCAGTAAAGAATTGTTCAGTGGTCTCAAAAACTGAGTTCCAATTTAGGGAAAGCAATTAAATACAACCGATGCAAGGGATTCTCGTGCAGTTAATACAAACCTGCACACACAAAAGGAGGAATCCCTTGCAGATTACTACTACTAAAACGGAAATGACATAAAGCAAGGTAAGGTGGGACTAGAATTCGTCCTTCTTTCTTCAGGGCATGTATCGGAGCCAGAGGACACAGCTGGAAAGCTCACAACGCAGGCACCAATCGCGGTTTCTCAGAGGTGCATGCCATCCTGGGCAATAGACTCTGACTCCTTGGCCTGCCCACAGTTGTGGGTTGTCTGGGTTGTCAGTTATCCAAGCGAGAACGTTGAGGGACGTATACCGAAAAACTGATCGATCTGTCACCATCCTGTCGATCATTCTGATTCCCTGCTCAACTTGGCTTTCGTCTGTCTTACTCATAAGCATCAATCCGCGGGTGAAGATTGATGTCTTATGGTTGTCCTCAAGTCCCGGGCGTAGCAGTTCACAAGCGCGCTCCTCATTCCCCTCTGCAAATGCCCTGAGTGCTGGAATGAGCTGAAGGTTGAAGTTTCCTGCAGCTGTGCATATTCGCAGGAATCTCTCCTTCTGCCGACGGATCCTTTCTTGCCATCTCTTCACCGTGGAGGTGATAACCTCGCATCGCTTGTACACGATGGCAAGGTTTCCAGCATCTCTGAACTTCTTGCATACTCGTTGTGCAGTAAACACCCCCTTGATTTCATCCTCTCCTATCCGGGAGAGAATTTCACCAAGGAGTTCGACCGGCAAGTCCAGCAACTTGGTTCCCTCTGGAGCAGGGTCTGGAATGGGAGGATTACCCCTGAAAAGATAAGAAGTGATGAATCCAATTTTTATGTAATTTTCCGAAATTATTCAAGTTCAGAAACCAACATCCTCACATTTAGAGCTTTGCTCTAGATGTGAGATTATTAAATTTCTGACTTGAATTTTAATTTAAAGCACATGTAAATAATATTTGGTTTTAAATGGGCTAAAGAGCCCAAAATAAAATAAAATTGGCCATTGGGCCTAAAATCTTTTTAATGGGCCATAGGGCCCAAAAGTTTCCAGTTTTATTAAACAAGTCCGAGACACTTGTTGGAAGTGGAATGAGATGGATAGATGGAAATGGAATGCTCGAATATTGGAATGTGCAATGGAGACGTGGCGGAACGGATCTGCTATTTCTGGATAGCTTGGACTGTTTGAACAGTTTTAGCATCCAAAAATTTGCAAACACTATTTTTAATTTTAAAAATGGTTGACTTGTTTTATTTAACAAAGGTGGGATGTGAGTGGTCCCATTTTGGATTTTTGAAAAGGATAGCAGTTAGGTGACACAAATACTGCTATCTTACTCACACTAGTGTTCCATTGGGAACAAAAACTCAAGTCAAACATTAAACAAAAATAACTCTTTTTGTCTTTTTCTAAAAGGTTGCTTTTATTAAGAGTGGAAGTTTCTCATTGGGTGTTTGTACTATGTTTCCATAAACAAACAAACATTTATTCCCATGAGATTTCTAACATGGGAACAAATGTGCCCAAAAAGATCTTACCTCTTTTATTACACCAAAATAACACTGCACATCACATCAAGATCAATCAAACCAATAACATCAAGATATTCAAAACAATACCCCAAATGTTCATCAGTTTGTTCTTTCCAGTTTTTAAACCTTCAAAAATCTTATCCATTAACAGTTTTAAAACAAGCTCTCAAGTAGGTTTTTAAGGGTTTCAAAAGGACTTCAAAGAGCTCCTTAAAACCGAGAGCATTCAAAATCGCAGAACAGAGAAAACAAAAACTCACACAAACCACATTATGTCATTCTCAACCCAAAAATAAGAAAAAGAAGCCAAAGAGTTCGATAGAGGCCATGGACAGGTGGGAAAAGTGGGTTTACCCTCCCCTCCTTGGCTCGGGTCTAGGCACGGGTCCAAGGTTTGGGAGGAGTCCATGAAATCGGTCCATAGTTTCCCCTAGAAAAAGAGTGATAAGGGTGCGAAGAACACGTGGTGTTCGTTCGGATGAGAGAAAAATGGGGGAAAAGAAGATGAAGAAACTGAAAGAAGTTGAAATGACAGGAGGAAGGTGAAAAGAAACTGGAGGGGGTGGGGGGGTATAAATACTTGAACTTTTGTCGCGGAATCCGAGACTTTGTCGCGGAACAAGGTTCCGCGACAAGGCATAGCGACATTAGAGAGGTCGCGGAGTTGAGGGTTGGTCGCGGAGTCATCCTCCGCGACAAGGCCACCGCGACAAAGTTCAGTATGGAGACAGTCAACGCAAATCGTGTCGCGGAGCAGGGCTTGGTCGCGGAGTCATGCTCCGCGACAAGGTGCATCGCGACAAGATGTGGGGAAGGGTTAAGAAGGAAAAGGGATTTTGTCGCGGAGTAGGGCCTGGTCGCGATGCATGACATCGCGACAAAGGTCCTTCCGCGACAAAGAATTTTGAATTTTCGAATTTTCTTGGACTGGACCCGAGTGTGATGTTGGGCCTGCGTCCATTTTATTTGACTTGGGCTGAATAAATTTAGTCCAAGTAAATTCAAAATGCTGGGCTGAAAATTAAATAATCCACTTGCATAAAATTAGGTTGGGTTAGTTCCATTTTATCTGTGAATTTTATTTCGGGTATTGAATTTCTTCAATTCCCGAGAACATTTTCTCAGATTTATAGAACTAATCCAACCAAGAACCTGGTTTTCCATGTTACTGTTATCTGTTCCTCTTTTTGGTGGTTCCGAACTTCTGCAAGATAGATGAATGAAATGCATTAGATTTTCTCCAAATATCAACATCCTCACATTTAGAGTCTTAGTACTCTAAATGTTTAATTGATCTTTGGGTACTTTCTTGCCATGAAATAAATACTGTAAATATATACTATATATATAAACTGAAATTTTTGTATTTTTAAATGCTGTTTCTTATTGAGTGTAAGCCGGGTCTGCCACTGCTTGGCTTTCTTTCTCCGGATCGAACTGTCCAAGGTACTCTTTTAATCGTTGTCCATTCACCACTATATCGCCCCTGCCAGTTCGAATCCTGACAGCTCCATTTTTGAACACCTCTAGTACTTCATGTGGTCCTTCCCATCTAGATTTGAGCTTTCCGGGGAACAGCTTCAACCTAGTATTGAACAATAACACATGTTGACCAACATAAAAATACTTAGGTTTGATCCGGCGATCGTGCAACTTCTGGGTCCGCTCCTTGTAAATTCGAGAGCTTTCATAAGCTTGCGCTCGTATTTCCTCAATTTCATTGAGGTCCAACTTACGTTTGCTCTGAGCAACTTTCGGATCGAAGTTAAGCGTTTTAACGGCCCAGTAAGCTTTATGCTCTAGCTCTACAGGCAAATGACAGGCTTTTCCGAAGACCAGCCTATATGGAGACATCCCGATGGGAGTCTTATATGCTGTGCGGTATGCCCATAGAGCATCATTGAGCTTACGTGCCCAATCCTTACGGGTTATCCCGACAGTGGCTTCGAGTATGTGTTTGATTTCGCGATTGGATACTTCGACTTGACCACTAGTCTGGGGATGATAAGGCGTGCCTATCTTATGGAGGATCCCATTTTTACTCATTAAAGTTTCAAAACCTTTATTAATAAAGTGTGTTCCTCCATCAGATATCACCACCCTAGGTACGCCAAATCGACTGAAAATGTTGTTCTTGAGGAACTTGATGACTTGGCTACCATCATTGGTCGGTAATGCGACAGCCTCGACCCATTTGGATACGTAATCGACAGCTACCAAGATATAGTAGTTTCCACCAGATGGTGGAAACGGTCCCATGAAGTCAATGCCCCATACATCAAAGATCTCAAGTGTGAGAATCCCCTTTTGAGGCATCTCATCCCTCTTGGAGATGTTTCCTAATCTTTGGCATCTGTCACAGCCCTTAACAAATGTCCTGCAATCCTCATAGATGTGAGGCCAATAAAATCCACATTCGAGGACCTTGTGGGCCGTTCGAGCGGGACCATGGTGACCTCCATATTCTGATTCATGGCATTTTCTGACAATTTGATAAGCTTCATGCTCGGTCACACATCGCCTGATTATTAAATCAGGGCAGTGTTTGAAGAGATAAGGTTCTTCCCAGAAGTAACTTAATACATCTCGTTTGAACTTATTCCTCTGATGATAGTTCGGAAACTGTGGGGTTACTCCGCATGCCAAGAAGTTAGCGATGTCGGAAAACCATGGACAAGCTTGATTATGCAGGTGCAACGCGAACAACTGTTCGTCCGGGAAATCTTCATTGACGACTTTTTCCTTTTTATCATTATCTAATCGAGATAAGTGGTCAGCAGCACCATTATCTCGACCTCGCCTATCTTTTATTATGATGTCGAATTCTTGCAACAGAAGTACCCACCTGATTAATCGAGGTTTTGCATCTTGTTTGCTAAACAAGTATCTCAATGCTGTATGATCAGTGTATACTATGGTCTTTGTACCTATCAGGTACTGTCTGAACTTGTCAAACGCAAAGACTACAGCATACATCTCTTTCTCCGTTGTGGTGTAGTTAACTTGGGCTTCATTCAGGGCATGACTTGCGTAATGAATTACGCAGTGTCTCCCATCCTTATGTTGTCCAAGAACTGCGCCTACGGCGAGACCACTAGCATCGCACATCACCTCGAAAGGCAGTGACCAATCGGGTGGTTGCACTATCGGTGCAGAAACCAGCATCTTCTTGAGCGTGTCAAAGGCTTGGACACACGCTTCATTTATTAAGAAAGGATTTTCTTTACAAAGCAGATTAGTGAGCGGCTTGGCAATTTTAGAGAAATCCTTAATGAATCGCCGGTAAAAACCGGCATGCCCTAAGAAGCTCCTAACTGATTTGATCGAGTTAGGAAGAGGGAGATTGGAAATGATGGAAACTTTGGCTGGATCAACTTCAATGCCTGCACGAGAAATGCGATGACCTAACACTATGCCCTCAGTGACCATAAAATGGCACTTTTCCCAATTTAAAACCAAGTTAGTGTCTTCACACCTCTTTAAAATCTTAGCAAGATTGGTCAAACAATCTTCGAACGTATCTCCATATACAGAGAAGTCATCCATGAAGACCTCAATGCATTTTTCGATAAATTCAGAGAAAATAGACATCATGCATCTTTGAAAAGTAGCAGGTGCATTGCACAAACCAAAAGGCATCCGTCGATAGGCAAAAGTGCCGTACGGGCAAGTAAAAGTGGTTTTATCATGGTCTTCACTGGAAATAACAATTTGATTATAACCAGAATAACCATCCAAAAAGCAATAAAACTCTCTCCCTGCCAACCTCTCAAGCATCTGATCGATGAATGGCAATGGAAAATGGTCCTTGCGTGTGGCCTCGTTCAGCTTCCGGTAATCGATACAAACTCTCCATCCGGTCACTGGCCTGGTTGCAACCTCTTCTCCTTGCTCATTCTTGGTTATGCACATCCCTCCTCGTTTGGGTACGACCTGCACTGGGCTAACCCATTTGCTATCAGAGATAGGATAGATTATACCAGCATCTAAGAGCTTGATAACTTCTTTCCTTACCACTTCCTGCATAAGGGGGTTCAATCGCCTCTGAGGTTGACGGGAGGGTTTAAACTCTTCTTCCATTAGAATCCTGTGCATGCAAATAGAAGGGCTTATTCCTTTTATATCAGAAATGGTCCAACCTATTGCATGTACATGTTTCTTAAGAACGACCACCAGAGCATTTTCTTGCTCTTGGGAGAGCTTAGCCGAAACAATCACGGGTAACTTTTTATGTTCTGCGAGAAACGCGTACTTGAGATGATCGGGTAATGTTTTAAGTTCAAGCTCTGGTGGGCATTCAACGGAAGGGAGTAGTTTGCGAGAATTGGGTAGTGGGAGAACAGATTTACCTTCGGGATCCTGCATCAGTACAGGATCCTCTTCCTCCTCTTGGTTGGCGTCCTCACGGAAGTCCATGCCATCAAATTCCTCCAAATCCCCTGTTTCGGGATCGGCGAAGTGAACGGCTTTGCATCCTTTGTGCTCCACGCCAGCAGGCTTCAGTACCTGCTTTGATGATTCATCCAGCATCATTTCACAATCAAGTTCAGAGTCTAGCTCTTCCCTAACTATTACATTTTCAAATGAAAAACAAGAACTGTCATTCGGAAATTTCTGCAATTTCTCCATATCAAAGATGATCTCCTCGCCATCGACCCTTAAGGTGACTTTTCCGGACTTAGCGTCAATCAGTGCACCACCAGTGGCTAAAAATGGGCGTCCAAGGATAAGCGGCATTTCAGAATCCTCTTCAATGTCGAGGACGATGAAGTCGACCGGGAAAAGAACCTGTCCGGTTTTGACCACAACATCCTTGAGGATTCCTACGGGCTGAGTGATCGATCTGTCTGCAAGTTGCAGTCTCATCTTGACCGGTTAAATTTCTCCAAGCTTGAGGCGAACAGCCATAGCTAGTGGCATCACATTGATGCTTGATCCTAAATCACAAAGCCCCATACTCACTTTGGCCTTTCCGAATTGTACTGGAAGTGTGCAACATCCGGGGTCCTCTTTCTTTTCAGGCATTCTCCTCTGAACGATGGCACTGCATGTGCTGTTGAGAATAATTACCTCTTCCTGCTCAACCTGCCTTTTTCCTGAAATCAATTCTTTCAAGAACTTAGCATAGATGGGCATTTCGGAAATCATTTCTGTGAGAGGAATGGTTATCTCTACAGACTTTAATCGTTGCAGAAATTTCTTGAATTTAAGATCATGTTCTTTATTTTTAAGCCGCGCAGGATAAGGAATCCTGGGTATGTACTTGTTATTAGCAATTTTTGGTGGTGAAGGGAAGGAAGTTGTACCTTCACCTGTACCCTTATCTGTTTCAGCCGTGTCAGGCGCAGCTTCAGTCTGCATTTCGGCTGTCTCTTTTTCCGCTTCGTTCCCATTATCAGCTTCCTTACCAGCATTGTCAACAATATCATCTTCTTCAAATTCCGCTCCAGTATCTGCTCCCTTCGGTCCAGCTAGCACTCTTCCAGATTTCAAGGTTATTGCCTTGCATTGCGGGTTCTTTTCCGCAGTGCTAGGCAATGTTCCTTTGTCCCTTTTCTGCATCTCATTAGCCATCTGTGTAACTTGGGTCTCCACATTTCTGATGGAGGCCTGCAGTTGATTGTTGATCTCTTTCTGACTAGTGATGAAATCAGTCATCAGATTCTCAAGCCTTGAAGGAGGCTTTTGATTCTGATTCTGATTTTGCTGCTGATTCTGATTCCACTGGCCTTGGTTTGGGACAAACTGAGGCTGGAAACTCTGATTGGGCTGAAAGTTCTGGAAATTCTGAGGCGGCCTCTGCTGGATCTGAGGTTGGAAACCTGGATTCTGAAAATGTTGTCCCCTGTTCTGATTGAATCCCTGATTCTGTTGAGGGTTGAACTGCTGTTGCTGTGGCTTGTTCAAGAGATGTGAGTTCAAGGCGTTGTTGTTTGAGTAGGACAAATTCGGGTGTCTATTTGGAAAAGCTCCTGCATAGTTACAGCTCTCTGCTGTGACTTGCTCGCATGTGTCAGTTGCATGAGCACCTTGACACAGTCCACAGATCACATCAGTTTGCTGTCCCTGCGCAGAACTTCCAACTCCTTGATTTACAGACAACGCTGCCACTTGCTCTTGAAGCTTTTCAATGTCTGACTTCTCTACTGTACCTACAACACACAAACCGCGAGGGGGAGTGGGATTACCATCATCAGTTAGAACAGAACGGTTGACACTCATGGCTTCAATCTTTGCCCAGGCTTGGTCCATCGGTATGTAGAGCAAATGTTGACCACCGGCAGCATCAAGCATGGATTTCCATGCTGGGGTCAGACCACTGTAGAACTTTCTCAGTCTCTCCCAGTCATGGAATCCATGTTGAGGACACTTTCTGAGTAGGTTGAAGAATCTTTCCTTTGCATCATACAAGGACTCGTCTGGTTTCATCTTGAATTCCGCAATTTTGGAGCGGCATTCATCCACCTTGGACTCCGGGAAGTATTTTGCTAGGAAATTTCTGATCACATCTTCCCATGTGGACTTCTGATTTACGGGCAGTGACTTGTACCATGTTCGTGCTCCGCTTGTCAGAGAGAAGGGGAATAGCCTTAGTCGAATAGTGTTCGCGGGTACATCACGATTTTTGATCGTGTCACACAATTCTAGGAAGGTTTGCAGGTGATCATGGGGATCTTCATGACTTGCTCCGGCAAACTGGTTGCTCTGGACTAGATTGATTAGGGCCGGTTTCAGTTCGAAATTCCTGGCCAAGAATGGAGCTTGTCCAGGAATGTTCAGATATGGCTCTAAAATCGGTTGCATGTAATCAGCAGCAGCTGCTGCTTGATGATTGTTCTCAGGCCCGCCTTGGTATTGCTGTGGGTAGTAGTTCTGAGGCATGAAATAGTTCCTCGGGTCATTGAAATCATTCGGATTAGGGGGATTCTGATGGGGGTTGTGGTATTGCTGATTCTGTTGGTTTGGGAAATTTTGCTGATTTGGTTGGTTTTGGTTGTTTGGTAGGTTTTGGTTCGGGTTGGGAGGGGGTGCCTCGAAGTGTTGCTGCTCCATGTTTGGTGGATTCCCACCTCCTTGTATGATCTGGGGAGGGGGATCATCCAAATCATCATGATCAGCATCTTCGGGGTCTTCCTCAATGTTGTGAAGTGGGGGATTGGGTTGAATGATTGGTGGGATGTCAGGGTTTGCCATTTCGGAAATATCGCTGCTGGTGCTTGGTGAAAGTAATGCCTGTCGTTCCCGTTCCCTTCTTCGTTTAGTCTCCGCCCTAAGACGTCGAGCTGTCTTTTCTATCTCTGAATTAAACGGGATCTCGGCTGGCGTCTGCTTCCTCCTTTGCATAGAACAACGGCTTCAATAATGACAGTACCTGTACAATCCCCAGGTTAGAAGTGGTTCTGAAAGGTGAATATTTATAATTATATGTATAGGCTACTCTAGGAGAAATGAGGAATGTAATTCTCTAAATAAAACGGCGCTGCATCCTCCCCGGCAACGGCGCCATGAAACTTTTGACAATTTCCGTCCCACGAGCTTTTTCTAAAATTATACCAGGTTAGATTTATTACAAGAAAAGAGTTATGATTCACGGGAAAGGGTTTAGGGATACATCAAGATTGTTAGTCTTTTTATTACTCAAGTGTGGTGCTTTAATTTCAAATGGCGCTGTGGTCCTCCCTGTCATGAAATGTTGACAAATCTCATGGCATAGCCGGGATAGGTTGACCTTCAGCCTGTCACACTGAGGATCCCCGGCAAGTATGCCATGATACTTCTCATCAATTCTTGCCATGAGAGTTCCTGCCATGAGACTTTTGGCAAGTTCCCACTACATGAGTATTTTCCGAAAAATCATAGTCCTGGTTTAGATTTTATTTAATGAAACCAATTTATGATGGCGGAGTTGTGATTAGGGATATATTTATAAGTAGTCATGTTTTTATTGCTCGTGTTTAAGAAACTGTGGCCCGAAAGCGCACGGTGTCAAAAATTGCAGTAATTTATAGTAAGACCGGATCGTTCACTGGAGGATGTGCGATAGAAGCAGGTCCCACGTCGTTTTACTAGATTTTCCATTCGTATTGCTCAATAGGTTTGAAAGGTGATTAATACCTACTAACATGAATTTAAACTAGATCTAGAAAGCAGTTAAATTAATCTATAAAGCAAATAAATCTATTCTAGAAAGCGGATAAGAATTATTCTAGGAATGCAGTAAACATTATCTACGAAAGCAGGAAAAAGGATCATTGTGCCAACCGTGAAGTTGAGTCACAATGTAGACAGAAAGGACAGGAAGGAAAGAATGAAAATTGGACATGAGTGAGATATAGCAATGTTAAACTTCCATTTTCATACGCAGATCTTTGTTTGGGATAATTCTATCAGATAGCTAATTCTCATGCTCTCAATAAGGCTTTCCCTTTAATAGACAGGTACTTGCAATATGAATTTACATGTTCTTAAGACCTCAAATTCTAAGATACCACAGATTCATAACTGCCCTGGCCTGGGTTTGTTACTTCATCTGTGGTGGAAAAGCAACACCCGACACATCATTTATTGAAATGCCAAGTACCACTATCATTCTCCCATGTCACACCCAAAGATTTGAATTCAGCCCTAAACTATCCCTTAACTGTCAATCCTAGTAGCAGTTACACAACTCTCAATACAACCGAGTGACCTCTAATGAAAGCGGTTAAAGAAAGCAGTAAAGAAAGCATTTAAACCTATCACTCGGAGGTTTTGAAAATCTGACCCTGGTAGTAAAAGACAGCTCCCCGTCAGAATGAAGGAGTATGGATCAAGAATTCCCGGCTCTCAGTGAACCGCTAGTGTGTTCACTTCCTTCCGGGTGATTATGAGATACAAACTAATGAAACGAACTAATAAATTAGTTCGTTCCGGATGCACTCACTCAGGACTCAAAAGTAGGCTTTGGCAGAAGAGGGTAGCAGTTGAAAGAAAACTCAACCCTATCTTGGAAAATAACCAAGGCCTGGATGATGTTCCTCTAAGATTATTTACTACACTGTATTTGAATCCAAGTGGACCCCATCTCGGTGTAGCACTTAATCTTACATTTCCATCAACCAGCAATTTTGGAAAATAATGGGTTTGAAAATCATTCCCTATCAGGTACTAGACTCTCAGTTAAAACACAGACCCTTTCAGTCTAGGCGAGACCTAATCGCTGAATCTGCTTCTTAATTCCCAAAATATAACCCTTGACAGAATATGAATTAGTCATAACTGAAGAATTTATCCCTTACTCAGATCTGGATTTTATAAAGAGGTTTTTGTTGGAAATTTATAAAGCAATATCTGTTTAAGATCTAGACTTCTATTGTCCAAGGGAAGGATCCCAAAATAATTACAGACCACAACAGTATATAATATTATCATGCATAAGGATATATGGAAGTGTAAAATTAATTGACCCAAAATATAGATGCGGGCCTAGACAGAAGGTGAAACACAGAATGAAGTGGTCAAGGGACCAAAGTAATGGCAGAGTGATCAGGTGGACTGTAAACATCTACTGTCCAATTTCCCAATCACTCGGATGGAGCGAATTTAGACAGCTTAGACCCTATAATGGTGGTGTCAACACCAGTTGGGCCTCCACTGTCTGTGAATTCGGATAAAAACCTACATGCTTCCCTTCTATAATGATCATCAGTTGGCATTGACTGATGCCAACTGACTCCCAGTACGGATTGGGATTCAGGTTTGAAAATTAAGATAATAAAAATAAAACTGTATCTGGATGGAAGTCAGTCGAGCAGCTATTATAACCCCGGATGGGCGAACCGCCAAGGCTTCCACTGACAGCCATTCAGACCATGCAAAATAACAATTAGTAACTAATACGAGCTAGTTATCCATGAGGGAGTACCTGCCAACATTATTCTGATGTATTCTTTACTAATGGTTCCACACAACACACAAAGACAAAATAAATAAGAACAAAATGAGATCCATTGTATGAGAGACATTGGTTTCTCATGCAAGGTTGTGGATTGGGTC
Organism: Hygrophila difformis; assembly: GCA_030278955.1. Classification (NCBI taxonomy): domain Eukaryota; kingdom Viridiplantae; phylum Streptophyta; class Magnoliopsida; order Lamiales; family Acanthaceae; genus Hygrophila; species Hygrophila difformis. The sequence goes on from JAOANR010000012.1 coordinate 26,986,519, forward strand.
CACATGTAATGGTCTTAAATAATCCTTCCTACCATAATTAATTACAGTCCAGATTATCTGTTTAAGCCATTAGGATTTTGTTTATACAAGAATGTTTTAATGGCAATTGAACAAAGGTCCTTTAATCATGATGATTATTGAAGAGTGATTATTGCTAATCTCAATTTTTAATCATTAATGAGTCAAGGGTTCAATCAGTTAAGTGATGCAAATGGAGAATCAAAATTTGGGCAGCATAACACCCTATATTGCAATTCCAGAATGTTACATCCTAACCCGTGGGGCTATGATGTGAGTGTTGCAATATAAAATAGGAAGAGAATGAAAGTTGTTTGAGATTAAATAGAGAGAGAAACCCTTGTCGCGATATCATAAATTCTGTCGCGGACCGAGGTCCGCGACATGGACATCCCGACAAGTTTTTAGAATTTTTGGGCAGCATAACGCCTCTTTGTCGCTATGTGAGATTTTGTCGCGGAACGTGGTTCCGCGACAAGGTGTGACATCGCGACAAAGTGTTTTCATAAAATTCTAAAGCATTTGAACCCTTGTCGCTATGCATGGAAATTTTGTCGCGGAACGTGGTTCCGCGACAAGGTGTTCCGCGACAAGGTGTTCAAAGATCAAAGAACATGGCATAATTTTTCTGTCTCGGAATGGGATTTTGTCGCGGAACGTGGCTCCGCGACAAGATGATTCCGCGACAAGAAGCCATGAAGACAAAATGCAAGAGTTTGGCTCCTTTGTCGCTATGCATGGACAGTTTTGTCGCGGAACGTGGCTCCGCGACAAGGTATTCCGCGACAAAGGGTTTTAAGTTATGGAGACAAGTGTCTTGAAACACCTTGGTCGCGGAACAGCCACTCTGTCGCGGAACGTGGTTCCGCGCCAGAAGGCGGTTGGCGCCCAAGGTGGTTCAGGACAAAAGTCAGAAAAAGCAGAAATGAACAGTGGCATGCAAACAGCGTGATCTCACCCTATTTCAGATCAAAAAGCTATTCTAAGCTAAAAATAAGCAAGAAACATTCAAAATAAAGAAGAACATGCTTAAACAAAAATAACAAGGCTGGACAGAACATTAAAATAAGCAGGAATCCTAATCTAGGGTTTGATCACACATCCACACAACATTATCTATAATAAGCCAACAGTAAACATAAAAATAGCAAAATGGGGGTCAAATGACCCCAAAATGAAAAAGAAAGCATAAATCCATGGGGTGTGAGACCCATTTCATGATTTGGGACACAAATGATGAATGTTTTCCCATATTATTGAAGGGGTGTTGTTAATACCCATGATTTGGGTATTACAAACCCTAAAACAAGAGTTTAGAAACCAAAACATGGTGTAAAAATGGCTATCTAAGCACTGTGAACAGTAAAACACTAAACTAAGCTAAACTAAGAGCAAAAATTAAATAATACATGAAAATAAACCTAAACTACTCTACCTAAGAGAGAACTCCTACTGCTTGCCTTCAAGAACTTCTAACAAAATTCCAACCTTCCAACAACCCTTAGCTCATGGGAGACACCTCATATTTATAGAAGTGTAACCCTAAGCCCATGGGCCTTGATTCTAGCCCATTGTGTCTTAAGACATCACACACATCACAGCTTTGTCTCGGAACATCAGGTTGGTCGCGGAACATGCTGCATGTGGCAAGGCTTCTCGACTGGGTCTGTAACACCCCGGTTTTGGTAACCCAGGCCGGGATGCCACCGCCACACCTCCCTAGCAAGACACGATTTCTCCGAGCTCACTAAAGAGATGCAAGGCTATGGTTTTTCAGAATTTAATACGTTCAAACAGCCCATTCATAAGTAATTTAAAAATACTACATCAGAGTTGCAGCGAGAATATAAAGTACGCAGCGGAAGTAAAGTGTATGCAGCGGAATTTAAAATATAGGGCCGACATGGCCAAACCACGGGTTAAACAGACCCGTTCATGCAAGTCACTTAAAATAAATAATTAAGTGTCCAAAATGATCCCCCAATGAGTGATCATGCTCCGTACTCTGTAACAGAAAAAAAATGAACAACGGTTTTTATCAGTATTATAAAATACTGAGTAAGTCAATCCTTACATAGCAATAAAGGGGTTAGATTTTTAATAATTAAGATAAAACTTTTTGCCATGCATAAAAACATTTTATAAAAAAAAATGTGATTATAATTGCATACTTTAAAGACACATTTAATTTCATAATTTAAAACTTAAGCATGGGCAATTATTTAAGACATGATTTAAAAACATGAATAATGCCGTAAGTAAGTAAATAAAAATTTGAGCTTTTAAAAATTCTCCCCGATACGCCTCCATCTCAACAATATTTAATTTAGCCGGCAATCCGGCGGCCGTAGCCAATTTCATAAAATCTGAGCTTTTTAATATATTTCCCGTTACGCCATCATCTCAACAATATATATCATTTAGCCGGTGATCCGGCGGCCGCAGCCAATATCAATAGTATCATTTAGCCGGTGCTCCGGCGGCCTCAGCCAATTTCATAAGTATCATCTCATTTAGCCGGTATTCCGGCGGCCGCAGCCGATTCGCCATACCCAGTACCACTCCGTCGAGCCTCGAATATCCCATACGGATACACTCGAGAGGGTAGGCCGTTGGTCTCTTGTGACCAAATACGCCATATCCAGTACCGCTCCGTCAAGCCTCGAGTAACCCATACGGATACACCCGAGAGGATAGGCCCAAAAATATAAGATGCCATTTTGGCAATCTTTCGCGCGTAATCATCATTGCCGTTTAGGCACAAAATGAATAATTAGGAGGGCACCCTGCAGAGCACTCACCCCCCAATGAAACCGATATCGTTTCAACTTTAGTGTAACGGGATTTCCAAAAATACAACTTTATCGTATCACAAGATTTCGATCGTTGTTTAGAGATTTCAAAATTTCACAAGTTTAAAACCGATCGATGTCACAGTTTACGCCTTTTCAGTTTAAAAATCCATTTCTTAGGCGATTAATCTGAAATTTTCACAGTAGCTCAAATACATCCCAATGAACAACTTTCATGTTTTGAGTTTTTGGGAAAAATGATGGGAAGCATGTCAAAAATCAAGTTTTCTACACAAACAAAAAGCTGTCAGGATTCAGGTTTGACATCTGTCAAAGATTTGACTTTTTAACATGTCAAATGAACTCCAAAAATTCTGAAAATTTACAGGCACTTAAAAGACACCAAAATAAACAAGTTTTATTAGAGGCAAATTATGCAAATTCATCACGGATTAAGTCAGATTAATCTACTAAGTTCGGTCTTAAAATCTGTCTCAGTTTCCGAAAGGTTCATGCACCACAGAACATGTTCGACGCGGTTTGGGATAGCAAATCTTAATGAAAGTGCATGAAATTTTACAGAGGTATTCAAGACTCATAGATCTACAACTTTTGTTTAGATCATGAAGATTGGTTTGGACTAGAAATGATAGAAATAAGCTCATCAAGTTCGGTTATGAAATCTGTCAACTTTTGAAAAATTTTTAAAAACGCAGAATATGTCCGACTTGATTTGGGGTATCAAAACTTGATGAAAATCTCTGAAATTTTTACACAATATAGCTTAAGATCTTAGGATCAAAATCTTAGTTTTGAGTTTTCAGGTTTGAACGCTCGAAGTGAGAGTTTTGGTCGGATTTCAGAAAATACGTAGATTGGGGTTTTTAGGTTTGATTTCAACGTTTCGTTTAAGATCCAATGTTTCGGATGTCTTTAAACCACCCATATTGATATGTAAGTTATTAACTTACAGTGAGTGAGTTCTTGAACGTTCTAGAGTTGATCGATTTGTCCAAAATCGCCACGAACGGATCTACGCAACACGTTCTTCTTCTCCTTTGGCTACGAACGTGTTTTGCAAGTAAAGATCCGTAAGTTAGAAGGTTGATTATGATCTTAAAGCAATAAGTAAACTTGATTTACACCTTACCAACAATCCAATGCCTGCAAATCCTTGATCTACACCCTACCTTGGTTGGATTTGGTTGCCGGAAACTCGTCGGAAAGTCGCCGGAAGTTCGTCGGAAGAGTGTTTGGCTTTTGGGAGAGTTTTTGGAGAGTTTGGGGTGAATGATTGATGAAAATGGCTGAGAATGGGGATGGGATTGATTACATAACATCCAAAAAGATGCCACACCCGTGATAGATCAAGATTCCCACCTTTGGGACCCAAAAAATGGCAAAAAGTCCCAAAAACACATAAATCCCGACTGCTACAGTAGCATGCTACAGTAGCGTGCTACAGTAGCATGCTACAGTAACTTTTTTTTTTTTTTAATTTTTTTTTTTTTTATATATATATATTAAGATTCTTATCTTAAAAAAAATCATAATGTGGGAATTTTTGTGATCTTGTAAGTCATACATAGCTTCAAAAAGGAATATATTCTTTATTTGAAAATGACAAGATATGATTAATATTCCACCCTACAATTTCAAACCATAGTCAAATTATTCCCAATTATATTATGGCATTCTAGAATAATTCATAAAAAAAATATGGGTAGAATGATTAATCAAGGATATATAGAAAATAGATAATTCTCATTATAATTTAAACATGTAAATATATACATGTATATACATGTGTACATGTTTGGAAAGATTATTTCAAGACCAAGGTATATATGTGTATATGAACTTGTATATGGATTTAAAATATTCTATGAACCATATACTTATTACACTTGATATTGAAATCCATATATTTATTTGAAAAGAGAAATATATATAATTTTTCAAAGTATGTTTTGTAGAAAATAATATACTAATCTTTAAGCACATATTTGAACATATAAATATATATAGATTTGATTAAAAATCTACTTAGTGAATTGGTCAAAATATATATATTCATACATATATATCGGGCAATTTCTATGGTATTACAATCTACCCTCCTTAAGAATCAACTTCGTCCCCGAAGTTGCGCGACTTATTGACCGATTGATTGATTGTGGTTGTGTCATTGTGTTTTGTTGTTTGATATTATTCGACTGAACCCAGAATTGAAATTTCCAAGTTGCCTACGTACCCTGTGAAGGGATCAAGTCATTACGTAGTTCAAAACAATTAGAATTTGTTCATTTGGGATACAAAATATTCGGGTCGTTACAAAATATTATATTCGGGTCGTTACAAAATATTCGGGTCGTTACATCCTCTCCCCCTTAAGATTACAGTTATGTCCCCATAACTGCGGTTGCACCGTTTTGGAATAGGGTCGGGTAACGCTCCTTCATGTCGGATTCTAACTCCCATGTCGCCGTTTCACTTTCATGGTTCGACCAAAGAATCTTGACCATTCTCACGGCTTTGTTCCTTGTTACTCTCTCCTTAACATCGAGTATTCGTACCGGAATTTCCTCATAGCTCAAGTCATCATCCAATTCAATTCCTTCCGGTTGGAGTACATGGGTCGGATCGTGCACATACTTCTTCAATTGTGATATGTGGAACACGTTGTGAACTCTAGCCAATTGTGGCGGTAAGGCTAGACGATATGCTAAATTCCCGACTTTTTCTAGAATTTCATAAGGTCCTATATATCGAGGGCTTAACTTTCCTCGTTTGCCAAAACGCATAACCCCCTTCATCGGTGATATCTTTAACATGACCTTATCCCCAACTTGAAATTCTAGGTCTTGCCGTCTCACATCGGCATAACTTTTCTGTCGGTCTTGGGCCGCTTTCATCTTTCCTCGAATCACTTTGATTTGTTGGGTCATATCTTCTACGAGTTGTGGTCCTACTATCACTGTCTTATCATTCCCTTCCCAACTCAACGGACTTCGGCACCTTCGACCATACAATGCCTCGAATGGTGCCATGCCGATGCTAGCATGGTAGCTATTGTTGTAGGAAAATTCAATTAGGGGTAAATGATTTTCCCAGCTACCCTTAAACTCTAGGACGCAAGCTCTCAGCATGTCTTCCAACGTTTGGATTGTTCTCTCAGTTTGTCCATCCGTCATTGGGTGGAATGCGGTGCTCATCTTAATCTGCGTACCGAGGGCTTCTTGTAACTTGGTCCAAAAGTGAGAGACAAATCTACTGTCTCTATCGGAGATAATGTCATGTGGTACCCCGTGTCTTCGTACCACATTGTCAATATACGCTCTTGCTAATTGGTCCATGGTCCAAGTGTCCTTCATTGGAATAAAAATGGCCGTCTTCGTTAGCCTATCGACAATCACCCATATCTTATTCATTCCTCTTGGTGATCGTGGTAATCCCGAAACGAAATCCATAGAGATACTATCCCACTTCCAACTCGGGATTTCCAATGGTTGCATCAATCCTAAGGGTTTCTGTCGCACGGCTTTGACCTTTTGGTACGTGAGGCATCTCGCTACAAATTCTGCCACTTCATTCTTCATCCTCGGCCACCAGTAAATCTTCCTCAAATCCTTATATAATTTGTCGCCTCCAGGGTGAACCGAGTAAGGTGTGTTATGCCCTTCTTTCATCAATCTTTGTTTTATCTCCACGCATTTTTGTGGTACACACCATCTTCCCTTGAAACGAATGCTTCCGTCCTCATGGATAGCAAATCCTATTGCCTTCCCGTTGGCAATGTTCTCCTTAATCCTTTCCAACTTTGCGTCGCCCGGTTGGGCGAGTTTGATCTCGTCAAATATGGTTGATTCGACTACCATGGCGTTGACCATTTCATTTACAGTGCCCGAATGCACTAGTTCTAAGCTCAATCTTGCCAAGTCCATATATAATGCCGGCGGAATCACCAACGAATTCGCCACATGTTGGGTCTTCCGGCTTAAGGCATCGGCTACTACGTTGGCCTTCCCTTCGTGGTAAGAAATTTCGAGATCATAGTCCTTGATTAGTTCCAACCATCTCCGTTGTCTCAGATTTAGCTCTTTTTGAGTGAATATGTATTTGAGGCTTTTGTGGTCTGTGAACATCTGACACTTTCTCCCATAAAGGTAGTGTCTCCATATTTTCAGAGCGAACACGACTGCCGCCAACTCCAAGTCGTGCGTTGGGTAGTTCGCTTCATGAGGTTTCAATTGGCGCGAAGCATATGCAATGACTCTCGAGTCTTGCATCAAAACACATCCTAGACCTTCCTTTGAAGCATCACTGTAAACCTCGAAGTCACCATTCTCTGATGGTAGTGCTAGTACGGGTGTACTGGTGAGTCGCTTTTTCAGTTCTTGAAACGAGGACTCACACTCACTGGTCCAGTCATATTTTACCCCTTTCTTCAACAGCTGGGTCAACGGGCGTGCGATTTTTGAGAAGTCCTTCACAAATCGCCTATAATAACCAGCTAGCCCAAGGAAGCTCCGTATTTCAGTTGGACTCGTCGGCGATACCCATTCCGTCACCGCCGAAATTTTTGCCTGATCCACTGAAACTCCAGTGGCGGATACTATGTGCCCAAGGAATGCTACTTCCTTCAACCAAAAGTCGCATTTGGATAGTTTGCCATAGAGTTGGTTCTTGCGCAAAATCCCTAACACTTGGTGCAAATGTTGGGAATGCTCCTCCTCGCTTCTCGAGTAGATCAGGATGTCGTCGATGAACACCACGACGCTTTGATCTAACAATTCTCTAAATACATCGTTCATGAGGTTCATGAACATTGCAGGTGCATTTGTTAACCCAAAGGATAATACTGTGAACTCGTAGTGTCCATAACGAGTTCGGAATGCCGTCTTCGGGATATCCTTCTCCGCAATCCTCAGCTGGTGATAACCGGATCGCAAGTCGATCTTTGAGAACACCGACGCCCCCTTCAATTGATCAAATAAGTCCTCAATCCTTGGTAATGGATACTTGTTCTTGATGGTCACTTGATTGAGTCCTCTGTAATCGATGCAAAGGCGTAGTCCTCCGTCCTTCTTTTTAACAAATAAGACCGGTGCTCCCCACGGGGACGTACTTGGTCTTATGTATCCTTTCTCCAACAACTCTTCGAGTTGTTCCTTTAACTCCTTCATTTCCAGTGGTGCCATACGGTAAGGGGCCTTCGAGACAGGTTCCGTTCCCGGAATGAGATCTATGGTGAATTCAAGATCTCTCTCAGGTGGCATACCAGGGATGTCTTCAGGAAATACGTCCGGGTATTCTCTCACCACTGGGATGTCGTCAACCTTGCTCTCTTCCGCCTCCAGGTTGTGAACGTAGCATGCATACAACGCGTATCCCTTATGCATTAAGCTACGAAGCTTGAGAGCGTTAACAACCTTGTTGCTCCTCTTAGGGGGTTGAGAGTAAAAGATGACTCTCTTTCCCCTACCTTTCGACAAGGTGATCTTCTGCTTTTGACATTCTATTACCGCTTTATACCGGGTCAACCAATCCATTCCCAGTATAACGTCGAAGTCCCTTAAATTAAATTCTACCAAGTTTGCGAAAAATTCTATGTTCTTGATAACTATCGGAATCCCGTTATAACGTTTAGAGCATGGTACTACATCTCCTGATGGTAGTTGAATTTCTAAGTTAATCAGCTCGCACTTAGGTAGATCTAGTTCAGATAAGACTCTTGATGATATAATCGAACAACTAGCTCCTGAGTCAAACAGAACTTTAAGGGGTGTACTTAAAACATGGAATGTACCTGCCATCACGTCACCCTGCATAGGCACATCTGCTTGGTTGATAACATTCAATCTCCCCATGGGCCGTCCTTGGTTGCCCGGCTGATCCCGGTTCGGGTTCTGATTCTGTTGCTGATTTGGATTCTGTGGAGGGCGTTGATTCTGGTTCTGAGGGGGTCTGTACCCTTGATAGTTACCATTCCGTCCATTTTGGTTACGAGGCTGTGCTGGCCCCATAATCAAGTCCTCTCGCTTGGTGATGTTTTCAATTCGAGTCCGGCACTCATTCGCCCGATGACCAAATCGACCACACCTGAAGCATGTGCCCTGTTGGGGGCATCCCCTAATCAAGTGAGGTTTCCCACATCTTGGGCATGGTGGCACAGGGTTACCCTGGAAAAATGTTCTCCCACCATTTCCCCTATTGTTGTTTTGAGGGGGTCTGTTCAGGCCTACCCGAAAGTTGTTTCCTCCAGAATTGTTACCGGTGCGGTTATCCCTGTTCCTCTTATCTTGCCCCTGAGGTCCCCGGCTGGACTCTCCACTCATCCTCCTCTTCAGTTGTTGCACCCTCGCAACAGCAACTGCACGATCATACACTGCTTGCAGGTCCGGGTAATGGACACCAGTGATCACTTCCCGTATGGACAAGTTCAATCCCATCTCGAATTTTTGTGCCTTCTCTACGTCTGTCGGTACTAGTCTTGGTGCAAAGCGCACCAACTCCTTGAATCGAGTGTAATACTCTTGTACAGTCTGCCCGCCTTGTTTCAGTGCCAAAAACTCCTCGTACATGGCCGCCTTCGTACTCAGGGGGTAAAATCGGTCCCTGAGCAGTTCCATCATTTCAGTCCATGAATAGGGCACATCTTCCTCTTGTATCTTTCCCTGGGTGGCTTGCCACCAGTCGTCTGCTTCACCTCCCAAGTAGTATGAGGCCACATGCACCTTTTCCCCTTCTGGGCACTTAACTGCGCTTAACAACTTGTCGAAGGTCCTAATCCACTCCTCTAGTTTTGCAGGGTCTTCCTCGCCTGCATAGTGCGGCGGTTGGTATGGGTTCACCATGGCTAGGTAATTAATGCGAGCTTGTGGTGGAGGTGCCGCAGCCGCTTGGCCTTGGTTCACCTGCGCGTTCCCTATCGCAATGAGAACCTCTTCTAGAGTGCGCAGGCGATTACCTATGTTGTCTGGTATAGGGCCTGCTGGCTCTTCCTGAGCGTGTACACCCACGTTTGGTATCGGCATGTCAGGTTGCCTAGGTATTTCGTTGGTATTGGGAGGAATGGGTTGGACGCGCGGTCTCCCTCTCGGTGCCATTCTGTTACAAGAACAAGTGATTTAGATTTTAAGGAAAATATAATAAAGGGTTTATACAATGATTATCGAAACCCCAGGGTCTAGGGTTTCAGGGTCTTGGGTTTCAAGGTTAAATGAGCCGTGCGTTTGAGATGGATTTGTTGTTTGGGAATTCAATCATAATTTTTTTTTTTTTTTTTGGAATAGAGAGTGTTCAAACAAAAACTTGATTTATTTATTTATTTATTTATTTATTTATTTATTTATTTTTTTATTACAAGTGATAGGATATACCAAAATAGGATCCTTCTATCGTTTCTAGGCGTCCTCCGGCACAGTGGTGGGATCCTCCTCCGGATCTTCCTCCACCGGGCTTGACGGTAGTAGGTCATCGAAAATGTGGTTCAAGTCATCCCCATGAGCATCAACAAGCTCCTTTAAACATAGATTTTGTGTAGTGAGGTTTTGGATTTGGTCTTCGAGCTGGTTTATGCGGTGGTGGTCCGCCTCTCTTAAGCTTCCCATATGATGCAGATTTGCCTCCAATTGGGCCATACGATGTTCCATTTGTTGTATGGTTTGTTGGTAATCAAAGTGAGCGTTCATCATTTTGACCATTAAGTTCATCATGTCTTGGTTAGCCATCTAGCGCAAGAAAAAGATCTAGGTTACAACATAACGCTTCTAGGTTCTCTAAGGTATAGAAATGCAATATGCACATGCAGTCATGATTCCCCCTGATAAAAAAAATTTTATGCATGCATTTATTTATCCATGGGTTTTAAAATAAATTTATTCCATGGATATATTAAAATAAGGATAAAAGGTTCGGGCCACTATATTGGGCCGAAAGAAATAAATTATTTGGGCTTTAAATAAAAACAAGGCTATTGGGCCAAAATAATTTCTTGGGCTTCAAAAAAAAAATTTTTGGACTAAAAATTTGGGCTTTAAGTTCAAAATAATAATTGGGCTCTTTAAAATATATTACTAGTTTAGAAATAATAACTTTAAAATAATAATATTCAAAAATAATAGTCTAAAAATATTCCGGGCTCTTTAAAATAGTAGTTTTAAAATATTCTGGGCTCTGATACCACATTGTAACACCCCGGTTTTGGTAACCCAGGCCGGGATGCCACCGCCACACCTCCCTAGCAAGACACGATTTCTCCGAGCTCACTAAAGAGATGCAAGGCTATGGTTTTTCAGAATTTAATACGTTCAAACAGCCCATTCATAAGTAATTTAAAAATACTACATCAGAGTTGCAGCGAGAATATAAAGTACGCAGCGGAAGTAAAGTGTATGCAGCGGAATTTAAAATATAGGGCCGACATGGCCAAACCACGGGTTAAACAGACCCGTTCATGCAAGTCACTTAAAATAAATAATTAAGTGTCCAAAATGATCCCCCAATGAGTGATCATGCTCCGTACTCTGTAACAGAAAAAAAATGAACAACGGTTTTTATCAGTATTATAAAATACTGAGTAAGTCAATCCTTACATAGCAATAAAGGGGTTAGATTTTTAATAATTAAGATAAAACTTTTTGCCATGCATAAAAACATTTTATAAAAAAAAATGTGATTATAATTGCATACTTTAAAGACACATTTAATTTCATAATTTAAAACTTAAGCATGGGCAATTATTTAAGACATGATTTAAAAACATGAATAATGCCGTAAGTAAGTAAATAAAAATTTGAGCTTTTAAAAATTCTCCCCGATACGCCTCCATCTCAACAATATTTAATTTAGCCGGCAATCCGGCGGCCGTAGCCAATTTCATAAAATCTGAGCTTTTTAATATATTTCCCGTTACGCCATCATCTCAACAATATATATCATTTAGCCGGTGATCCGGCGGCCGCAGCCAATATCAATAGTATCATTTAGCCGGTGCTCCGGCGGCCTCAGCCAATTTCATAAGTATCATCTCATTTAGCCGGTATTCCGGCGGCCGCAGCCGATTCGCCATACCCAGTACCACTCCGTCGAGCCTCGAATATCCCATACGGATACACTCGAGAGGGTAGGCCGTTGGTCTCTTGTGACCAAATACGCCATATCCAGTACCGCTCCGTCAAGCCTCGAGTAACCCATACGGATACACCCGAGAGGATAGGCCCAAAAATATAAGATGCCATTTTGGCAATCTTTCGCGCGTAATCATCATTGCCGTTTAGGCACAAAATGAATAATTAGGAGGGCACCCTGCAGAGCACTCACCCCCCAATGAAACCGATATCGTTTCAACTTTAGTGTAACGGGATTTCCAAAAATACAACTTTATCGTATCACAAGATTTCGATCGTTGTTTAGAGATTTCAAAATTTCACAAGTTTAAAACCGATCGATGTCACAGTTTACGCCTTTTCAGTTTAAAAATCCATTTCTTAGGCGATTAATCTGAAATTTTCACAGTAGCTCAAATACATCCCAATGAACAACTTTCATGTTTTGAGTTTTTGGGAAAAATGATGGGAAGCATGTCAAAAATCAAGTTTTCTACACAAACAAAAAGCTGTCAGGATTCAGGTTTGACATCTGTCAAAGATTTGACTTTTTAACATGTCAAATGAACTCCAAAAATTCTGAAAATTTACAGGCACTTAAAAGACACCAAAATAAACAAGTTTTATTAGAGGCAAATTATGCAAATTCATCACGGATTAAGTCAGATTAATCTACTAAGTTCGGTCTTAAAATCTGTCTCAGTTTCCGAAAGGTTCATGCACCACAGAACATGTTCGACGCGGTTTGGGATAGCAAATCTTAATGAAAGTGCATGAAATTTTACAGAGGTATTCAAGACTCATAGATCTACAACTTTTGTTTAGATCATGAAGATTGGTTTGGACTAGAAATGATAGAAATAAGCTCATCAAGTTCGGTTATGAAATCTGTCAACTTTTGAAAAATTTTTAAAAACGCAGAATATGTCCGACTTGATTTGGGGTATCAAAACTTGATGAAAATCTCTGAAATTTTTACACAATATAGCTTAAGATCTTAGGATCAAAATCTTAGTTTTGAGTTTTCAGGTTTGAACGCTCGAAGTGAGAGTTTTGGTCGGATTTCAGAAAATACGTAGATTGGGGTTTTTAGGTTTGATTTCAACGTTTCGTTTAAGATCCAATGTTTCGGATGTCTTTAAACCACCCATATTGATATGTAAGTTATTAACTTACAGTGAGTGAGTTCTTGAACGTTCTAGAGTTGATCGATTTGTCCAAAATCGCCACGAACGGATCTACGCAACACGTTCTTCTTCTCCTTTGGCTACGAACGTGTTTTGCAAGTAAAGATCCGTAAGTTAGAAGGTTGATTATGATCTTAAAGCAATAAGTAAACTTGATTTACACCTTACCAACAATCCAATGCCTGCAAATCCTTGATCTACACCCTACCTTGGTTGGATTTGGTTGCCGGAAACTCGTCGGAAAGTCGCCGGAAGTTCGTCGGAAGAGTGTTTGGCTTTTGGGAGAGTTTTTGGAGAGTTTGGGGTGAATGATTGATGAAAATGGCTGAGAATGGGGATGGGATTGATTACATAACATCCAAAAAGATGCCACACCCGTGATAGATCAAGATTCCCACCTTTGGGACCCAAAAAATGGCAAAAAGTCCCAAAAACACATAAATCCCGACTGCTACAGTAGCATGCTACAGTAGCGTGCTACAGTAGCATGCTACAGTAACTTTTTTTTTTTTTTTAATTTTTTTTTTTTTTATATATATATATTAAGATTCTTATCTTAAAAAAAATCATAATGTGGGAATTTTTGTGATCTTGTAAGTCATACATAGCTTCAAAAAGGAATATATTCTTTATTTGAAAATGACAAGATATGATTAATATTCCACCCTACAATTTCAAATCATAGTCAAATTATTCCCAATTATATTATGGCATTCTAGAATAATTCATAAAAAAAATATGGGTAGAATGATTAATCAAGGATATATAGAAAATAGATAATTCTCATTATAATTTAAACATGTAAATATATACATGTATATACATGTGTACATGTTTGGAAAGATTATTTCAAGACCAAGGTATATATGTGTATATGAACTTGTATATGGATTTAAAATATTCTATGAACCATATACTTATTACACTTGATATTGAAATCCATATATTTATTTGAAAAGAGAAATATATATAATTTTTCAAAGTATGTTTTGTAGAAAATAATATACTAATCTTTAAGCACATATTTGAACATATAAATATATATAGATTTGATTAAAAATCTACTTAGTGAATTGGTCAAAATATATATATTCATACATATATATCGGGCAATTTCTATGGTATTACAATCTACCCTCCTTAAGAATCAACTTCGTCCCCGAAGTTGCGCGACTTATTGACCGATTGATTGATTGTGGTTGTGTCATTGTGTTTTGTTGTTTGATATTATTCGACTGAACCCAGAATTGAAATTTCCAAGTTGCCTACGTACCCTGTGAAGGGATCAAGTCATTACGTAGTTCAAAACAATTAGAATTTGTTCATTTGGGATACAAAATATTCGGGTCGTTACAAAATATTATATTCGGGTCGTTACAAAATATTCGGGTCGTTACATCTTGTGTCTCTATTTGTGCATCTTGGTCGCGGAACATGCCTTTGTCGCGGAACATGCCATCGCGACAAAGGTCATCGCGCCAGGGGCTTGGCTGGTCTCCTCTTCATTTGGGGCCAGTTGGTCGCGGAACATGCCTTTGTCGCGGAACACTGCATCGCGCCAAGGGCTTCCGCGACAAAGGTCTTCCTGGGCCTGCTGGATTGGGCCAGATGGGCCGAAAATATTCTTTTTGTGGGCTTTTCTATCTTTTTCCCATCTTTTTGTTTCCTTTTCTTTTTCTCATGTTTTTGGATTTTTCTAACATAAATATGTAATAAAATTACATATTTATGTCTTTTTCATACCAGCTTATTATTTTTACAATTATGCATAAATCAGTCCAATTCGACTGCTTTCTTACTTAATGTAAGACCGGAATGCGATCAAATGCCCGTTTAAGACACGGAAATGGATTGAAAATAATGGTCATTTTTGGCCATTATCAGCACCCTAACTTATGTGTAAGATGAATGTAGGAAATTCAAACCCAGGTGGAAATAATATAAAATAAATTATTTTTACTGTTAAAAAATTAAATATATATAGTTTTCTTTCATATCTAAAATGATGAGAGTAAGTGGAAAATAAATATCTCTTAACTATTCAAAATTAGAAAAAATTACTCCATCTGTCCCACTAATTATGTCTTACTTTACTTTTTGGTCCGTTCCACTACAATTGTCACATTTCCATTTTTAGAAAAACTTACTCTATAAACATCAACTAAACCATCGCATCAACTAATTACTCCGCTTTATCTCGATAACCCATTATACCTAAAATACCGTGCCCAAAAGTTTTGGGACAGTATTACGGAACTGATGAAGTATATTTTGCATTATTAAGGTTCTAAAAAAGATATTAGTTTTACTCCCTAATATGTTGTATATTTTGACTATTATCCCTAATGTTTTTAAAAAATATTATTTATACTTTTTGATTATCTTTTCATCATTTAAAACCTATATTTTATTACGTAATGTATTTTAAATTTTTATTGTGATTATTTTTTATGGACTAATCCATAATTTTATAAAATAAATTTTAATTATTATAATTACGTTTTGATTATCTGTTAATTTTTTAATATTATTTTTGTCCATAATATTTTATTCTATTTTTTCTTTTTGATGATTATGAAAAAAATTTGGTAGTTAATATTTTTATTTAATTTAATTAAATTTTATAATTTTTTAATTCATTATTATTATAAGCCTTAAAATCGAATTTATACTCCGATACCAAGTCTTTTAGGGGTATACTTGTTATATTCTTTTACAGTACAAATTATTTATAAAAAAAATATATAACAATTTACTCCAAATTTCATATACATTTTTATTTTATACTGAAACAGATGAGGATTACTGGATTAAGGATATTATGTTTAATAATTAAATTATGATGTGTTTTAGTCTTTCTTTTCCTTTTCTTTCTTTTCTTCTTTAAAAAAAGAAAAAAAAAATATAGAATATGTTTAGAATGGTAAAAATTTTTTTAGGTTATTAGTCATTTTACATTAATCAATATTTTTAGAGTCAATTTAATGTTTACATCATACTTTCAATGAAATATTTTTATTTAAATATAATTATTATATTCTTATATTGATATATGATTATATATTTTTTAGACATAAATTTGTAACCTAATTAAATTTATTTAATAATATTATAATATTAATAATTTTTAAAATATTATGTATACAACCAAATAATTTATATATATATATTTGTAATCAATTATATCTTTTTAAAATATATATGAAGATTTTCTCAAGATTTTTTATATTAATAGATAGATTTATTTTCCAAATATATATATTGATGATGTGTCCGATGATGTCTAATTAATCAGCAAATTATGTGTAAACTTAAGAACTGTTGATCTATAAATAACCATATAATGACTGATTAACCCTTTAAAATTAAGAAAGATGAATTAAATTTAATAAAAATAAGAGTCTGCACAGGCCAAAAAGTATTCATGATTTATTATATAGATAGATAGTTAAATCTTGGGTTTGAATTAAGTTGTTTCATTTGTGTGATTTGATTGAGTTTTTTCCTGCATATGTTGTTCGATGAGTTGGAGCAACAAACGGCCTAGCCGTTCGCACTTAAAATTAAGAATGATTAATTAAAATTAATAAGGGCAATAAAGTCTGCACATGCTAAAAAATATTTAGAATTTACTAGCACATCCGCCCGAACAATGTGCGGGAAGTAAAATTTATATTATTTTAGAAAAATAGGGTAATAATTTAAACATTCAAATATTTTATTTTCTAAACTTAATTTGGTCATGTCCATTTCCGACCACATATTATTAAGAAAAAAGGTGAGAAAAACAATGATAAAAAAGAGAGACCGTGCCATAAGAATGTAAAGTAAAATTTCCCGGAAGTGAATATGGTGTTGTTGACTGTCCCTGCAGAATGGTTGTAGGAGCTTTTATGTGATGCGCGCGACGATTTATGTGATGTTTAGATAATGGGTTATGGATTGCATAATTATATCATGATTAAGTAATGGAAAACAATAATGCTCTCAAACATCACAAAAGTTATACTTCTCATTACGCCTGCACATGCAGACAGAATATTGTCCGCACGCTAACTATATTGAAATATCCCTACCAAAATGTTCATAAAATAAAAGACTGTATGATAATTATTCACCATAATTTACATGAGATAAACAAATTGTTAGAGCACACTTTACATTATATAGGATGAATGTATTTCACCTTAAAAATTCAACATAAAATTTATGATATACAAGCCAATATATTTTTCTAATTTTGTTCTTTAATTAATTTAGACAATAATTAATTTAGTTTTACATTACTTAAATAAAATTAACAAATCTTTATCTTCTATAAATGAATAAAACTAAATTTATAATACTAAGGGGGTATATTCAATCTGGACTCTATAGGATTTTTAAAGACTTTTAAAGTTGGGGTATATTTAGATTTTAAAGAGTCTTTTAAAATTTTGAGGTATTCAATTCAGATTTTAAAAAATCTTTAAAAATCTAGGTGTATTCAATACAGATTTTAAAAAAACTTAAAAAATTTTGAGGTATTCAACAGTCCATAGATTTTAAATCTTTGTAGATTTTAATGGATTCTTTTAAAAAATATAACTAAACAAAATCTATCCAAACAATCCAAGATTTCTAAATACGGATAGTAATGGGTATCCACTCCCTGTGGCCATGTTCGCTGATGACTCCCAAGAGCTCTTATCGACGGAGTCGTTTGGCATCTCAATGTCGACAAAATATAGATTAAAAAAAATGGAGAAGAATAAATGTATAAATGAGAAAATGTAGAGTCTACACAAAATCAATCAATTTTACGTGGAGTTTATGTATTTTCCAAATCCACCAACTTTTTTAAATCCATAAAGGTCTAAATTGAATACACCCCCTAAATCTTCAAAAACATTATTTTGAATGCCTAATTTATAGGGATGAAATCGGTACGGATACGGTCGGATAGTGTCGGATACTGATATTATCCATATAATTATTTCAAATTCGGATCGAATACGGATGGGCCGGATACGAAAAGGGTTTCGAATATTTCGGGTTACGGCTATGGTATTGATACAGGACGAATATATAATGGATACGGATTCAATTTGATACAAATTATTGGATAATTTTTTATAATCTTTTTTTTAAATTTTGATAAATTTAATTAAAATTACCTGATAATTTGGTATTTTTTTAATTATTGATAATTTTTAGTTAATAAATAATAATATATTAATATATTTGGATATCCATATTTAAAATCCGGATAATATCCTATCAATTTTCGGATACGGTCGGATATTTTCGATTACGAATACGAATGCGAATATTAAAATACGGATTCGGATTCAGATACGAATATTGAAATATTTGGCCGGGTAGTGGGATGCAGATTCGGATTCGAATATAACCGGATACGGCATCAGATCGGTCGGATATTTACCCTACCGCTTTCACCCCTACTAATTTAAGAAAAGCGAAATAAATCTTTTGAAATGAAGGAATACGAAAAAAATCTATATGTTCTATAAATAAATAAAACAAATATATCTATATCTTCTGTAGTCTAATTTAATAATATAATAATAGAGTAATACATTCGATTTATACGTAATAATTAATACTGTACTAATCAAAAGTGCACATAAAAATTTATGGGAGGGAGTGTATATTAACATTTTATAAATAAATAAAATCAATTAATCTTTATCCTCTATAAATAAATAAAATAAAATTTTCTAATACTAAATTTTCGAAAACACCATTTGCCTAATTAAAAAAAGCCAATTAAATCTTTTGAAATCAAGGTATAAGAAAATTCTAAATCTTGTATAAATAAATAAAACTCATAGATAGTATATCCTAATTCCATACTATAATAAATCGTCAAAAATATTATATAAATAGATTATTAAGTTCGACTTGATTAGTAATAATTATACTTTGTCACATAAAAAAATACTCACGAAATACATATAATGTTGAATGAAAGATAATTAACTAAAATTATTAATTATAATATAAATAAAGTAAAATCATTTTGTACACAAAATCTATTAATTAAATGGTATAAATCATTTTGAATCAATTAGTGATTGTGAAATAATTAAGTATTCTCTATATGTATTGACAGTAAAATATATAGAAAGGCTAAAGCATAAAAGTAAATCATACAAATATATATAATTGACAGAAACTATATACAGAATACATTTAAAAAAAAATGAAGATACATAAAGAAAATATAATTTTTTAACTCATCACAACCAAACATTACATCAGAAATTTTTTTTTAACGTTAGGCATAATATTTTCGAACCTAATTTTTTCCTCTAATCAAGCCACATAACGTATAGAATCACAGAAAAATACATCATAAATTGTATTAAAAAAATTCTGAATTTGAATAACAATGTATGTGATTGTAGAAAATCCACTGTCATGTTAAGAGAATCTCAAAGCCATCTTCATCCCAGTTCACATTTTTCTTGTCCCCCGAATGTAGATTATAAAAGCATTCGATCACATCCTTGCCAAGTTCTCTTTCTGGGAAGAAAATTGATGTACATGACTTTAATCCACTCTACCATTCAATATTATCAATGAATATCCCTGCAATTATAAAGGAAAAAAAAAATCAATATAAATAAAAGAGACAATATTCAAATTTTTCTTCTTCCCTGAACTGTCCCATGACTTCTTATATGAAGAGAATCTTTGATAAACGCATATGTGCTGTATGGAAGATATACTTTTCCTTAAAAATTGGTGAAAGAAACTTGTTAAATGATTAAAACCATCTATAAAACATAAAGTATAATAAGATGATATAAAAAATATAGGGAAAAAAATCTAAAATACAAATAGAAAAAAAGTATTCATAAGACATGCTACAATCATGTACATACCGATTCACATGAGTCAATCGCATACACGCTACAAAAACCAAAAGATGAATAAACATTATATTAGAGAAAAATGACTAAAAATTATCTAAAGCAATAAAAAAAACTGAAAAATATGAGATTTGGAATAGAGATGAATGAAACGAATAGAATAATCGGATGTATTTATAGTTAATTCAAATAGGTGTATTTAATGGAATTAGTTTAAAATTTTATGAGTATTATAGATTATAGATTTAGGGAGTATATTATAGATTATAGATGTAGGGAGTATATATGATATGATTGAGTTTGTTGAAATTAAATATTAGATTATAGTATATATTATGGATTTAGGGAATATATATAATTGAGTTAGTTGAATTAGATTATATATATATATATATATATATATTAGATTTAGTGAGTATATATGATTGTTGAAATTGGAGAAAATAGTCGGATGAGATGTTGAAAAAGGGGGGTGGGGAAGTGGGGGGAAATTAGACTATATTACTTTTATATATATATATATATATATATATATATATATATATATACTAGAACTCGTATAACGCGCGCAACGCCGCGCGGGACCATGTGTGTATTTTAATTGTAAAATTATATTAAAAGACGTGGGTGTCGAGTGCCAACTACATTACAAAATATCTTAAAGGTACCGGTCGCCAACTACATTACAAAATATCTTAAAGGTACCGGTCGTAATGATTCTAATGTTACCACTTACCACTGCTCCATTGAGTTCATGAGTACCTCGTTGGAATTTTTTTCTTGCATCTTCCAGGGCCTCAATCTGCTGTCCACCACAGCAATAATCAGGTGAAGCAATCATTACAGTGTCCATGATTAACGTAGATCAATTATGATGTCAATTAAATAGGTAAGCAATGAATCTCTGAAATTCAACCAACACACAAGCATGCACACCTGTCAGCACGGAAGTATAACTTCATATAACCAACTTGGTACAACTCTGGAAGGATATAGTACCAAATTGCTTCAGAATGGTGACCGACATGCTTAGGGGATCTTCACTAGTCATATTGTTTGGAAGTAGGAAGCTATATTTGAAAGTCATCCCAGCAGATGGTAACTCCTGTAAAGTCTCATTGTTATAGATAAATTGAATTACAAAATTGGCATGTACCTTCTTGTGAACTATTGATGAGCCACGGAGGTGGGGTACCCAAACCTTGCAATTCTGACTTCTTCTAGAACCCTACAGCATCGAAGCTGCTCAGGTCTTTCTCTAACACCCCTGGAACCTGTTTTCTATTTGGTCTTATACAACAAATGAAATGTGGATTTGTGCTTTCAAGGTGCTGCATTAATTTAAATAGTTGCCGCTGCAATCAAAGTACAAATTTTTTATAAAACATGCGAGATAGATAAACTTTTCTTCTTAATAACAATGTGAAATAGGTAAAAAGTATAGCATCGCCAGCTAGAATTCAGAGGCAGCACTGCGCATCCCTAACTGCCTCGATATATTTTTCTGGATTCTGGGAGAAAGCATAAGTTTGTTGCAACCAAACTCGAAGTGCATCTACCATCATTTTCAAACAAATGGAAAACATTTACAACAAATTTTGAAACTAATTTTAAAAACTAAACCACCAATCGTGCTTTTTAGCAAAAACACTAATTCACAACAGCTCTAATTTCGACCACAAGTCAAAAGAATTTCCTTTTGAAGTACCATGGTTCAATACAGAAAATGCCTATATTTGTTTTCAGAAAAGGAAACTAATTTTGATCAAAAGAATTCCCTTTAATTCTTTTGATTAAAAGAGAACTAATTTTGATATGTTATATTGGCTGGTTTGAGCTGTTTATTTTTACTTTAATTATTTAAAAAAAGTAATTGTCTTAGTTTAATTTTTAAATACTTAAGGATTTCCATTTATTAGAAAATAAAGGAACTGATAAGGTCAGTAGGGCAACATAGTAATCTAAAAATGTCTAATATAGCAACAACAGGAAATTTTTAATTTGAAATTCAGGTCAGGCGCTAAGAGAACCTTGGCTGAAAATGGGGAAGACCGAATAAGTGTGCTTACCTGGAAAATAGTGGAGGAAAAATCTGCAGCACCAGCAGGTTCAACAGCCCAAAAGGGCGCTACCAAACAACAACTGAGGTGTGCGACGGGTGAAACAGGGGAGTGAATACACGACGAAGAAATGAACAAGTTCAGTGTTCTGGAGATGGAGACTTTCATTTTTTTCAAAGAAAATGAGTCCACTAAAGAACTTAATAGATGTGTAAATTGTTAGGCAAGATTCTAACGAAAGAGCTATTTCAAAATTGAAAATTTTAAGTGATCAATAGCATCACCTTTGCTGCAGATACAGCTGTCTGGCCCAAATGTAACTGAAAATCAAGATTGATGTTTGGCAGGTGCACAATATTTATCAGAGTCAAAAATAAAGCAAGTAAAAAGAAAAAACATGAAGTAGAGTGGAACATGGGTTAAAAATGGAAATTACAGCAGAATCTTCTTCAATAATGACTTCATTAGGAACCTTGATGAGATGCTGAGAAACGTGTTTGCATGACTGGCATTGCAACCTCAGTACAATGTTCTTGGTAGTTTTGGCCTGATGAAGAGAGACAAGATACAAACTTTTACTCCTTACAATTACACGGTCACACAACAAAGACAAGCATTTTGTGAGGTATATCTAAGCATTTAGATGGATTTTAATGATCAACAGGAATTTGGAAATCAGTGAAAAACTATAATTCCAATTGCATAAAACCAATCAAGTAGTATAAAAATTCCATCAGAGTACCTAGCAGGCTAGCATTTTTCACCAGTATAGATTTCTAGATTATTCAGTAGCATTTTCTAATAGTTTCATCAAAGTACCTAGTAGGCTAGTATTTTCAACAGTATAGATTTCTAGATTATTCTAGCATTTTTCACCAGTATAACCACCAAATGTACTATTGTAATGGCAATTCAAGTTTCTTCCACAGCTTAAGCGCAGACAACGTGGTAAAAAGATTTTCACCTTCTTATGGAAGACGGGCTTCATCCGTCTACCAGAACCAGACTGCTTGCGATCATAACCCGCTTCCCCTGAGGAGCGAAGCTATCTTTCCCATTCTTGTACCTGTACTGGGTAACCTTATGCAACGTGTGCTTTTTGTAGTCCTCAAATTTGCAGTACATCTTCTTCGTCTTTGGAACGTTCACCTGCAAATGCCAACATGTAAAGTAAATCAAATATACCAACCAGGACACCAGAAGGCCAGATTTTTAAAATCCCTATATTTCAGTATTTGCAGAACCCTAACCAAGAAATCTCGAAACCCAAATACAATATCAATTTTAAAATGAAATCAATACCAATAATTCAACATACTGAAATCCTAAAAGTAATGATCAAAATACAGTCGTCCTCAAAATAAAGCTTCAAATATAAGTATAAATGCTTGAATCTAACAAAGAATTGATTATAGAATGAACGATTTATGTCCTACCAACAATGTGGAGACCTTTCACTGAATCCAACAAGAAGCAGCAACACTGATAATCCCAAAGAAGAAGCAGCAACACTGATAATCGCAAAGAAGAACCAGCAACAAACCAATTGAAGGTTAAACCTGATACTGAGATAAACGGAATTACTGTACAAAAAGAAAACGAATAACTAAGGCAAAAATCACCAAAATCAATTCATAAACAAAAATCCAATCCAATGGAACAAAGTGAAATTGAAGAAGAAAAAATTCAGAGAATGCCCAATCATAAGTGATTAAAACCAGATAATGCACAATTACTAATCCGTAAAAGAAAAGAAAAAGGGAAGCCCTTTGTTACCAGAACCGGCAGTGAGCAGCAGTGAGAAGCAGCTATGGTGGAGGCCCAATGGTGGGAAGGGGCGGCTGTAGTGGAGGTGCGGCGCTGGACAAAGAGCGAGAGATGGGGAGAGAAGGCGGCGACGGAGCAGTGGTGCTGTGAAGGCAGCGTCAGAGAGAGGGTGAGCGGTGTCGGTGCGGGAGGCGCCGCGACGGCGGCGATGAAACACTGGAGAAGCCAGCGGCGGCGAGATAGGGGCTGGGAGAGAGACGAGCACGAGAAGGGGAGTGAGAGAAAGTGTTCGAGCAAGAGAGAGGCGGCGCGGGAGGAGGATGGGCAGGCCGGCGCTGGTGCGTGCCGGTGACGTCGATGTGCTGCGTGCGGCTGTGGGAAAGGGCGACGAAGGTGTGTAGGGTAAATTTGGACAAATAGAGTATAAGGGCTGTTGTACTTTGGGCAAATTTGGGATTTAAGAAGGATGAAGAGCGAAGACCTAGGCACCTAGGAGGATGCTGGGATGGCGACAGGAAGATGAAGGAAGGGGTTGCAATTGGAGCGCAGAAGGGCGGGGATGATGAACTCGAGGAAGATGAAGAATGCAGAATGAGCAATTGAGAGCGGAGATTAGAAAAATGGAGGCACCAAACGACGTCGTTCTGCGTTCCACTGTAGATAAGAAACAACTGTGCAAGATTCCAACAACTATAGCTAGATGCTGTTACGCATATATATATATTAGATATATATATATAGATTATATAGAAGATAGATAAGTCTTGGGTTTAATTAAGTTGTTTCATTTGTGTGACTTGATTGAGTTTTTTGCTGCATATGTTATTCGATGAGTTGGAGCAACAAACGGCCTAGCCGTTCGCACATTGAAGGGAACAACAATTGGTGGTCGTTAGTTCCAGGGAATGACCGGCATGGCCAGTCAATTCTTTTTAAATTTTGGACATAGTAGCGACAAACGGCATGGCCGTGTCCGTTTGCACACAACCATCGGTAGCCATTCGTGGTGAAGACTGAACGGCCCTTCTTTTTTTTTTTTTTTTTTTTTTTTTTTAAATTTGGTCAGCAAACGGTCGTTTGCCTTTAATGAAGAACGGCCACAATTGGCCGTTCATATAAACGGTCAAGTTTTTTTTTTTGTTATTGCCATATTTTGATGCCACTTGGGGATTCCACTTTGATTATTGCCAATTTTTTTTTTTTATTATTATTTTGACCGGCCATTCATGGCCTTCCTTGGTGATTCCACTTTCTTTCGCCATTATGTTACATTCATTAATTGCATATTTTGATTAGTTACCAGTGATGTTCAAGGAGGAAAAAAACAAAAAGAGAATAAAATGGAAGCTCAGGTAAGGTTTTGGGTTTGCAACGTTGGAGAAGAACATACATAATTCCTAGGTGCCATAACACTATATTTGCGTGCTCCTAACACTATATTTACACTGTGTGACTCTTACATGAGATATGGTGCTCCTAATCTAATTCTATTAAGTACTAAGGGTATTCAGGGCAATTTAAATAACAATTGGTTGCTCCCAATTTTCTTTGTGGGTATATATGCGTCGACTTTTTGAACAATGAATTGTGGTTAAACTTGCATGTGCCATTGTAGATTCTCCAAGGCAGAAAAATAAAGACATTCTAATGAGAATCACCAAGTGTCAAGGCACTTTCGGACACAGTCTCTAACTTCAGGGAAAGATGAGTCCGTCATGTCTGATCTAGCATGGCAACAAGAAAGCAAGGCAAGGCATGTGATGATGTGTCTCATTGTAATTTGTGAACTACAATGAGGACAAGCAGGAGGGAGCTGAGTTTGTGGAACTAAGAAAAACATTGAACGGTAAGCTTAATTGGACCATGTTCACAAGTAGACAACAAACCTAAGATTACACATTCACAAGACAAGGAAGACTCATGTAAGCAGAAAAGAGATCGTGTGGAAAATTTCAAATCAATACAAATGTTTATTCTCTTCCACAACATAATAAAACATAATTAAATCCTATAATACACAACAACACCCCATGAAACATGCCTCTGTTTCCATGGGAACTCCCATCATCCAACAATAATTTAAATCCACAAACATACAAATGCATCTTGACATGAAAGATAAGGCCATTACTGTCCCACAATTTACTAAGAAAATGCAGGAAAAATGTGAACATCCAGCACAACAGTATCTGAGTTGTTAGGGATCAGTTCAAATCCACAAATATCACCCCGCTTAAGCTTGTTTCCCTTGTAGAAACTTACCCATCCTTTCGCCATTAAGCATCTGATTCTACCTTTTTGGGTAAAACCTAACCTCACTGGCCATTTTCTTCCAATGGGATCTCTCAAAAAAATATGTCCCTTGCTTCCCAAGCTGTTTAATCTCCAAAACGCTACCGGAATATACTGAAAGTTGAAAACTTGCATTAATTACTCAGAATTCATATATGATGAAAACATGAAGCCCTAGAGGACACATTCAGTTCAACATAAACTCACCGCATTGGCCTGACTATGATTAATTCTCAAATTGAAGAATGAGTTTTTGCTCTCGAACGACTTGTATATACCCGAAGGCTTCTCGTTTTTTTTACCTACAAAATTAAGCAGTTAATGAATATATATATATACTATATATTATTTCATACATATATATATGTATGTATATAGTGGACTATAAAGAATTTTCAGTAATACTCTTTGGTGCTTCAATGGGCTCTTCTTTGGGATTAACTTGAAAGTAGCCCACCTCACTTTGGGGCATTTCATGAGGCTCTTCCTTGGGATCAATAAGAAAGTATTCTTTCTCACAGGCACTTTCATCAAACACAAACGCATTGAAATGAAAATTTCCAATGTGTTCAAACACCATAAAGTCTCCAATACAAAGGCCATGGCGTTCGACAAAATCTGGCCATCCATCCCCAAAACTAATTAGCCCTAATTCTTTGTTTCTGCACACCTTCATTTTAAATGTTCCCAAACAAGTTTTGAGGACTGCCTGCCCCGATTTCTCATGTGTAAGCTTATTGTATAGTTTCTTTGGCAGATTCTACATATGAGAAAGTAGCTTGGAATGATTAATGTAAATAAACTGATGTAGTAAGAATATGTACATGAGAAATAAGAACAAAGACCCACCAGTTTCTCATAGAAGCCAGGCATCATAACCTTGAAGAAACGCTTTGTTTCTGTAACTGCGCCTCTCATGTTCTGCAACTAGGAATTCCTCCTGAGAAACTAGAGACAAAGGTGACAATTAAATCTATGGCTAAGTCAATTCAACTTCTGTGGAGTGTCCTAGGCTTGAATCAAGAATGCACACTCAAACAAAATAATTTACAATCAAAACTTCGCAAATCAGGAATTTTCATTTTGGCAATTAGCATATGTCAGAGAAATCAACAAGATAAGCAAAAGGAGTCCTTTGGGAAAAAACTGGAAGAGTGATCCACACCACTGGAAATACTTGAAAAGAAATCACATCTCAGTCTGTACCGAATACTGAGCATGGATTATTAGCGAAATTCTAAGGCACAATGGGATTTGTTATATTTGTTACCCACCAGCTCGCTGATCAAGATTCAGAATTATGAACCCCCGATGCAGCAATGGCTGAACACCTTGTAACTAGTAATCAACACCTTAGGTATGGTGCCAAGCAGCAACAAGATTTCAAAACAAATAAGCAAAATAAAAAGTATGATAGCATGATAGAGTCATAGAGATACTAATTACAAGGATCACACACATTTGGGATCAAGGTTCACCAGCCATGTAACGCCCCGAAAATTTAAAACCATTTTCGTGACGTCACCGCCGTATTAACTGTTCTAAACTGTCGACCACTCAGCTTAGACAGCTAATACGAAGCGAGGTAATAACTCAGTACAAAAAAAAATAAAAAATATTCCCAAGCGAGCAATAATAATATCAATTAGTCAGCAACTTCTAAATAAGTTCCTAACTTAATTGAATCATAGATCCCCTAAGATATCCTTGTTATCCGCCATAGTTATTTCCCAAACTATAGCTCGAATCCACAAGGTGCGCAGTATATAAATCAGAAAACCAATGCAATAATAATAAATCTAACTAGCATATGACAATGCAAACTTATCCTATATGCAATCCCCACACATCTCACCACATGCTTTTATCAAGTTTTTTAACACATAATAGAGTAAAACTACTCTGATACTACTCTGTAACGCCCCGAAAATTTAAAGCCATTTTCGTGACATCACCGCCGTATTAACTGTTCTAAACTGTCGATCACTCAGCTTAGACAGCTAATACGAAGCGAGGTAATAACTCAGTACAAAAAAAAACAAAAAAAAAAATCCCAGGAATCAACATAGCATATCCGGGCAACAAGCCCTGTAACAATCTACCAACATACTCATAAGCCTTAATTAATAGACTTTAACAAATAACCAAATCCCAAAGGAGTATTCTCAACACATAAATCAGACCAAAGAATATAACCCTATATTCGAATTAAAATAACACATAAGAATGCAGCCTATCTAGTCCGCTCAACCTGTACCCCCATCAACATGTTCTGCGCCATCCATAGGAAGATCTATAAAACAGACAACAACAAGGTGTCAGTACAACGTACTGGCAAGGTCATAGTAGTAATAAGTAGATTAGACAGTATGAGAATTGAACGACAATATTATTGTAACACCCAAGATTTTTAACTACCAAAATCCGGAAGTACAACGGTAACCTTATTTTTGGAGCCAAATTATTTCAACAAGTGTGAGTTAGATTTTAACGAGTTGGCTGTTAGGACTTCTTTTGGAGCTGATTTGAGCTATATTTTTAACATACTTTGGGCTGTCAAATCAGGCTGGATTAAGGGTTAATTAGCCCATTTTTAGAGCCCTAAAAATTAGGGTTGCAGGCACCTACATTAACCATGGATAAGGACTACAAAACCTATCCAAAACACTTAATTTTGGAAGGTTTTTGTAGCTGTCACAAGCTGTAGCAGGCTGTGTGGAGGGCTGACAGTAATTGGCTGAAATCAAGGGATTTCACATCAACTCCCATTCCATAACCCCCTCCCAACCCACCTATAAATACCCCCCTCCCATTCACTTTTCTACTCACACCTAAATCATTCTTCTCCTCTCCTCTCCTATACTTTAAAGTTCTTCTTAGAGTTCTTAGTGTTCTTGTGAGTTCAAGCAAGCTAAGGAGGTTGCTAGCAAGGTCTTAAAGCTTTCCTAGCGTTTTCCACTTGAAGAGTAAGCTAGTCTTACCCGTACATTTCAAGTTTCATGCAAGTTCTTGAAATTATATGCATGAAATGCTTTTAAGTGCTTTAATCTTATATTAATGCATTATTAATAAGCTTTTGGGATTTTAATCCTATTTTATGTCAAAATGCTTCTAAATTCTTTAATCATGTGTTCTTGGGCTAGGCCTATGATGTCGAACTTAAATTGGACCGCTGGGTCATTTTGTGAAAATTATTTAAATGATTTGAGGGCATGAGTACCGCGGTGGTATCTGAGTTGTGGATGACCGAACTCCCCTCTGGCTAAGTGGTAGGACGGTTTCCTCCCTTAGACCCACATGTTCTGAGCCTATGTTTCGCTAGACGTAAGTCGCGGTTCGCGGTCTAGTTTACCCGGGTATTAAATTCATAGATGAATCATCATGTGCATGTTGGGCCACGGCTAGTTACTGCAGCCAAAGAAATATTGTGAATATATGTTGTGTATTTTAAATGTATACTTGTGTCCTCGGAATGAGGCTAGTTTGCTCAGCATTGTTGCTGATTATTTGTTGTTTTTCCCTTTTTCAGGGTAACTGTCATTCAAGGAATTGTGCACGCACTTGGGCTTGGGAAGGTTTTCATAAATAAGACTCTTTTTAATTATTGCATCAAATTACTTCTAGAACAAATGTTTTGGCCATGGGCCCAATGGAATTTCTTATGTTATGAATAAAGTTTGTTAATAAAGTATTGTGTTCTTCTTAAACCACTAGAATTTTTACTACACCTTAGTGTTAATTGTGTTTAAACTAAGGAATACAAATTGCACTTGTGTACTATCGAGTTGCTAGAGGGCTTCTGTCTAAAGAGGCTTGGTGATAACAAGGCCCGTCAGCCGGTGGCCCACCTCCCTTTCCTGGGAATCCCTCGACACAACTTTATAGAACTCGAATACTTAACAGTAATTCCTAAGTTAAGACACTTAAGTAAATCAAAATTCCTACAGTTAGCCTTAGCATTCCTTAATTAAGTTAGCCGAAGCGAGCTTGACTAAGGGATGTGGCGGTAACACTCCCGCCAAACCATATTTTAAAAAACGGGGGTGTTACAATAAATACAAATATATTAATAACATAAATAAATACAGTATTTAAACACCACACCGTCCCATACCAGTGCTTCAACCATAAAATGCATTGCAATCATTATGCATGATGAATGATGAGATGAATGATATGACATAAATGACTATCTATCCTAAATGCAGCATAGAAGAATGTCTAACGCGTTTCCTAATAACCATGGTCGACAGTCATTATTGGCGAGAGGTCACCACACTCTCCCATACACAATGAACTGCCCATTAACGTCGCCCCGCCGCGGACGAACGGCCTACGCAGGGCCAATAACACAAGTGAGGGAGCCGGATAGTCTACATTGACCAGAGCAGCGTCTAGCGGGTACAGACACAGGGCACACACCCAATTGCCAAAACGTGCAACTCGAACAATACACACAAACGAGGTTTGCCAAGCCCCACATAAGGCAACATACCGTGGTCCAGAGCACAGCTCAGTAATGCCACTACGAACCAAGAACAACACATTCTAAAAGCACACACATAACATGAATAATCAGCACAGGCAACGTGTATACATCACGTTCCTATTTATTAACAATAACAAGTATAAAAAGATGCAAGCCAGCATTCTTATACTCAAGTAACATGATAGTCACATGATAGTCAGAGAAACTACCTAGCCGTCTAGGTTCTCCTATCATAAATTCCAAATATTCGATCTATAACTTTTATATCCAATACAAACATTACTATCTCTAACATAGCGAGTAATAGATCCCTAGGGAGCCAGTCTAGTCGTAGGCGTCCCTAAATTTAAAGTATAACCTAATTAGGTTCACATCCTAATCGTCTAGGTTAACATGCCATAACTTAGTTCAATTATAAACTTAATAATAGTTAGACATCTCGGCCTAACTCCCTAATCTACAAATTACTAACTACTCCTTACCTTATTTAACAATCTTCAATGTTTCCCTTGCACGCCTTCAAGCTTCCAATATCTTCAATTTGACACCCAATTATTTCCTATACAACATAACAAGTTTCAATAATGAAAGTCACTCAAACAAGAACAATAATGCATCCAATTTAACATAAACCCAAAATCTCTAGTTTAAACGATCAACAACTCATGGAATTAATTCAATGCCAACATCTTCCAAATCTAATTAAATCAAAACTCCCACATGCCCAACAATCACTCAATTAATTTAACAAACACCAAAAATTCAAGTGTTAACACTTAGTGCATTCACAAACCTCAATTCCAATTTCATAAGAAATTACCCATTTCAAAACTGCAAGTTAACACATCTAAGAATCCATGGAAAATCAATCCTGTATACCTCATAGTCCAATTCAAGTTCAAAACTTCAACCCCAATCTTCAAGATCAAATCTTAAATTCAATAATTACCAATTCAAAATTCATTTATACATGAGATGAAGAATATACATAGAACAATTTTCCACACTTAAATGCAAAACCAAACAATCCCGGGTATTCAAGATTTTCCACATTAACATCCTTCCAACACTACTAATAACATACCAAGACTCCAATTCACACAAAAATCCATAGAGTCAAACCCAACACTTCTATATAATTCTAGTAATTTAATTACAACTTCCCACACCAAAACACCCAACCAAGTGCATTTTTAGAACTTAAATTGCACATTACCAACAATTTAACATCTAAGACATGGAAGCCAACACCAATTCCACAATGAATTCAAATACCCCACACATTTTAGTGAACTAGAAACCTATTTCAACAATAGCACCAATTATTCAACATAAACCCAACAAGAAATCAACATCACCATACCCAGCAACCACCTCACCACCACTGCCCGTCCATCATCACCAACAATGCAGCACCACCACCATTGTCCAGTCACCACCACGACGCCATCACTGCCACCAGCCTGCCGCCGGCCGCGGCGGTAGCTCCAC
This sequence comes from Hygrophila difformis, assembly GCA_030278955.1. NCBI lineage: Eukaryota > Viridiplantae > Streptophyta > Magnoliopsida > Lamiales > Acanthaceae > Hygrophila > Hygrophila difformis. The sequence continues at coordinate 27,018,603 of JAOANR010000012.1, forward strand.
CGCAGCGCGCACCATCGCGCTGCCCCTTTCGGGCGCAACAGCTCGCCATCCGGCGAGCTCCACCCAACTCCGAAACCCCGTCGCCGCTGTTGTCCGTCACCGGGGTCGCTTGGGCCGCCGGAAACTCCACCCAACCACGACTCCATTGCCGGTGAAACAGAGAAGGGGGAAGCAAGAAGAAGAAACAAGAGAATACCAAGACTCTCACCTTACTCATAGCTTGAAGAAGACTTTGATTCATCCCTCTACAGCTGCTGCTCCTCCCCCAATTTCCATGTCGTGTTTTGCAGCTTGAAGATCCCTAATTTTTGCTTCTCAAGTGACGAGTGGAGTTGGAAGAGAAGAATGCCCAAATTAAAGTCCCACACATCCTTTCACGGCCCGTTTGGCTTTTGAGAAAAAAGAAGCATGTAACTTATGTAATTTTGTGTTTGTATAAAATGTTTGAAAAGCACTTTTTTTTCAAAAGGTGCTTTTGGGGTTTGCTTCTGTTAAAAGCACTTCTGATGGAAATTAGGTGTTTGTTTTGGTTTTTAAGAAAAACCAAAAGCACCTCGAAAAGCCAAAAAGTGCTTCTGGGAGAAGCACCTCTGGGCTCCCAAAAGCAGAAGCCAAAAGCACCTCGTAAAATGTGCAATGACTTAAATACTCCCACTATTTAATATAAATTACACTATAAATATATCTTATTATCATATTAAGGGCCCGTTTGGGTTGGCTTTTAAAAAAAGCAGAAGCCAAAAGCAGAAGTAGAGTGAAAGCCAAAAGCAGAAGCAGGTACTTTTATGTTTGGATGGAATGTTTGAAAAGCAGTTTTTTTTCAAAAATGTGTTTGGATATGTAAAAGTGAAAAGTGCTTTTGAAATGTGTAAATTACCAAAAAGGATATGCTATTTATATATAATAGTATATATTTATAGTGTAATTAAAATAAATTAATAGGGGCATTTATGACTCTGCACACATTACTAGGTGCTTTTGGCTTCTGCTTTTCGGATAAGCACCCCTGAGCTGCTTCTCCCAGAAGCACTTTTGCAGTTTTTCGAGGTGTTTTTGCTTTTTCTAAAAAGCCAAAACAAACACTCTTTTTTCTTCAAAAGTGCTGTTGGCATAAGCAAAAGCCAAAAGCATTTAAAAAAAGCTATTCCAAACAGGCTCTAAGGGGCCGTTTGGAATGACTTATTTTGAAGTGCTTTTGGCTTTTACTTCTGCCAAAAGCACTTTTGAAGAAAAAAGAGTGTTTGTTTTGGCTTTTGGGAAAAAGCAAAAGCACCTCGAAAAGCTGCAAAAGTGCTTCTGGGAGAAGCAGCCCAGGGGGTGTTTCGGGGTGCTTCTCCGAAAAGCAGAAGCCAAAAGCACCTAGTAATGTGTGCAGAGTCATAAATGCCCCCATTAATTTATTTTAATTACACTATAAATATATACTATTATATATAAATAACATATCCTTTTTGGTAATTTACACATTTCAAAAGCACTTTCACTTTTACATATCCAAACACACTTTTGAAAAAAAAGCTGCTTTTCAAACATTCCATCCAAACACAAAAGACCTGCTTCTGCTTTTGGTTTTCACTTCTGCTTCTGCTTTTGGCTTATGCTTTTTTTAAAAGCCAATCCAAACGGGCCCTAAGTATCACGTCCTTTTTGGTAATTAGATGGTGTTTGGAATGGCTTTTGGTAAGGTGCTTTTGGCTTTTGCTTCTGCCAAAAGCACTTTTGGTGAAAAATAAACGTTTGGTTTGGCTTTTCAAAAAAAGCAGAAGCACCTCGAAAACCTGCAAAAGTGCTTTTGGGAGAAGCAGCCCAGGGGGTGCTTCTCCAAAAAGCAGAAGCCAAAAGCACTTCGTAAATTGTGCAAAGACTTAAATACCATCATTACTTAATATAAATTACACTATAAATATATCATATTATCATATTAATTAGCATGTCCTTTTTGGTAATTTACACATTTAAAAAGCACGTTTTACTTTTACACATCCAAACACACTTTTGAAAAAAAGATGATTTTCAAACATTCCATCCAAACACAAAAGTTACCTGCTTCTGCTTTTGGCTTTCACTTCTGCTTCTGCTTTTGGCTTCTGTTTTTTTCAAAAGCCAATCCAAACGGGCCCTTATTACTACATTCCAAAAGCACTTTTCATTTTTATTCATCCAAACATATTTTTTAGAAAAAAACCGCTTTTCAAACATTCCATCCAAACACAAAAGTTACATGCTTTTGCTTTTGACTTCTGCTTCTGCTTCTACTTTTGGCTTCTGCTTTTTTCAAAAGCCAATCCAAACGGACCCTTAAAAGTGTTTTTAAAATATATAAATTACCAAAAATGACACGCTACTTATTATGATAATAAGATATATTTGTAATATAATTTATTTTAAGTAATGAGGGTGTTTAAGTCTTTGCACATTTTACGAAGTGTTTTTGGCTTCTGCTTTTCGGAGAAGCACCCCAGGGTGGGTTGCTTCTCCCAGAAGCACTTTTGCAGCGTTTCGAGGTGCTTCTGCTTTTTTAAAAAAATCAAACCAAACGTTTCTTTTTTCTCAAAAATGCTTTTGACAGAAGTAAAAGCCAAAAGCACATTGGTAGAAGCCAATCCAAACACCCTCTTAATAGTTGGATCAAGTATTTGGTTGTGGCTTGGGCTTTGGCCTCTTTTATTTTGTTGGGTCTCCATCCCTATACTATTAACTTTGGGACATTTTGTTTATTTCTCAATACATCCATATAATTTCATCCCACTAATTTAAATTCTAATTTAGCTCATTTACTTAATTAATAAAAATTATTCAATTAATTATGAACTAATTATCCGGGATGTTACAAGCCAAGCAAAGCAATTAAACAAGTATACATAAAATTAAAGATGAAATTCCTAAAACCGGTTTGTGAGTCAGCGAGTGGCCTAATTTAAAACCCAAATTGATCAATCTTAGTATTGGATTTGATATGCATACAGTGTTGGATTGAAAAAGCTGCATAGTACAGATCAAATGCCAACTTTCTTATCTAATTTCTTTCTGCAAAACTGCATCATGCAACATTGCCAAGTGCCAACTAACGAATGGGGGATTTCAAGCACTTATTCTTCTATGCCAAAGCACCACAGGTGCTTTGGGTACAGGGAGCATGTGCATGATTATTCTTAGAGTTTTCTCACTCAAACTTAGTACAGTTCTTGAATCGTTATCTTTGGGCAGACAGTTGAGTGGTAGCAACCAGCTAGCAACTAGAACCAATTTAGGAGAACTTGTTCTTTTTTGGTTATTCTTGAGTTATATCATGTAGACTATGTTCGACCCAAAAATTATATGCCAGTTTTCAAAGGTAAAAGTTCCACAATAGCCTCCCTCTTATATTAACGATACAAATCACATGCTATAATCCATTTATTTGCAAATTTGCTTATATTAAATAACTTTACTCTAAAACAATTATTTTATATCCAAGCGAGTACTTTCATGCTTGGAAGATATACATTCAATGGAGCTAGTCTTCCAATACCAATACAATTTTTAATGGGTCAATTATTGAACAATTATTCATCAGATGGCAACAATTTAGGAAAGTTATGTGATAATATGTCAAGGTTGTAATCATAGCCAAAAAAAGAAAAAAAAAACTTCTTAGGAACAAAACCCACCTATTCAATTTTTGGTGCCTTACATCGATTGGCTACACAATTGGGTATCGAGCACAGAATGAACATGTACAGATATCAATTGGCAATCGACTAAAAGGACCACTCACGCATTTTAGAAACACTTTATGCACAAATAAAACCAACAATACTCTACTCCCCTTATTCACAGCCGATCAACAAAAATGTAGTGTGTGAAGACAGAAAAACACGAACGAAAAAGAAAATCAAGAAAATAAAGACAGTCCAAAAACATGAAATTTACCTTTGGTGACCAGTTTAGGCAGCGCCGCCGCCGCAGAACCAACAGCTGCAATGAATATGGAGTAAGAAGTAGAGGAAAAAAGAAGGTTGACAAGAAGCGAAAAGCGACAGAAAGTGCATTGACCATCGTGGCGTGGCGTGTCACGTGTTTATTATATAGTGGTAAAATATCATTAATTATTAATTTAGTATTAATTATTACTTCTCCATTCTTAAATGTTTTTTATAAATAAATTTTTCATGTAGTTCAATGCACATTTTAAACCATTAATAACTGAAGTTCGGTACAAGTAAAAATTCTAGAAGTTCGATATTTAAAAACTACACGACGAGACGAATCTAGCAAGATCTCACTTGACTATATTTTAACTTGTATAACTATGATAAAACTTTAAGTAAAATTTTGTGTGTGAATAGTAACATATTTTCAAAGAAAGGGAGGAAGTAACATTCAAGAAATGGAGGAAGTAAATACTAAGCCGAAACGACATTGGATCCTATGTTGAGACCCAATTGAGATACCGACGGCGACAAATAATCCCTAAATCCAAACCCTACCCAAAACTCCTCCCACCATCTCTAGTAGCTGAACCGCCACCACGGTATCGCCGTGGCCCTCCTCGTTTTGCCCGCCTGCTCTGCTCCTCGTCTCTGTCCCCGTCGCCAACGACATCGCCACCACCTCATTCCGCAGTTTCTGTGAAGCTCCATTGCTTAGAAACTCACTAACCACAGCGCAAGCCACCATCGCACCACCGCCATCTTCCTAGCTTTCTTGTGTTGCGGCAATCCTCTGACCGGAGAGCCTCATTGGAGGTTCGAGGGATGGTGGATTGCATCGTCCTACTGCCAGGGAGGAAGGCATTCAGTCAATGGCAACAATGCAATAAGATATTATTTCCCTCAAGGTATAATCGATTCTTGCATCTTCTGTTCTGCAGAATTTTTAGTTGTTGAAAGGGTGAAGTATTTCTTGCGCTTTTTGCTATAAAATTTAAACCTTGAAGGTTCAGTCTTTATTATATGTGGTTGATTTCTGCACTTTATGAACCTATTCCGTTGTAAGTGTGCAAAATTGTTTGAAGAAATATGGATGATACATGGATATTGCTATAAAAAGGGGATTTCAGTTTTGGAAGGATATAGGCTTTCTCAAAATTTTTAATGCTATATTCGTGTTCAGGTTGTATCTATGGCTTTCTTTAGAAAAACTGGGCCTATACTGGGTAGAGATGCGAGTATCCACATCAATCAAGAAATCTCGCCATTCAAGCCATCCATCTTAAAAGCAAGAAGTTGCATGTCAACATCCGAACACTTCATTGGAGGTGAAATTTCGTTTTTGTTGATGATTGGTGGAGCAACTCTTATTTTCTTCTGTAAAAGTTGTTTCACATCCCCTGGTTTTTGCATCTCAGGACCTTCTTACCGCCCTGATGATACGAGTCGGAGAATGGCGTTTGATAAGTATGGAAAAGCTGCTGAAGGTAATCGGTGGATGCATGACCTGATTAGCATATGCCTTCTTGCTTGTGAATGATAGTGTGTGAGATATCCATATCTGTTACTTTTTTCAAGTAGTGAATATTGCATCTTCGTCGGTAATTTTATTGATGCTTTCTGAAATCTGATAACTCTACATCTTTCATTGCTGGAGAAAGAGTTATTTAGATGCTATATTGTAATCAGGTAGTTGTTTATCCTCATGATGGCATCTGGGAAAATTCATGTACATTCAAGTTCTTTAGGTCAATAGATGTTTGCATGCCTGAGCTAGTGAGCTTCTTTTTTGTCGGGATATCAGCTCAGGACTTTTACCACAAGTCCACAATGTATTAATTCCCTATCATGAGATGTTTTAGTGATGGTTAATAATGGTGAATATAATTAGTTGGAAAAGATATCATTTTGGTTATACTATGTTAAATGCATTGATAGCAAAGGATTGTGAGGTTCTTTTTCACTGCTTTGATTATGTCCGGAAACTAATTTCCTATCTATTAGGCAATTAGGCTTTGTTTTATCAATGTTTGACGGTGTTTTTACTGATTTTTTCAGCAAGGGTGATCGTTGGTCGTGAAACTGGTAGGTCCAGGGGATTTGGCTATTCAATTATAAAAACAGATCGTTGATCGTGAAACTGGTAGGTCCAAGGGAGTTGGCTCTTAAACTATATAAATAGATTCCAGTGTTTTCAACACATAGTGATCAAGGTTAATAACTTTTCCATTTGAATAGTCATTTCATTGTAAACCAATCAAGAAAAAACAGCAAGACCTATTTTTATTCCAAAACCCAAAGAATCAAAATCTTTAACACAAAATAGTACTTCTATGTTTTTTCTTTTCCCATCTTTTGAATGCTTGGAACTTAGAAGTATTTCTTTAGCGAGATTCCTACGTGAGACAAGAAAATTGTTTGGGATGGATTGGATAAGTCCATTTTCTTCTTCTTCTTTTTATTTATTTATTATTTATTATTTATATTTTATTTTATTTTTATTTTGTTTTTTTTTTTGTATTTGTTGTTGTCCTATGGCCTAACATCCCTCGTCCCCTAAGCTTAAAATGGTAATGGAAGTTTGAAGCTAATAAATTAAGATCTACTACCACTACCAATGCTTCTTTGCTCTTGTAATCAAATCTAGATAGGGTTTTTTCAAAAAATTATAATTTTTAAGACGTGGAATTTAATTCTAAAATGCATTTCATACAATTGTAAATCACTGCTGATGGAAATGGTTAGGAACTGCCACTTTCAAGGTTACTTATCTGCCCATTCTCTAATTTGTAGCTTGTGCTGACTGATGAATCCTCTTCAAATGATTACAGAGACCAAACTTCCTACACTATCAAAAGTTGTGGCTGCCCATTGTCAGGCAATTAAATCATCACTTGTCTCCGATACATACACCTCCAACAATCTCATTAATGGTTACGCAAAATGCAAGGATTTAGGCAATGCTTTGAAACTGTTTGATGATATGCCTCACAGAGATACTGCATCTTGGAACACGGTTATCACCGGATTCGTGAATTTGGGAAACTTTGGAGGTGCTTGGGAGCTTTTACAGTCTATGAAACGCTGTGGGTTTTTATTCGATGGCTATACTTTTGGAAGCATACTCAAGGGCATCGGCATTGGTGGAAGCCTCTTGGATGGTCAACAAGTCCACTCAGATATCATAAAGACGGGATTTGATGACAACTTGTATGCTTCTAGTGCACTTTTGGATATGTACGCCAAGTGTAGGAGAGTTGGGGATGCGAATGTGGTATTTGAGCATATGCGTGAGAGAAATTCGGTTGCTTGGAATGCTTTGATTGCAGGGTATGCAGAGATTGGAGATTTACAGCGTTGTATGAAGTTGTTGTCGAGTATGAGGGTGGAAGGTGTGAGAGTGGATGATGGAACCTTTGCACCTTTGCTGACATTGCTTTGTGATGTCAACTTGTATCAGTTGATGGGACAACTTCATGGAATGATTATCAAATGTGGCCTGGATCATGAGAGCACTGTGCTTAATGCCACGATTACTGCATTTGCAGAATGTGGATGCATTGACGATGCTACAAGAATCTTTGATGGTGCAGATGGGTTCCGGGATTTAGTGACTTGGAATTCATTGTTAACTGCTTGCTTAGAAAATAATCTAGAAAAATGTGGATTCAATATTTTCTTGAAGATGGTAAGACTGCACTTGGAACTGGATGCTTATTCATATTCTAGCATAATAAGTGCTTGTTGTGACGATGCACAATGGAGCCTCGGAAGATCATTGCATGGTTTAGTAATAAAGAGGGGGTTAGAAGGGTCAACACAATTATGCAATGCATTAATTTCCATGTATACAAAACATAATAGCCAAAGCATGAAGGAGGCATTGAAAATATTTGAACAATTGGATGTGAAGGACCTTGTTTCCTGGAATACAGTTTTGACTGGCTTATCACAAAATGGGATGAGTGAAAATGCTTTAAGGCTCTTCCAAAAGATGTATATTGATCACATGATGGTTGACCAATATGCCTTTGCCGCAGTGTTAAGATGTTGTTCAGATTTGGCTATGCTCAAGTTAGGTAGACAGATCCATGGCCTGGTGGTAAAATCAGGGCTAGAGAAGAATGAATTTGTAGCTAACGGCTTGATCTTCATGTACTCAAAGTGTGGAGTCATTGAAGATGCTTGGAACTCCTTTAAGGCATGCAACAAGGAAACTTCAGTGACATGGAACTCAATCATTTTTGCACAAGCACAACACAGACAAGGTAAAGTTGCTCTTGACCTCTTTCATCAGATGACTGAGAGAAACGTGAAGCTGGATCATGTTACTTTTGTTGCTGCGGTCACTGCCTGCAGTCACATTGGTTTAGTCGAAGAAGGTCTCAAGTTTCTAAACACCATGGAAACTGAGTATGGAATTGCAGCCCGAATGGAAAACTATGGATGTGCAATTGACTTGCTTGGTAGGGCTGGACGACTGATGGAGGCAGAACAACTGATCAGAGAAATGCCATTTGAACCTGATGTAATGGTGTGGAGAACATTATTAGGTGCTTGTAGGGCGTGTGGTGACATACAATTAGCGGTGCAGGTAGCTGACCATTTGCAAGAACTTGATCCCAGTGATCATTGTACTTATGTTCTCCTATCCGATATGTATGGCCAAATTAAGAGTTGGGATCGGAAAGCCAGCATGACAAGGCTGATTAGGGACAAGGGAATCAAGAAAGTGCCTGGTTGGAGTTGGATCGAATTGGGGAATGACATTTACGCTTTCAATGCAGGCCATCATACCCACCCGAAATCCTTGGAGATTTACCAGGTACTGAAAGAGCTAACTGGGGAAATAAGAGATGCTAAAAGTTGTATGTTAGATTTTTTTCCTTGATGATTTGGACCTTGGCAATGGTTACTGGATTGTAGGCTCTGATGGTTCTATTAATCCTGGCAAAGTTTGAATTATTAGGAGACAATGTCAATCTTTCTCACTATGTTTTTCTTCTTGTGGCATACGTCCACATTTTGGGTTTTACCAAATATTTCTCTAAGAATTCAAAGGTGGGATGTTTCTATCGATTAGGGAGATTGAATTTTTATTGATATGGAGCTCAAATTCATGAGCCCATCAGCGTTCTAAATGTTACCCTTCGTTTTTTTTCCCCCTACAACCATCATACCACAAATACTTCTCAACCACTTAAGTGGTTATTCGCCAATTAGCAACTATGAATTCTAGAGCCAAAACTAAACCCAACCTTAAAATTAACAAAGAAAATAACCACACAATCATCCTGAGGATTCTAACACAACCACATTACACAACTCACCCATTGTCACTACATGACAAACCAAAAGTGACAAAGCCAATCAAGAAGGCCTAGTGATGACCCAAAAAGCTTCAACTTTTAATACAACAAACACATTGAGAAGTGACAAACCTAATCGAAAGCACTTCTTCCAACCCATACAGTACTATATATTCCATCTATCTCAGAGATTTTGCTACAGACCTACCCGACATATATGTCGATACATATTTTTAAGTTACTCTATATGATCAGGTAGAAGATTCACTTTTTATCGGCCTTTTTATTTCAAATTACTCTATGTGATCAGGTAGAAGATTCACTTTTTATATTATTAGTTGCACAAAATATGAATAATCAATAGTAAGAATAATCAATAATCAATCAATAATATAAAAAGTGAAAGGTGACATTCACAAAGGCGAGGAAATAAACCATAAATTCAAGACATCCAATTTGTAATAACAATCACATATTGTGTGTTGAATCAATGTTGACCAGAATCTGGCGGTCAACCTTTCACTTTATAATTTATAGATTCAGGGTTGAACCTCGTTGTTACTCTCTCCATTTCTTATAATTTTTGCATATCCAAAAGTTATTATTCTGCATAATAACTTAATTGATCTTCTTTAACTCCATCAAAGTATCTTTTGCTTAATTAGATTGATGTAAAAAAAAATAAAATTTTTTATTTATACTTTTTCTTTTTCCTCAACAATATACTTGCATGATATCAATAATTTTTTTGTTTATTTATCTTGAAGTTAGTTTTTTCACAATTATTAGAAAATTAAATAGTTCCTGAAATAATATAATTGTAGGATATATAAATGTTTTCTTCCATATATTTTATGACAATTTTGAAGTTGCATAACAATGTGATCTTGATTCTTAAGATAATTTTATTCTTCTTCTTTTTTTTTCTTTCTTTTTTTTTTTAAAAAAAATCAGAAAGAAAAGAAATTGAGAAAATAAAGAAAGAAAAATAAGTTGGACAGAAACTATGTTGACTGAACAAATTGTCACATATACACTTGATACTATTACACACCTTGATTCTTTTTTTTTTCATTCCCCCCCTCCCCCCCTTTAACATACCAAGACACAGAGACAGTGAGACCATTTAATTTGAACACTTGTGCATAGGGAACTCGAAAACTTCAAAAATTGGACACTTGAGACACAGTAGAGATGATCACAAATTGATCCAAGCTTGCAATTCAGCCATGACCAACTGCAACACCACAATCACAACCAAAAAACAACATTTATACAAACAATAATGATCACATTAATTTATAATAACATGTAAGCAAAGTAGAACAAGTTTGTTTTTAATAAAATTAATTAATTTAAATAAAATGAAACAAATGCTTAAATATAATGTTATAAAAAAGTACCAACACATACATCATCATAATCTTGTTTCCAGCAGATGTCTCCAGGAACGTAAAAAATCGGGACTGTGCCGCCGCAGGTATTCTCCTCCGGCGCCACATTATCGAAGAAGTCTCCCGAAATTTCAAAAATCGGGGATGCGCCGCAGTTGGGACTTTCCTCCGTCGCCACATTATTACTCAATTCCGGCTGCTGCGAGGTTGCTTCAGCCTGCGCCGCCGCTATATCATCAGATTCTTCCAGAGAGATATCTTCCGGAATTTCGAAAATTGGAACTGCGGCGCTGCTGCAATGTTCTCCTCCCGGCGCCGCGCTCTTATCCGCCGCTTCCCATCGATACAGCATTGTATCCACACTACCGTAATCTTCCACCGAGATTCCTCCAGGAATTTGAAAGGTGTGAGCTTTGCCGCCGTTCCAAATTTCATTGGTCACGCCAATTTCTGAGGAGTGCTCGGACAGTGTCGGCATTGCAAAATCAGAATCAGACAGTTTCTCAATTCGTTGAAGGGTATCACCTCTTAAGGTTTCAATCGCCTCCAAATATTCTTCCAGTTCGTCAATATCGTCCATCTCGGGCGGCTCAACAAACCAGAATACATTCCCCCCATTTTCAGTAGTAATGTTTCTCTTCTTCTCCTTTTCCAACTCCTATATTTTCACAGCTTCCTTATACAGATGTCGTTCCATTTCAGCAGCCGCATTCTGTCCCAAATCCGTAGAAGATGAAGCCCAAGCTCTGCTTTGGTATCGGCGGATCACCCATTCCACGGAAGGGCTTCCGAAAGTGAAGATTTTGTCCCCTGGCGACTGCACAAGGATCCCAATTTGGGCGTTGCAGAGAACAGAGAGCTCACTGGCCTTCTTAAACAGTCCAGCGCGGCGCCTGCTGAACGTAACCATCCGAGTCGTTTTCCTATCAATTTTCTGAATTGGGATTTTACGCCTTCCCGCAGTCTTTTTCTTGTTTTCCATTATTAACTGTGAGAATTGAATGGAGGAGTATTCTTGCCTTTTCTCTGATGGAAGAGAAAGTGCTTTCTTTCTGTCCTCCGCAATAGCTGAAGCTCAAAGCGAAGGTTAGGAAGGTGGGGGAAAACGTTAATAGAGGAGGAGGTGTATTTATAGGAGGAACTTGGGACTTGAGAATGCTTACAACCGGTAGTGCCTGTAATTTTCACAGCTGCATATTTTTTTCACAACGGTAATATTATTATTAGCTGTATTATTCTAATTGCTGTGTTGTAGTATTCTAATTGGCTGATAATAATATTTTCATTAAAAACAACCTGTATATCTTCTTAATAATTAATGATCAAGAAAACATTTTCTTGAAATCTTGATTGTTTTTTCTTGACCATGTTCTTGAATTCTTGATTTTGTACGTCTGTTCATGTACTTATTTTTTTCAATTTCTCTTTGCAGTGCCATTGGAGGCTGCTTTTCATTCAATTTATGGAAATTTGTTCAGCCGGTGATAAATGAAGAGGATCTGCAATAGTAGACGAATTTGGTGTGGGTGGATGCTTCCATATTTGAAGGTAACAAAAAGTGTGTTGTGTCTTTTATCTCCACCTCAGAATTATTCTAGAAAAATGTTGATTCTACTGTGTTCTTGGGATTATCAATATCTAGTGTGATCTTACGGTCAAATGAGGCTTCTGTTCATGTTGATGCTTAAAATTCAAAAGATAAAATGGTAAAGACCCGATTTTTATAACTGCGAAATCACAAAAATTTTGGGGCTAATGCTATGCAGGGTGAATATTACTCTAAGGCAATTCTACTTCTACAATTTTCTATAATGCTAATTCTATAAGGCTGGCCTAATCGGATGTTCAAGGGATGATGGATTGCATCGTCCTACAGCCAGAGAGGAAGGCATTCAGTCAATGGCAGCACTGCGATCAGATATTATTTCCCTCAATTTCTCCCTCAAGGTATAATCGATTCTTGCATCTTCTGTTTTGCGGAATTTTTAGTTGTTGAAAATGGTGAAGTATTTCTTGCGCTTTTTGCTGTAAAATTTAAACTTGAAGGTTCAGTCATTATTATACGTGGTTGATTTTTGCACTTTATGAACCTATTGTGTTGTAAGTGAGATGTAATATTGTTCGAATAAATATGGATGATATGTGAATCTATTACTATATTATAAAAGTTATTAATCGTACGAACAGTAGACAAGAAACAAAGCATTCCTTATGAATAGTGCCGGCTTATGAATAGTAATGGCTTGGCTTATCATTCAATAAGCCCAATGAATTAAGTGATCCCCTCTTTCTTCAGATAATGCAAAATTTGAAATCCATAAAATAAAATAAAAAAACCGACATTTAGCTACACTGACGTGCATATATTTGCTTTTCTTCTATACTGCAATCCTCTGCTTGGAATTTCCTTTCATAAAAAAATCACATGGAGAAATTAAGAATGAAAGAGGTAGGCAGACGACAGACGAGCAACGCTGGGCGTCATCAGCCCCGGAAAGCCGCAACAGCCGCTTCCTTCTCCGGTGCCTATGAATTCTGCCTCCGCCTCTTCATTTTCCGGCGCCCCGAGACACCGCTGCTGCTGTGGCGCACGCCAAATGCCTTTCTCCGGAGCCCACTGCCGCCTCTCCAAGCCCAACCGCACGCCGCTGGATTTTTTTTCTCGGATGTCAGATCTGGAATGTAGAAATAGCTGAAACTGAAAGGAAACCAGCTAAAAGAAATTTATTCTCCCCTTTCGTTCAAATATCGACATTGATGAAGATCGCCTGACTAGCGCTGCCAAATTACTTGCATTTCTGTTCCTGTTACCCTTTATATGTTTGAGATGATTTTCTTCTTCTTCACTTATTTTAATGGAAAATAAACTTTTATTAGGTGTTGGAGCAGCTGAGTGGCCAAACACCTGTTTTCTCGGAAGGTAAAATTTTGAGATTTGCTTATTTATATCTATGCTTTTTGTTGGATAGTAGAGGTATTGAGTTACAATTCTGAATTTGGTTAGTTCTTGGCAATATATCAAGCCTTATTTATTGAAGTTATCTATGGCAGTGGTTAGTTTTTGTCTTATGGCAATGGAAATTCTGTGACAAAGTGATGTGTTTGGTTTATTTAATATATCATTCTTTCTAGGGTATAGCTCCATCTATTGAAAGTTCCTCTCTTGATGTGGATCATCTTTGCACTGGGTTATCACCCATTCCATATGTTGTAGGTTGCTTGGATGGCGAAGCTTCTGGAGAAGTGGGAAAAAGATGACGATGCACAATTGGATTGACATATATTGACATCTATTTATCTCTTCATATGTTTATTTCACATTTAGGCCTTGGAGGAAAACATCAATTGGATTGATTTTTGTAATCCCAAACTTTTGATTGATATTGGACAAAGCTATTGAATATTGTTGCTTTACATGTTGACATTTTACAGATAAAATATGCACACCCTTCAACTATTGAATATTTCTGCCTTACATGTTGACATTTTACATATAAAATATGCAACGTAGGGATGATATTAATAGATACCAAATTGCCAGCAGCAACTATGACTCCATTCAGTAGCAACTTTGGAGTGAGGTTGATAGCCTATAGAGTAATTCGACATTATATAGGATATACTAATCAACTTTCTTTAAGATCAACAATAATATCAGTCATTCATATTTTTTCTGTTTCTAAACTATATATTCTTACAGCATCAAAAGGTTATCATTCTGTAAAGCAATATCAGCAGTAATGAGTACAAAGAAACTACCATATCCTGGGATAGTTTTTGATGTTGTCCATTGTGCACGTTGTAGGGTACCCAGCATATTGAAGGTACTGTACCTCAAACTTTTAGGATATTATCCCTTAATTATTTCAGAAATACTTTTATGGAATCATTTAGCATTGTTGTCATATTGTGTAAATTTATTAGGTGGCAATCTTCTCTTGGAGCTGTACCGTTTGTTGCGACCTGGTGGTTTCTTTGTTTGGTCTGCAATCCCTATTTATCAGAAACTCCCTGAAGATGTTGAGATGTGGCAAGGTACATTCTGAAATTTGATTTTTGTGTGGAATTAATGTTTTGTGTGCATTTACACTGTACGCAAAGTTTTTTCACAGCCATGAAGCAATTGACACAAGCAAATAATGGGAAGTTATCTTTATAACCAAGGACAGGGTAAATGGAGTAGGAATTGCCATATCTAGAGTCTAAACTCTTAAGCCCCAAAACCATTTTCTTTCTTATCTCCATAATTTCAGCCAGGTATTGCATATGTAAATGCTTACTTGGTAATTTTCAGCTCATGTTAATGATGACAAGCTATGCTAACTTAACCAGGTCTTTACTTGATAATCTTCGTCTCCAAACAACTCACCTTATTTCAATGATGACATCCATCCAGATTTAAAATAAATTAATGTTCTGTTTTTCCATCCAGACAAGTGTCATCTTTGTTAATGTTAATGTCTCTTTATCAACTTATGCTTAGTTTTTCCTCTCAAATTATAATTAGTCCGCTGCACACATCATGACCAAGGCCTGTCTCGATCTGGAAAGAGCAATTCCCAATATATAATATGTCATTGGTTGGGTGGGCCTTTAGCTTTCTTCTATATATATTAGGATAATATCGCAGTGGCTTCAACACATATTTTTAGCCTTTAGTAAGTGTTCTTTTGGTCCTATAAATACTTATTTGGCCCATAAAATAGTCAAGAAGTGTATTTCTTCACAATCTCTTTACTACTGGAAGTTTACCAACTTATAGATTAATTTAAAGATGGCTTCAAGATGTTTAGGACTTGATATTGGAGTGATGATACATTGAATATAATGATTGCATAGTTTCTTTTGTAAACACATGTCACATATATACTTGATTAAGGATTTACAGATATAAACACAGGGGCACGAATGTGTTTGGATGATTCTACAATTTTGTGGCCATTACAATCATTCCAATATCAGCCGTTGTTAAGGCTTATCAGCCATTGTTAAGGCTTCCATGTTCTATTTCAGGTCCCCAGGTTCTTTATTTTTTCCTGTGCGGTGTTTCTGTTTTTAGTCTGCCCTGTTTGATCATGGCTATATGACTTCTATTTTGGTGTTCCTTGCCTATTTTTTGTTTCCGTCCACCCTCTTGGGTTCAAATTTTTTTTCCTATACGGCCATACCTACCAAACTCCCGCCCATTGGGCGGAGGTAGTACTAGTATTTATAAAAATAGAGATTTCAGTGTTGGAAGAATATAGGCTTTCTCATAAATTTTAATGCTTTAATTGTGTTCAGGTTGTATCGATGGTTTGTGAGATATATCCATGTCTGTTACTTTTTCAAGTACTGCATATTGCTTGGTTCCTTGGTAATTTTATGGATGTTTGCTGAAATCTGATAACTCTACATCTTTCATTGCTGGAGAAGGAGTTATTTAGATGCAATCTTTTAATAAGGTAGTTTAGCCTGATGATGGCATCTGGGAAAACTCATGTTCATTCAAGTTCTTTAGTCAATATATGTTTGCATGCATGAGCTTCTTTTCCATCGGGATATCAGAAGATTCGATTTGCTCAGGACTTAATTCCCTATCATGAGATGTTTTCTGATGGTTAAAATAATTGCCTAGCTATTAGGGAATTAGACTTTGTTTTTTCAATGCTTGACGGTGTTTTTACTGATTTTTCAGCAAGGATGATCGTTGATAGTGAATGTTTGGAACTTGGAAGTTTTTCTTTAGCCAGATTCCTAGGTGAAGGCAAAAAAAATTGTTTGGGATATAGTATTGGATAAATTCTTTCTTTCATTTGTTGTCCTTTGTCTTCATATTGTTTTTTTCTTGTCCTATGGCCTAATAGTCCTCGTCCCCTAAGCTTGAAATGGTAATGGAAAGTTGAAGCCAATAAATTAAGTTTTGATCTACTCCCACGACCATAATACTTTTTTGCTCTATAAATCAAATCTAACTCTGTGTTTTTTTTTTGTTTTTTTTTTTCAAAATTAGAATTTTTAAGACGAAGAATTTAAGTCTAAAATGCCATGCAATTGCAAATAACTGCTGATATAAAATGGTTAGGAACTGCAATTTTCAAGGTTACTTATCTGCCCATTCCTTAATTTGTAGCTTATGCTGACTGATGAATCCTCTACAAATGATTACAGAGACCAAAATTCCTACGATTACTGCATTTGCAGAATGTGGATGCATTGACAATGCTACAAGAGTCTTTGATGTTGCAGATGGGTTCCAGGATTTGACATGGAATTTAATGTTGGCTGCATACTTAGAAAACAATCGAGAAGAATGTGGATTTAATCTTTCTTGAGGATGGTAAGACTGCGTTTGGAACTGGATGTTTATTCGTATTCTAGCATAATAAGTGCTTTCTGTGACGATGCACAATGGAGCCTCGGAAGATCATTGCATGGTTTAGTAATAAAGAGGGGATTGGAACAGTCGACACCAGTGTGCAATGCATTGATTTGCATGTATACAAAACAAAATAGCCAATGCATAGAGGCGGCGTTGAGAATATTTGAAGAATTGGATGTGAAGGACCATGTTTCCTGGAATACAGTTTTGACTGGCTTGTCACAAAATGGGATGAATGAAAATGCCTTAAGGCTCTTCTAGAAGATGAATATTGATCACATGATTGTTGACCAATATGCCTTTGCCGGAATGCTAAGATGATGTTCAGATTTGGCTATGCTCAAGTAGACAGATCCATGTGGTAAAATCAGGGCTTGAGAAGATGCTTGATTTTCATGTGCACAAACTGTGAAATCACTGAAGGTGTTTGGAACTCCATTGAGGAATCCAATACGGAAACTTCAGTGACATGGACCCAATAATTTTTGCAGATTCTCTGGTGAAGCTGGGAGCGGATAGCGAGCACTTCTTTACTAGCTGGCATGCGGTTTCCTCATTGCTAGCTCATGTTGTCTTCGCTGGGTTTCTCTTTCCTTTTTACTTTTTCTTTTCTCTAGCCTCTGTTGGCTGTTTAGCAAAAAGAATTAATTTTTGCACAGGCACAACACGGGCAAGGTAAAGTTGCTCTTGACCACTTTTACGAGATGACTGAGAGAAACGTGAAGCTGGATCATGTTAGTTTCGTTGCTGTTGTTACTGCCTTTCTATGACCCATCAAATCACTCATAAGATTATTTTCTTTCTATGGCCTATCAAAGTTCTGCTATTGAACATAAAAATAGAAGACTTTCTTTAGCATGAAAGCTTAGTGTAGATGAATTAGTACGACACTGAAACACATATGTCATCATTAGAATAAGTCTCACCCGAGTCTTGCAACGACCATCTTTCAAAGCATATGCCAGCCTCCAGAGTTGCCAATTCTTGAGCTTCACTGGCGTATCATGTTATTCATCTTCATTGTCATCTTCGACTTCATATCCATCCTCATCATTAGCAAAATCACCATCTTCTTCATGGGAAGAAGATTCCGAAGCCCCGAATAGTTCATCATCCTCTAGAGCCTCGGCTAGCTCTTTCTTAGGTTTTGCAAGCTCTTCATCACTCATATCATCACCTCCATCACCATCACCATCACCAAATAATTCATCATTTTTAAGATCTTCCTCAAGCTGAGTAAAAAGAGCCTCAAAAGCATCTTCATCTATATCTTCCTCAACAATTTTCTTTTTCTGCATTCATGGCATTAAAAAACATAAATAAATTGCAAAAACAACAACGGAACAGGTATTATCTTTACCTTAGTTCAATTATATAAATTGCGACAAAACGTAACGATACCTTTCTAGTTTCTTTGGAAGCAACGGAAGTGGGGTTAGAGGAGTGTGGAATGTCGGTGGAAAAACATAGAGCGGGGGGGCAGCGGGTTAAGGAAGTGTTGAAAGGTGTGGTTGGATTTGTTGATTGGCGTCTTCAATGGGATGGATTGGCTTGCATCAATAGCCAAATACTTCCTCTGTTTTTTATTATTCGCTACGGACCCACCGAGCACGCAGTCCAATGCACATTTTAAATGATTAATAACTCAAGTTTGGTACAAGTAAAAATTCTAAAAGTTTGATTTTTAAAAACTACTAAAACTTTAAATTAAAGTGTGTATGTGAACAGTACAAAAAGCCCCAATAGGGCAAATTAAAGTGTGTATGTGAACAGTACATCTCTTTTATTTCTTTTTTACCGGATCAGTATCGAAATTTTGGCCCCAAATGTTACGATCGCTAATCCGAGAAAAATCAGTCCCAAAAGCCCTAATGGTCTGTAAAAAACCCGTCGTGGTATCGGATTAAGTCATTAATTAATTGTTTGGGATGGACAATGTGGCCAGTCAAGTGCCACATAAGCGAGTCATCTTAAAAGGCCGAACCCCACCCACGCACCCACTCATTGTCAGTTATTTTTTCCCCAAAATCGTGGTCGAGCGCGAGCTGAGTGAAATCGGGGACGGCAACAGTGGAGAAGACAACCATGGATTCCCGCGAAGTTTCCAGCAATTCTGGAGCAAGAATGTCGAACGTAAACACGCGGGAGTCACTATACCTATGATACCCGCGAACGCCATTGTGCAGATGTGGTGAGAGGGCGGAGACTCGTGTGGTGGAGTCTTTGAGGAATGGCAACGAAGGTAGGTTATAACTGTTGTGGGAGAAACGTGTGTCGTTTTTTGGGTGGGTGTCTCACAGAAGGGCACAATAGAAACCTAATGGTGATCTCGTAAGGCATCTAAGTGAAGATGGCTTGCAGTTTGGTACTCGTCGAGGTGTGGGAACGATGGCGGAGATAGAGGATGATAATGTGGATCAAACTGTGGTGGACAGAAGAAATGATGGCGGTGGCATAGACTAGACTATTGCCTGCTTGTTGGTGATCATTGTACTGTTAGTTATTTTAATTTTGAAGTAAAAATGTGTTGGAAGGTTAGGTTCTAGGTAAACACAGTTATGAAGACCGTGATATGTTAAGTTTGAATCTAGAATATTTTGTGATGCTTGTATGCCAAGGTGAATTGTATGGATAACAATGTAATCTCTATCGATTTTGGCTGCATGTGCAATGGAGAAGCTTGGTTTGTTGTGTATTATAAGATCTTTATTTCTTACAAATGAACAACACTTTCTAACCAATTTTTTGGTGCATTTTGGCATTACTAGTTTGAAATGCTTGGTATCGAAATTTGAGTGTGTTTATTATTTTGGCACAAGTGAGACATGAAAACAAAATTTGCAAGTGAACATGGAGACCACTTACTTTATGTAGGTAGACGACAAACTGTAGTAACAACTCAAAGATCGACATTAGTATAGAATAGCCACTTCATTTACAAAAGGAACTTGGCATGTATTACATAATGGACATGTGCCAATGGCATAAGTTAGAGTTTGACGATTACAAAAGTTTTGCATAGGTTTGGGTACCCAAAAAGAGGAAAAAATGACCATAAACCTATGCAATGCAATTGTGAATAAATAGGATTCACATACAACCATATACACCACATTGGATCCAAATTGTTGTTCAAGTCATGCCAAGATATGCCGATATACAAAAGGTAATTAGTTCATACTGATGAAGTTTGAAATGGACTGTAACACTCCGAAATTCATCCTCATAAGGTTTCAGAATGTTACCACACTTGTCAGTCAGGCTCGCCCTTTGGCTAACTTAATTGACAAGTGCTACGGCTAAATATCTTTACATGTAAATTTTTGTAGTATAGACTTTAAAAATAATTGCCAATTTTATAAAATATAGACATAAGAAAATTTAAAGTACTTTATACCAGAGTCATTGTTCTTTCTCACGCGGAAGCATAAACTAAAGGCAAAATATAGGACATTAATAATTAAAAGTACGTGGTTCCTTAAAGCAACAATCTTTTTTATGAAAGGTAATCACATCCCCAAATGCTCATGTCATGAGATGCAGTTCACATGTCAGCTCCAATATCTGTAAAAAGATAACACGCCAGCTTTTTATCAGTACAATGGTACTGAGTAAGTCAACCCGCTCCACTTTAAGAAATGAGTTTTAAAATAATGGTTGACACTCATTTAAAAAAAATAATTTTCACTTTTTTTATAAAAAGGATCACACACATTACCTTTAACAAAATAAATAACTTTCATTCTTACCATTGTAGCAACTATGCACAGGAGGACACCATTTTCCATATATCATATCATATCGATCATAAGTCATGACTAGCATGCAGCGGACTCATATACAAGCACACTCTGGAGCCTCCGGTAACCCATCACGGATACACCCAAGAGTATAGACTCATACATGCAATAACGCTGTTTTCGCACAATTTATCAACAATGCCGTCTTGGCATATTTAGAGGGGGAGGCCCTGCAAGACACATCCCTAGTGCATTAACCCTCTATCAAGTATGGTATCTTACTCAAGTTAATAGTGCACCATGGATTTAAAAGATTTTTTCATAATTTTCCACATAATATCCCCTTTAAAAGAGTTTTCAACAATCTCAAGGGAGTAATCTCATAACAAGGGCATTCAATAATGCCAAATATCATTTCAATATTAAACTCCCATATCAACATCTCATAAATCTGAAAATATCATTTCATGGATCTCAAAATCCAACAATTTCTCATTTGGACCAAAAATCAAGTCCAACGTCGCAGTTTACGCCAAGACAGTTTAAAAATTCATATGAAAGGCGATTGCTATGAAATTTAAACTGTAGATACTCAACACATAGTTGAACAAGTTTCATGTTTTATACTTTTCAAAATAAGGTATGGAAACAGTTCAAATATCGAGTTCTTTACAGAACATGTATTCTGCCAGGAATCCAATAGTGACACTATAATTTTCAATAGGTTTTAAAAATAATAATTCGCGACCAAAAATTCTGAAATTTTACCACAATGTAGCTAACACATAGATAAATATTTTTCATGAAGAAACCATTTAACTTTGAGACACTTAAGACTTTAAAAAATGTGGATTTCAGAAAAACACTATCATTTCTTAGATTTCAGCAAAAAGAGATTTCGACCTTTCGATAAAGCGGATCTCATAACTTTTTCATACGAGTTCTAAAAATCATAAAATTTTCCAGAAAGATACTCAGCTCAATAAGGAACAAGTTTTATGAAGAAACATTTGAGGGATAATGAACCAAAATTGTTTAAAAAGATTGATCTTTACGTAAATGAAAAACTGATAGATTTAAAAAATATTCCATATACTATATAATTCTATTACCCTTGATATTGAAATTCATATTTCTTTTGGAAAAGACAAATTTGCATATATAATTTTACAAGTGTTGCTTTGTAGAAAAATCAATATACTAATTCTTTAAGCAAGTGTTTAAATATTTATTAAAAGTCTCCTTAATGAAATTAAATTATTTCGGGTAATTTCTATGGTATTACAATCCATCCTCCTTAAGAATCAACTTCGTCCTCGAAGTTTTAATGAAAACTACTATGGCAATCTAATATGCAAAATACAAGATAAAAGTTAATGAGAAAGGTTTTAGGAGATTTCGAACATACCCTATCAAGATTGTGTCGGGTGGTTACATCCTCCTCCCCTTAAGCCTACAGTTATGTCCCCATAACTGTTTTTCGGTTGTTTAAAAAGAGATTGGGGTAGCGTTGCTTCATATCATCCTCTAGTTCCTATGTTGCTTCTTCCGTACCATGATTGGACCAAAGTACTATAACAGTCCGGGTGGTCTTGTTCCTTGTCGTTCTTTCTTTGATGTCGAGTATTTGGATTGGATACTCTTCATAAGTCAGATCTTCTTTGAGTTCAATTACTTCATGTTGAAGTACATGGGTTAGGTCGTGCACATATTTCTTTAACTGTGAAACATGGAACACATTGTGCACTCGAGATAGTTGTGGCGGTAGGGCTAGTCTATATGCCAGGGTTCCGACTCGTTCCAGAATGTCATAAGGTGGTGACTCAACTTTCCTCACTTTCCAAAACGCATCACTCCTTTCATAGGTGATATTTTCAGCATAACCTTATCTCCAACTTGCAATTCTAGGTCTTGTCGCCTAACATCGGCATAACGTTTCTGTCGATCTTGTGCTGCCTTCATTTTCCCTGGGATCATCTTGATCTGTTGGGCCATGTCTTCAATGAGTTGCGGCCCAACCACAATAGAATTCTCACATTTTTCCCAACATAATGGGCTTCGGCACTTGTATCCATAGAGTGCCTCAAACAGTGCCATGCCTATACTAGCATGATAGCTGTTATTGTAAGAGAACTCTATCAAAGGTAGATGGTTCTCCCAACTTCCTTTAAATTCAAGAAAGCATGCTCCCAGCATGTCCTCCAGTGTTTGGATTGTCCTTTCCGTTTGTCCATTCGTCATTGGGTGAAAAGCGGTGCTCATTTTAATTTGGGTACCAAGAGCTTCTTGCAGCTTGGTCAAAAAATGAGAGACAAATCTGCTGTCTCTATCAGAGATTATATCATGTGGCACTCCATGTCGTCGAACTACATTATTGATATATGCTCTTGCTAATTGATCCATAGACCATGTATCCTTCATTGGTATGAAGATAGCAGTCTTTGTCAACCTATCAACAATTACCCAAATTTTATTCATTCCTTTTGATGATTGTGGTAGTCCTGAAACAAAATCCATTGATATACTATCCCATTTCCAACTTGGGATTTTTCAATGGTTTCATGAGTCCTAAGGGCTTTTGACGTACTTCTTTAACCTTCTGACATGTTAAACATCTAGCCACAAACTCAACTACCTCATTCTTCATCCTTGGCCACCAATGAACCTTCTTTAAATCCTTATAAAGCTTATCACCCCCTGGATGTACTGAATACGGGGTGTTGTGGCCTTCTTCCATTAATTTTCGTTTTAGCTCTATGCATTTATGCGGTACGCACCATCTCCCTTTGAAGCGAATGCTTCCATCCTTTTGGATTGCAAAACCAATTGTTTTTCCTTCAGCAACCTTCTTCTTGATCCTTTCAAGCTTTATGTCGCCTGGTTGAGCATTGCATATTTCATCAAATACCGTAGATTCAATAATGCCAAATATTATTTCAATATTAAACTCCCATATCAACATTTCATAAATCTGAAAATATCATTTCATGGATCTCAAAATCCAATAATTTCTCATTTAGACCAAAAATCAAGTCCAACGTCGCAGTTTACGCCAAGTCAGTTTAAAAATTCATATGAAAGGTGATTGGTATGAAATTGAAACTGTAGATACTCAACACATAGTTGAACAAGTTTCATGTTTTACACTTTTCAAAATAATGTATGGAAACAGTTCAAATATCGAGTTCTTTACAGAATATGTATTCTGCCAGGAATCCAATAGTGACACTATAATTTTCAATAGGTTTTAAAAATAATAATTCGCAACCGAAAATTCTGAAATTTTACCAAAATGTAGATATCACATAGATAAATATTTTAATGAAGAAACTATTTAACTTTGAGACACTTAAGACCTTCAAAAATGTGGATTTCAGAAAAATACTATCATTTCTTAGATTTCAGCAAAAAGAGATTTCGACCTTTCAATAAAGCTGATCTCATAAATTTTTCATACGAGTTCTAAAAATCATAAAATTTTTCAGAAAGATACTCAACTCAATAAGGAATAAGTTTTATGAAGGAACCTTTGAGGGATAATGAACCAAAATTGTTTAAAAAGATGGATCTTTACGTAAATGAAAAACTGACAGATTTAAAAAATATTCCATAAACTATATAATTTTATTACCCTTGATATTGAAATTCATATTTCTTTTGGAAAAGACAAATTTACATATATAATTTTATAAGTGTTGTTTTGTAGAAAAATCAATATACTAATTCTTTAAGCAAGTGTTTAAATATTAAATAAAAGTCTCCTTAATGAATTAAAATTATTTCGGGTAATTTCTATGGTATTACATGGACATCCTGCCTACACCCCCTTTTCCCTTGTCCTTCTCATGTGAAATCAAATTCTCCATAGTGATGAAGTGCTTCCCACCTTTGTTGATTGTTGGTGGCAGGTTGGAGGTTTCAGTTGCATCCAAGTTTGAAGATGGGAATGGTTCCAGGCTGCTCATGAAGGGGTTGGTCAGAATCATGTCCCCAAGTAAGGTTGGGCCGCTTTCACCAACAGCCGCATGCTACTGCTCCTAAGGCAGTCCTTGGTCACTAAATTCACCAACAACACTTGCCTGCAACACATTCGAAGAAATTGAATAGTAAAGGACAACAATTGCATGTAATGAGCCATTAAATGTAACCATATATATGTGTTATACACTTATAATCGGTGGATGAGAAGCGGCATTAATGTTCAAATTGTATTCATCATGAGACATAACCTGCAACGAGGCATAAAAATTAAGGAGTAAACCACCTCTAAATCAAAGAATACAACAGTCAAAACAAAAAAAGAGACTGGCTGCAATGGTTGAAAATGAGCAGATTAAGTTCTTAAGAAAACAAAACACTTGTAGAGATTACAGTGTCCAAAGAACATATTATGCATCACTCAATAAGACAGCAAAACATAAGGATTCAAAGGTAATACATATAACAAACCAAATGTGGCAGTAAGGTCACTTGAATATTCATTATGTAAGGAGTTATGTGTACCTGAAATGTTTGTGTAGCTTGACTATCAATAGGGAGTGAGCCAACTGTAAGGTCTATTATTTCTTCTTCATCATTAATAGAGGGATGATCACTGGCAGTCATATAGGTGCAAGTCCTAATGTTATGCCCTTGCATGTTGCACTTCATGCACCTTGTGGTACTTGCTTATCTTCTCAATTGTTTAGTGCCACCTGGTCCCACCACAATTAATGGTTGTGCTCCCTTTTTTTTTGCACCCCCTTTTTGCTCTCCTTGTTCCAGCCTTCTTCTTATAATTGGCCTCCTTGCCCTTCTTCTCCCAGCCCTACAGGTAGCATCCTTGACTTTGGCCAATCATCCCTCGAATTAATTGGATATACACATGACTGGTAGATTTTCTTATAGGTATCCACCTTAAAGCACTTGTGGGTGTATGGTTCAACATCATGTTCAAGGAAAGTAATAGCCCGCATTGCATGGATACAAAGATATCCACCGAGTTGCCATTTCCTACATGCAGAATTTCCAGATTTCAAATCAACATGAAACTAACCTCCAAACATCCCTTTAATGCTGAAGTTGCTATTGTCTACTTTTTTTGGTATCCAATCATGGTTTGTGTGGTAATCCAAGGATCTCTGAATCCTAGGCAAATGCCCTCCTGCCATCATTTGGATTTCTCAGCCTTATCTGTGCACTTTGGAAATCTTTTCATCAATGCCTCGCGGATCTCCTCAAGCATGCTGACAATGGGCATTTCCTTGCTCTTCCTTATATTACCATTAAAAGTCTCGCAGGCATTATTTGTTAATGTGTCACACCTTGAGAATTCTCTGAAAAAAGCTCTACACCACTGGCTTGAAGGCCTGTCGCTCAGCATTTATCTACTGCAGGGTCAATCTTTGCTATCTCATCCATCACACCCTCAAATTTATTTTCTGTTGTTGCCTTAGCAGATGTCCAAAATAGCTTCTTCAGTTTAGCCCCTCTAAACCCTGCATTTTGAAAGTTGACTAGTAGATGTCTATCACAAAAACCTGGACAAATTTATGAAGGATAAATGGTTAATATTCTTGCTGCCACATTGTTTAATCCAAAATCATACATATCAATACACATGAACCATTGTCCTCCTATCACTTATAGGGATAACATGATAAAGAAAAAATTAATTTTTGCAAGTGTCATCATATAAATATGTTAGACAGATTTGCAAGCAAAAGTTGTTATTAGATGGCCAGATTTGTATAACATATTTGTTAGACAGATTTGCAAACAAATTTGGTAAACATAAGAAATCAAGCATAAACCGGTACTCTGCCTCGGGGAATTCATCCAAGTCTGCCTGAATTAATCCTGAGAATCACAAAACCAGATATTACTAAACCATATTAGTTGCATATTTAAGAAACTAAGTATAGAATAAAACCAAAATGATTGACATTTGTGCACTTTGAGAGCCTTGACAGACTCGGTTCTAAAAGCCTCCAAATCTTCTTGGATCTTTTTAAAGTTATCCAAATACCTCTCTGCTAACCATGTAGCTGTCCTAAATGTTGGTTTGCAAGTGTGCTGCTCAAAAAAATTCGCAACCTGAAAGGCTTTCTCATTCTTCAACTTTAAACCTCGTATCATCCAAGGGTTGTCTGCTACATCACATGCAGCCCACAACCGGATGTTGTCATTTTTTGAGAATTTTACATTCCTCTTCTCATTTATTGCCAATGATTGGATGGTCATTGTTAGCTCCTTGCATGTGAAAATCATTCACAAGCTTAATTTCGGGTCAAATTTCTAGTTTTGATTGAAAGTTTGACAATTCAATCGGTTTGAGCCCTCATTATATGATTCTCTTGACGTATTGAAGTCATCATTACTCTCATTCACACACTCTTCTTCATCAGACTCGTCTTCCATTGCAACAGCACAATCAACTTCATCGATGACCTTTTCTTTGCCTTTGTTCGTTCGTGAAGTTGATAGATCGGGATCTCCAAGTTGATTAACAAAGATATTATCCATCCAATCATCTTCGGACTCCTCACTCTCACCCATGTCATACTCATATTCCGCATCCGAGTCACTAAAATTGACTTACACCTGCTAAAGAATCATCCCCATCGGTGCCCTCCACAATTTCACTCACATCACCATTAATTGCAGATTGTACCACAACACATATAGTACATTCCATAATATGTTTTAACTTCTCAAGAGCTCTAAATACCTGAAGATCTTTTGTTATGTTTTTACCCCGCTTCTCAAGTAGATGATGAAGTCATCTATATTGAGTTATTTCTTTACATATAGCCTCATGGCTCCCATACTTAGCAGTCGAACTGTTAATAATCAAATTTGTTAATTTTTATTGAACATCCTTCCTCAGAGTACACCTCCTCTGCTATCTTCCCCCCAAAACGAAATGCCATCGTCACACAGTCATTGTCGGGTTCTAAAAAATAACAAGATAAACAACCAAGATTAGATAATTAATATCACCCAGCAACAACCTCAGTCATCTACAGAGAACACCCATTTATGCAATTTCCCTTCGAGTTCTCAACAGCAAAATAAATATGTGAATATGACAACCTTGTACTTAAATACAAACTAAGGAAATAAGACAACATATATTAAATGCCCTACCCTTACGGTGAGTAAACCCAACCCTCCATCACAAGTCAACATGATGAAAAAAAAAAAACCAACCTTGTGCCCTACCCAGCTGCCTTACGCCAAATAAAACCAAATGGTGAATAGAAAATAACCATTTGCTATTCGGACCCATCAAATATTCTTATCGGATTTCAGGCTACAACACCCAACACCACATGACCACACGAAATTAAACGCTAATAGCTACCTCCTCCAACTGTTTTCCTCGCCATTATTTAACACTTTCACAGTGACTTTGCAAAACTACTTTACACATGGCACGAAAATTACTTAAAAGCATAAACCCAAACCAAAACATATAAACACTACTTAACCGATGGAAATAGGCGAAAATTTTACCATAATCGGGTGGGGGAAGATCATTTTCGTCTTGGGGCCTCAGCTGCAAGCCGAAATTCCCCATTCTCACCGAGCTTCTTCTGTCGGAATTCCAGAAATTTCCTTGCTTCTTGTTGCGATTTATGGTGGGAAAAAGGATAAGTGTTTGGGAACTGCGATAGGGTAAGTGTTTGGGAATTGCGAATGTGCCTTCAGTTGTGGGAAGGATCTAGGGCTTCATCGTGCTCAAATCCATTTCACCAACTGTTTTACCGTAAAATTGTATGAGGAAAACCCTCTATTTTGATTGAATGATGTTGAAGCTCAAGTCCAAGGTAAACTCCTTTTGTTCCACGAGGATCAAGTTTACCTGCTGGACAAGGAACTTTACTGTAGTATAGGCAGCCAAAAGTGTGAAGATCTGTCAGATTTGGCTTGGAACCAAAAAGAACTTCACATGGAGATTGCCACTTCAAGACTGAGGTAGGGAGTCTGTTGATAAGAAAAGTGGCAGCCAACATTGCATCTCCCCAGTAGAGTTTTGGAACGGATGAGGTAAGTAGCAAACTCCTAGCAACTTGTATAAGATGTCTGTGCTTTCTTTCAACACGGCCATTTTGCTGTGGTGTGTAAATACATGATGTTTGATGTACTATTCCAAATGATGTAAACAGCTCAAAACAATTTTTGTTGCAAAATTCGGATCCATTATCAGTCCTTATCATCTTTACATCTCTACGAAACTGAGTTTTGGCATACGACAGAAATTTAGACATGATTGAGAAAGTATTAGACTTGTGTTGCATCAAAAATATCCAGGTAGCTCTTGAACAGTCATCCACAATAGTCAATAGATATTTATAACCAGATCTGTCTCCAATAGAAAATGGCCCCCATACATCACAGTGGATCAAATCAAAACAAGCAGAAGCATGGGAATCACTGTTATGAAATGGAAGTCTATGTATTTTTGATTCATGACAAATATCACAAGGTACATCAGTATTTGAATCAAAATTAAAACCTAATTTTGTCATGACAACAGAGGAAGGGTGGCCGAGTTTATTGTGCCAAAGGGAATAGCTATCAGAATTAGAAATGGTGCCAACAATAGCAGAATCAAAACAATTGGTTTTATTACATTTGAAAGTGTAAAGTCTATTAAGAAGAGTGGCTTTTAGCAGATTTCTCCTAGAGCTGAGGTCCTGCAAAATGCAAGAAAATGGATCAAAAATGGCAATACAATTTAAGTCTTTTGTAAGTTGACTTATGGAAAGCAAATTCATCACCACTCCTGGAACAAAATATACATGTGGTACAGTGAGATTATTAGATAGTTTCACTGAACCAACATGTGTAGGTGATCTAATAGAGCCGTCTGGCAGAATAATGGATTTTTTAAAATTGAGAGACTGAGAGTCAATCAACATAGAAAGGTCAGCACAGAGATTACAACTTGCTCCTGAGTCCAGTAACCAAAAACCATTAAGAGAACTAAAGACTGATGTGCTACCTGCCATGTCAACACATCCTCCAACAAAATCCATAGGATTAGGCAGATTTGCATTGAGATGTGACTTTGCTAACTCTTTAATAGTATCTTCAAGTTTGGCAATACGACTCTCAGCAGATTCAAGTTTTCCAGCAGTAGCAGACTCTGAGAGATCAGCTGAGACAATAGCTCCAGCAATACCCTTACCCTTTCTTTTATCTCCTAAGGCTTTGTACCAATCGGGAATAACACCTGAAATCAAGAAGCAACTAGCCCTGCTATGCCCGGTCTTCTTACAGTGATCACAATAAGCAGATTTATTTGCTAGCTGATAACATCTGTCCTTAGTATACCCCGGCTTTTTACAATAAGTACAAATAACACCTCCTTTCTCTGAATTTCTATCACCAGTTTTAAAGCCTTTAGCATTCATATCACTTGCAGCAAGAGCAAACTGAGAAGTATTAGATCCACCATATCCCATTAAACCTCTTTGTGACTCACAGTTACAAATCATCCCAAAAGCAACATTCACAGAAGGTAAAGGATTCATAATCAAGATCTGATTACAGACAGAAGTATAGTCCTCATTTAGCCCCATTAGAAACTGAATTAAAAGTTCTTCATCATCTTTCATCTTGGATTTTAGTGTATCCGGATTATCAGCAGTGATAGGTTTTATAGATCTGTAATCATTCCAGAGTGTCTTTAATTCACCAAAATAAGATGTAACAGATTTGTTTTCCTGAGTAGAGTTAATGATTTTTCTTTTCAGCATCAGAACTTGAGGACCGCTAATCTTTCCATAACGCTCCTTAAGTTCATTCCACAGAGCAAAGGAAGAAGTAGAATGAACAAATTGTCTAGCAATATCCGGTGATATAGAATTTCGTAACCATCTCAGAATCAGAGAATCAACTCTTGACCAAAGCTTGTACTTAAGATCATTAGGTAAAGGAGCTGGAAAAGTACCTAGAATGAAGTAATCTTTTGCTTTAATATATAAAGCGCTTTCAACATCAGCACGCCAAGCAGTCCAATTTGTTCCATCCAGCTTCTCTGTAGTAAGAAGTAGATGCGGTTGATCAGCTGAAGTGAGAACAAGTTCCTCATAGATTTTTGATGCATCATCTTCAGAATCGCTTGAATTCGCCATCAGGAAGAGAACAAAGCATATAGAAAAAGAAATTCGAAGTGAAGAAAGAACATGAACAGAGGGATTGAGTTGAAAATTGGATTAGAGAGCTCTGATACCATATTGAATTTGAGAAAGTAACCGTCTCATTGAACAACAAAAAATCTGATACAATCGTTTCTAATTGAGAGAATTATTTGAAACCCCGCAAAATAAAGGCGTAAATACATTCTTAAAGACAAGTGGCCCAAATAACAAATATTAGGCCCATTAACTAAGAAAGCCCAAATATTATCCAGTGTCTCTTCTCTGCTTCAACTTGTCTGATGCTGCATGGTTCTGGTGTGATTGACCATAGACTTCATCAAAAAGACGATGAATAGTGTTTCCGGTCAATGTCCAAACTTTTTCAACAATGGTGAAATTTATATGCATTCGATTCCTACTGACATGAGGATCCCAAATCTAAGATCTGATTTTTGAATGATATACCGTAGGTCTTGGATACAAAACTTGGCCGGAATGTTCGACAACATGACCGGAAAATAGTTTTGCTTCGTCGGAGGACGTTTCATCACTGCTGGTGTCACACCTTATACCGATTTCAATCGAAATCGCCTATCGATTACCATCGTAAACTCAAAACACACTTTCGTTCAACGTACAACAAAATCAATGAAATTTTTGGAATTTTACATTCAAACTTCATGTACGTTGCTCTCTGCTATCTAACTTTCATCACCAACAATGCTAGAGAATCGAGGTGATCTGATACCATATGTTTCGCAACTTTTTTGTGTGGTTGCCACTCTTCCTTGCCACTATCTTGCTTTCAACCGGAGGTCTCCCAGCCGCCATCAAATAACCCCGGGCCGCCACCAGAAAGGTCTCAGTTGCCACCTGAGAGGCTTCCGGCCGCCATCGGGCCTCGTGGTGAAGAGGCTCGAGCCGCCACCCACATAGCTTCAACCGCCATTGTGAGTTCAAGGTCCGGCCACCTTCTCCCTAACTCCAGCCGCCACTGGGCATATCTCCAGCCGCTGTTGCATTAGCTCGGGCCGCCACGAATTGCCTCCCGGCCGCCACCGAGGACCCTTCGGCCGCCAACAATGCGTATAGAAGCAGCTGCCATCGAAGCCTACTCGACCGCCGCCAGGCACCTTCCAGCCGCCACCTAGGGAGCTTCGGCCGCCATTCCCTCATCATTTTGGTTTTGTTGCCATATTGTTTCCATGGCTCAAATTTGTGTATTTAATGTTTTTTTTAATTTAATATTATTATTTTATTTTCTAATTTTTAATTTATTATTATTATTTTATTCGGCCTCCAAAGCCGCCGTCGATGGCCTTCTGGGACCACTACCCTGGGAATTTGCCACCATCTTTGGTTCATCTTCATCTCTACTGGGTTTCATTTCTTTGAAATGAGTTCCGTATGTAGGCCAACGCTTCTCATCTTGTTCCGCAAGGAACTTTTCCAAGCGGGCCGCCCTTTCAGCCAGCTGGGCAAGGTCATTAGAATCCTGCACAATTAAATGTTCCTTCAATTTTGGTAACATGTTAACCACTGCGATGTTGGCTATCTCCCTATCAGGGACTGCCATTGTGCATCGGCTCTTAAGCCGCTGTAACCTGTTAACGAAAGTACTTTCCGTCTCATCGGCAAATTGCTTTGCATTAGTCAAGTCTGTGAGACTCACCTGTGACAGTGGTGTGTAGAACCTGTCATGGAATGCTTGCTCGAGGTCGGCCCAATTTTGGATTGAGTTAGGCCGCAGGGAAGCATACCATGCGAAAGCAGGTCCAGTGAGGGATGAGCTAAAGAGCCTCAACTTCAACCAGTCATTAGCCGCCGCTTCCCCAAACTGAGCAGTGAACCTGCCCACATGCTCCACAGTGGACTTGCCGTCGTCCCCTGAGAATTTGGAGAACTCGGGCATTTTAAAGCCTCGTGGGTATGGTTGCATAGTATCTACCCAATCAGGGTAAGGCTTTGTGTATGTAGGCCGCTCCATGGGCCTTAGTTGGATCGCGAAGTGTTGATGCATCATGTCTGCAAGCAACTCGGGTGACACTGCCGGTGCCTGCGTAGGAGGCATGGCGGCTGGTGTGGCAGGAGTCGCAACCACTCCACATGGCTGTGGCGTCTGCCCCCCTGGCTGTGACACCTGCCCCCAGGGCTGTGGCTTCTTCCCCCCTGGCTGTGGCGTCTGCCCTCCTGGCTGTGGCATCTGCCCCAAGGATTGTGGCGCCTGCCCCCCTGGCTGTGACGTCTGCACCCAAGGTTGTGGCGCCTGCCCCCTAGTTGTGGCATCTGCCGCCGTACAGCCTGGAGAAGCACTGGAGGCCACTAAACAGCCTGGTGCCGCATAGACTGGCGCTGGAGGCGCCGCATATCAAAAACTCGGCATCATAGGTGCCGCTGGGGTGAAGGCATAAGCAGCCTGGTATGGATTTATAAACGGACTAGCCAAGCTTCCCGCCTCAGGGATTGGCGGCTGGCTAGATGACGTTCCCCATGTTTGTTGTTGGCCGCCTGACGGCCTTGGACATGTGATGCTTAGCGATACCGTGTTAACGCCGTTTGCAAGAGCAGTTGTATAAGCAGTTACTTCTTGCTGAGTCCTTAATGCACTGAAGCCTCTATCGATTTGATCGGCCATGGCAGGCCGCAAAACATCCATCAAATGCCTCGTAAGTACAGGCATGAATTCGGCCATCGATTCTGTCATCAAAAGCCGCATTTGTTCTGTCATTGTGGGGGTCTGCATAATCCCCTCTTGTGGCTGGGCAGTACTTGTCGTCTCAATCACATCCTCAGACGACGTTCTCCCTGGTGTTTTATCTTGTAAAGACATCTCTTCGAATTTTTGCGTTAAATCACTCACCAATCGTCCAGATCTTAGATGCATACACTTCTTTGAAGCGGATATGACTTTAACTTCGGTCCCACTGGGCGTGCCAATTTGTTTCACCGTAATTGTATGAGGAAACACCTTTATTTTGATTGAATGATGTTGAAGAAGCTTACAAGTAATTGCGAAATAGAAATTACAAGAATTTAAGAAAGCAGTAAAGGAATAGAAATTGCAGAACAAAAGAACTGAAAAGGAATTACAGGAATTAAGGAAAGCTGTAAAATAAAGAAAAAAAGAATTGCAGAAAGTAAAAGAATAAAAATGCGGCTTCTTGAGAAATGTTGAAGGTGTCTTTAATGAAGACGATCTTCCAGTATTTATAAGCCGTCTAGACTCCTGCCTTATGCCCGCTTCCAGTGATGCTACGGTCTTTTAACTTCCATGGACTTCAGTCTTTTGGAACTGTCAATTTGTTGTCCAGCCTCTTGTGTTTTGCTCGAAAAGTTTAATGCAGTAATGCAGACTGAGCCTAGAATGTTGGGCCGATGCATGCTGGGCTTCAACTTGTGAGCTCGAACAATTGTTGGGTCGACACCAACTTAAAATGGGTCCATCTGAATTTGAGTCTCCTATGTGGCAATTGACCCGGCCACCGTGTCCATCAAACAATTACCCTCTTAATCCATTGCCACGTCTTATAATTACAGACCATTAGGGCTTTCGGGACTGATTTTGCTCGGATTTGCGATATTAATGGACTATTTGGGGCCAAAATTTTGACACGGATGGATCCGGTAAAAAAGGAAACAAAAGGGACGTATTTGGTTATTTTTCCCATCCAGAGAGACCGCGAACTTTGGCCCAAAGTCTTTTCTGCTTCTTTTGGGTTTAATAAGTTAAAATTAGTGTGGTTATTTATGTTTAAGATTTTAATGAATTTGGATACCGATTAATTTTGATTTAATATTATCACAATGATGTAATAATTAGATCTTGTTAGACTCGTCTAATATAAAGGGGAGGGGGGGGGGGGGGGGGGATGGGGGTCGGGTGGGGAATCAACCCTCAATTTATAGCCTATAGAATGGGAGTTGGGACTTGACGATTAGATCTCATCCCCATTTGTATTTGGAACACTGTATTGTATTACGATGTATTGTAGTATTATTTAATGCAGGTGTATAGTATTATGATGTATTGTATTAAATTAATGTTATACACAGTGTTTGGTGTTGATGTTGTATTACATTATGATGTATTATATTTTAAACAACTAAATAAAAAATAGTTTTCTTAATAATAAATAATATATTTAAAATAATATTATTTAAAAAATAAGTAAATTAAAAAATAATTAATATATTAATAAATAATTTATTAAAAATAATAATTAAATAATTAAATTAAAACAATTAATATATTACTCCCTCCGTCCCATTCCAAATGTCATACTTACTATTTTTGGATGTCCCATTACAAATGTCTTCTTTCTATAAATATAAATAATTTTCCCCTCCAACAACTATGTGGACCCCACCATATACTCACAAACCAACTCTACCTTAATTCCCGTGCTCAACAGTAACCAGACACTTGGAGTGGGACGGAGGGAGTAATAAATAATATATAAAAGATAATATTATTTTAATATCATACTCCAATATTTAATAGTTATGAAATGCATAAGGAAAAAAAGAAAAAAGAAAAATAAACATAAATAAAAATAATACACCATAAACTCACCATTTCACAAGGTATTAAATAATACATTAAACCCCTCATTAAAATAATACCTATATATATCTTAGAAATCACCAAACGTATGATAGCATTATTTTAGTGCATAAGATTAATACTATACACCCTAATACATTCTAATACACCATACCAAACATACCTATAGGGTTATATATAGGGTGGGCCGTTCGAATATTAAAAAATTTTCAAGTATTTGCTAATGAATTGAACAAATATTCTAAGTTGTACCAACGCTAAACCGCAAAAATTTGTTCTCCGGCTTCGGCTCATAAAAAAAAAAACAAAAAACAAAATTACATAATGGTTCCAGAGTCAATAAAGCAACAGGAAAACAAACCATATACCTGTGCCAGAAGTCCAGAACTTTAATACTACCTCCGTTACATAATATTTTTTACGGACCTATTTTCACGTAGTTCAATGTACATTTTAAATCATTAATAACTCAATTTCGGTACAAGTAAAAATTCTAAACATTCGATATTTAAAACTTTAAGTAACAAGATCCCACTTGGTTATATTTTAACTTATAACTATAATAAAACTTTAAGTAAAAGTCCTTAGGTAAATAGTAAAACATTAGCAAATGTAAACATCAATACGAGATGTAAGTATAATGATTCAAGATATTCAAATCATCCATTGAAAATCATTCTACAAATTACACCTGCATAATTCACCATTCAAAATATAACCCCAAAGAACACAAGGGTATATCCAAAATTACAAAATGAAGCCGATGCAATTGACACAGCTACAAAATTATATTCTTCTTCGGCCAACCATACACCAACGGTCCAGACATCCACCTACCTATTCCTCCCTTTCTTTTGACATCTTTGCACTTATTTATGTTCTAGCTTTCCCATTTACAGGTACAACAGATTTTCTCCGTCTATAGATATATAGATATGTTTTAAGGAAGGTCGACTGATGATTGCCTGATTAGTGGATTGTGAATCCATGTGTATACCTTCCGGATTCAGTATATAACAACTCGAAGGAGCCCTGGCTGTGGCTCAGAATAATCAAGTCCCTCCTCTAACAGATATCGCTGGACAGCAATGGGGAGCCTAGCTGGAGTGCGAGAAGAACCCCTTGTGTGGCCTGTCCCGACACATATATAAACAAGCAAGTGTTGATCCACCGACCTGGCTGCATTCTTCATCACCAACAGCTCGCGCTTGAGCACATGAATAGCTTCGCTTGCGTGCAGGCCATGAAGATCTATCATCCGTTCCCTTGAATTAGTGGGGGTGTCTAAATTCCTGAATATGTAGCAGATTCATACAATTACTAGATAAAGAAGAAACGGAATTTCCACCAATGGGAATCACGGGGCAATTAGTATTATCTTTTCATTTGTATTCACCATTTCCAAAGCAAGAAGGCCAGCAATTTGAGTCCTAAACATAATTATAAGATATACTTTCAACAGATTAGGAGATAACAAACCTTTGACGATAGATAGCTTCTTGTGCTTTTTCATGAGCTGCCTTCATCTGCATGTTGTGCAGCTGCCCTTTGATGCTCAACTCCTTGGCAAGGGCCTTGTTACCAATGAGATATGCCTGCCGTGCCTGATCTCACATGGAGTTTCAGAGTTAGTAAAAACACGAAGCATAAATTGGACTGTCAATACACATTGGCATGTATTCAGTAATCAAAAGATATAGCACAAGCTCCATGATGGCAAAAACATGTTAATCCATAAGTATGTAATACTATTAGTTTCACCTCTTAATTTGGATGACAAGAGATTCCTGAAGTTAATAGACAAGTAAAATTAGAAGATAAAAAATGGATTCCTGAAATATATAGAGTAATCCAGAAACATTATGAACCTGAAGTATGGTCCCTTAACACAACACATATGAACACACACATGCGCAATTATATATAGCTAGATATAAAACAACATGTTTCCCAATTTACTTGTGTCTCTTGTAGTTTGTACCATGTTAAAGTCAAGTAGTGCCTATATATACAGAAACAACTGATATCCTTTTTATTCTGCATATTTCAGCCCTTCTGCATGCCTACACAGAACTTACCTGTTCAATGTATGTATTCCATCCACGTGCATGATCACGAGCTCCCTCACGCATCTCAGAGTACATATTTGCTGCCACCCCAAACAAGTTAAGCAATACACTAGCATATGTATTTCCCCACAATTAAGTTTAAAATAAATTTTTTTTAAAAAAAAAATTAAGAACCTATATTCTAAGGTATTTACCAACTGTTTCCCCAGTTTCAAGCCAGAGAGGTGATGCATGAACAGAGTCTCGACTTCGAAGCCTATCACCATGAATGCCCCTTCCCTGTACTGTACTATAAGAGCTTGCAAGAACTTGGGAACCTCTGCTTGATCCTATGTTTGCTCTTGGAGAACCATTTCTATCAAACCTCCAGATGCTATTAGGATCATGCAGTGGCATTTTTCTAACAGCTGAGGCAAAATCTGTAGCACTCCTTGAAGAAGTGAAGGAATTGGATCTAAACGATAATGTGCCCTGCTTTTCAGAGGCCTGGTAAGGGCTAGCATTCTGATGAAGACCATCACCAGCAAATTTTGCCATATTGTTTTGACCATCTCTCATAGAAAGGGCTGGAAAATCCATTGCAGAAAGCCTTGGAGCAGCTAAGGTTTTTGAATTGAGAGTTTGATTTTGGCCGCCATCAACCTGAAGCTGCAGGTAATTAATGCATAAGTGCCACATACCATAAAATTCAAAATACGGATTACCAAAACAGCACAACAACGATATCATAAGGAGGCAAAAAACAACAGAGAAGAATCTTCCTTTTAAAAGGCCAATCATAGACAATCACTAGACATTTTGGTTCATAATTTTAAAAACTTCTCTACAGTTAGCCTTATAAAACCCTTTCCACTATTCGTCTCCAAGTTTTTCCACACTAGGTTCATCATACCATCTTATTTAACAGGAATGCACAAGGAAATACAGATTGTAATCTCAAATCCTTCGAGGTAAATCATCCAATTGCTACATTCAGGAACCAGAGCCCACAGGGTGAGAGTCATTTACCTTCAAGAAGTAAATGTGTACGAAAGCATTAATTCAATGCTGTTTGGGTGATCTTTTGTGAGCTGGTAACATGCATCAGCTATAAGCTAATATAACAATAATACATGGACTAAAATGAAATCAACCTCATCTGATGCTAGCTAACCAACAACTAATACATTAGGAAAAAACAAATTTAACATGTTTATTCAAACTACTACAAAACATATATATGTATACCGCTTGATATCAGGCATATGCATAATTAAACTGGCAGAGTAATATAAGTAGACAGGGTCAAGCAAACAATCAGAACAGGAAAGAAAATTTTGGATGGGGTTAACTACCCTTCAGATGAGTATACCAAGGGCCATATGATTCAAGCTTGAAAAGAAGACAAACAAAGCGAATGAAGTTGCATTACTTGCACCATTAAAGACGAAAAATAGCATATTAGTCCATCTTGTGTCATTTTCAAAAATCTGGAACAAATACTACTTACTACACCCCAAAATATAACATTTGAAATATCATATTGATTAAGAAATCTTGGAAATTTTCATTTTTACCATAAGATAGTTGAATATTTATTCCTTGAAAAGGGTATATTAGTCCTATAATAAAAGGGTATATTCAAGGATGGACTGAAGGGAATAATTCAGGAAAAAATTCTGCAAATTTGTATTCCTAGTCATCATAAGGACAATCCACTTTTAGCTATTTACCCATTCAATTATCTCCTCCAATAAGAACTGTAAGGTGACTCCATAAGTTGCAGCATTAATGAATCGCAGCATGAAAATAATTTCCTCGAAGCATATGATGCACAATTGTGCTCTAATGCTCTTGGTTACTTAAGTTAATGATCCATGTCATGTTCGACTTTATAAATTCATAACAAACATGTCTGCAGGCTGCAGCACACCAATACTACTCCAATATCAAGGCCGAAAAATAGCCTACCTCAAGTTGTGTGAGCATTTCTATAGTTAGGTCCAAATTGCCTGCACTGGAAAAGTACACCTCCGCCAAACTTTCTGTTGCAAAACTAGGAAATTGTGAAGCCAAAAACTCGAGAGGGCTGAATTCAGTATTGTCCATCAACAATTGCTCATTTGGCATACTCTCAAGGAAAGAATGCCTTGGGTTTTTAAAACCAGGTCCCTCTCTCATTAAAAGATGATCATTGTTGATGTGTTCATCCCAAGGTTTTGCCAGTGAAGGGTGAAGACTTGTGGGTGATGAATATTCACCATATGATGTCAATGGAGATCTCAGCTTTTCCGAATAAGGGTTTTCAAAAACAGGGCGAGGTGATAGCCCTTGCAACTCCTTTAACATGAAGCCACTGCCCATTGATGCAGCATATCTTGAACCTTCATTTATCTCATTTAGGGACAAACTTGAAAATGATAGATTGTTGATCCCTTGAGTGTCATCCAAACCCATGGCCTTGAAGTCGGGAGTAATATCATCCGGGAGCTGGTGGCTCCAATACTGTTGGGCTTCATCATCAGAATTGCGTGAAACAGATGACTCCGATCTATCAAATTTAACTTTCCCTGGTATAGAAGGGTTCGAGGAATCCTCTGCAGCAGGTGACCTCAGAGCAAATGGAACAAATTCAGTGGCATTGGGATTCAGAACTCCCTTTCTTAAGGTAGCAAGATCATTGTCGCCCGAAGAAACACCCTTTCCCGACAAGAACATTACTTACTTTTCTCTTATAGTTTTGACTGGCAAATTAAATGGAATCTTTAGATGGAATTGCTGAAGGTGTAGTGTTTAATATGTGTCAAACAAAACCTGCAAGCGCAAAAACTCTCCCGTATTAAAAGTTATAAATAAAAGAAACAAAGACAAGAACTAAAAAAATTTACAGATGAAGAAACATCAAATACGCATTCATCAAAAGACCATATAAAAGGCAATGATAATCATATCATCAAACTAGAAAAATAAAACATGAAACAATCAGCAAAACAACTTCCAGCGTTCACACATCTCTGCCGCAGCAACACATTCATCATCAACAGTAACCATCAATGCACAAACATCGTGAAAACACACAAACACAATTACATACAATTTGCAGCAAGCTGATAACTCAATTAAAACAAAGATCGTGCATAAAAAGAAAACCCATAAAAGGAAACACACAATTTCCAACTTGAACAACAGAACCCATTAGATCTTCATCTGAAAAATAAAAAGATTCATCATAGCAAAAGAAACCACTGCTCAAAGAAACCACAAGATCTGGGCTACCTTTGTGACGCTTCATCCTGGGAAATATTGAGAAAATGCATCCATAACCACGCTGCAGAAAAGGAAAGGCAAAGACACGAGATTTTCAGAACAGAAATTCAGAAAGCAGAGTCCAATCAAGAAAAGAGAGTATATGCATATATCATCAACTACCTGTATATAACAAAAACCCAGTTAGAGAAAATCTAGAAAAGAAAAAACTCGGTTGTGGATTGGGGGGTAAAAGCAGGGCTTCTTTTCCGCCTAATCTTCTTCTCGGCTGCTCCACGCCTACAGGCCCTACACTATACTAATGCTTTTTTCTTTTTTCATTTCTATATCTACTGTCTTTCTGGTAGGAAGAGTATTTCGCTTGGATTTTCCCTTCTTTGCCCTTACATTTTCATAATATATTTTGGGTCAGATTTCGTAGTGTTTTTTAGACCACAATAAATAATGTCAACACACTCACGATCGGGATGAGTTGGTGAGTTAATTTAAATTTAATCTACACTAATTGTATTATTTGTATTTAATACTGTATTTTTTAAATTTTAATACTTGATCATATTTTACATAATGTGTGTGGATATAAACCTTGAGAATATCCGTGGCTGTTTGGTTTTAGATATTTTAGAAGGGGAAAAAACCAAAATATTTTTCTTAAAATCATGTACTCCATTTAAAGTTAAACTACTGTATTTTACTAATTTTACTCTGGGTTTAGGGGATGGGACATGGGAGGCAAAGTTCCTACTTCCTCCCTTCTTCTTTATTTGCCTTGGGGATTTTATTACTATTCACTCATACACTTTCATTTAATGTTTTATTATAGTATACAAGTTAAAATATAGCAAAATGAGATCTTGTTAGATTCATCTTGTCGTGTAGTTTTCAGATATCAAACTTTTAAAATTTTTACTTATACCGAGATAGAGTAATTAATGGTTTACCAAGATAGAGTTATTAATGGTTTAAAATGTGCATTGGACTGCGCGCAGATTGAGTCCATAGCAAATAAAAGAAGACAGAGGAAGTACTTTCCAACCTTAGGTTGGTCCGTCAGTGGTTTGATTCCCCACTTGGTCCTCTATCTTCCTTTATAATTTGTGTGCCATGTGCTCCCACCACTCTTTCCTCTGGCTTCGGCTTCTCCAAAAAAAAAATTACTGTCGATTTAAGCGATGTGTTGTAGCATTTTTCAACGGGTGGGATAATAATGTTTGCATTACACAGGTGAAACATATGTCAAATCTGACGGGAGTACTAATTACACAGTATATTAAATTTATCATATACTCTCTTCGTTTTTATTCTTGAACTCATCCAGCACAGTCCAATGCACATTTTAAATTATTAATAAATTATATTCGATACAAATAAAAATTTTAAAAGTTCTATATTTAAAAACTATAAGACAAGAGGAATGTAACAAGACGAATGTAACAAGATCCAACTTGACTATATTTTAACTTGTATAACTATTATAAAACTTTAAGTCAAAGTGTGAGTAAATAGTTGTAAAAAACCAAATGGTGCAAGGAAAAAAATAAAAAGTGAGTACTATGCTATTACTCCCTCCGTCCTAATAATTTTGGCCACTTTCTCTTCCATCCCAATAATTTTGCACATAATAATCTGTTTATTGGGATGGATCACAGCTATCTTGTCATGTTTGACTTTTTTGTACTGTTCATTGATTAAGTTTGACTCAATTTTATTGTGTATATATATTCGAAAAAAATATTCGAGTTGTGTCTTATTAGAATCGTATTGTCATGTAGTTTTAGAATATATATTTTACATAATTTTGTTGTACATATTTTGAGATACTAACGGTTGAAAAAACGCATTGGATAGTGTGCAGAAGTCAAACAAGACAAGTTAAATGGGACGGAGGGAATATAATGATCTGTTTATTTGGCCACTTCCTCCTCGTCCCAATAATTTTATCCTCCGTCCCAATATATTATTGGGACAGAGGGAGTAATATATAATGATCTTTTTTTAAAAATACGTATATAACCAGAAAATAAAAATGAATTTTTCTAGTGACCTATTCTAAATTTCTCATTAATATATCCAATTCAGGTATAGTCTTTTAAATAATCTATTTGCGTAGAAATCACAAAAGATATTTTTCGCATCTCATATTTTTCTATCACACAAAAAATCTATTATATCACATACATCGCATCGTATTCTTCCATCACATGACATAATTCTCCAATCACATACAACATGTTGCATGTGAAACCACTTGCACATAATCCTCTCTTGACTCTTAATATATATATTTATTAAACCACTTGCACATATTCCAGTGTGGAATCTGGAATGGTTTTGTGTGGGAGTGGCGGATTAATCTGAGACGAGCGTTGTTTGACTGGGAAAATGGGGTGTGGAATAACATGTTGCATGTCATTAGCTTGAATAAAATGAATAGATATTTGGAGGAACGAGTTATATGGGCTAGGGATGGCTCGGGGCGATTTTCTACTGCCTCATGTTGGTATCGAGCTGATGGGGGAGGTGAGACGGGTTATAAAAGGTTTTGGAGAGTTCTGTGGAAAGTTAATTGCCCTATGAAGGCTAAGATGCTGGCATGGAAATTATCCCTGGGTGCAATACCAGTTCGTGAGCAGCTTGTGAGGAGGGGAATGCTACAAGTAGCAGATGCAGATTGCCCTTGCTGTAGAAGCTCAGTGGAGACAGTTGATCATCTATTCTGCCATTGCAACTTGGTGATCCCGATTTGGTACGCAGGCGTTGAATGGTTCGGCTTGAAGTGGGCCATTCCATGTAGGTGTGTGACCTTAATGGAGTGGTGGTTTGATGCATCTCCTAAAACTGGGGTCCGAAGGGCATGGCTAATGCTTGGATTGGCGACAATATGGACCATCTAGAAGCACATGAACGCGGCGACCTTTCAGGGTGTCCAGTTTAATACTCAAGGTGCTATTGAAGAATTGAGGTGGAGAGTAAATCTTTGGTGGATGGCTGAGTCGGGAGGGAGTATGGCGGACCTGTCTGGTATTGATTTTTCGTGTCCAGGGAGCTTAGTGCAATGGAAGCGTAAGGGCTTTAAGGAGAAGCGAAGGGGGCTGGTATGGGAGAGACCAAATGTCGGATGGTGGAAAATCAATACAGATGGTTCTTCTTTCGGCAACCCGGGACATGCGGGAGTAGGCGGTGTGATTAGGGACGAGGATGGAAAGATCATTTTCGTGTTGTCGGACGCCATTGGGATTGCGGACTCCACTGAAGCAGAAGTCACCGCTATAAGCAGAGTATGTTCGGCGATTATTCGTGATCAAGGTTTCCCACTTCCGAAGCTCCTCTTTGAATGTGATTCATCAAATGTGGTCAGCTGGTTGCACCAACCAGCAAACATTCCATGGCGTCTGAGATCCATTCTTGGGCCAGTTATGATAATCATGAGGTTTGGTGGTGAAGTTAGGATATCTCACATTTTGATGGAAAGGAACGAGACGGCTGACTATTGGGCTCGAATGGGTGCAAAGGGAGATGCCAAGCTTGAAAAATGGTATTAAAATTGATGGCGGCATTATGGTTGTATTGAGTCTGCTGTTATGAATGTATTGGGTGTGGGATTGATTATATGTGTCTGTAACATTTGCTATGTTCATGTATGGCGTAGGTATGTTGCTGGTGTGTTGTATCAAGATTTAACCACCTATTGGTAATAAAATCTTTGTTCTCAAAAAAAAAAAATAATAGTTGTTTCATAATAAATAACTCAAAGAAGACATCTATTTTCTGTAATAACGTGATAAGTACTTGATAATTACTTATGTCAAATTTACATGAGATTTAAAATTGTATGAATTTTTTTTAGTCGGATATTATATATGACACAAATACATGAAAATTGCAATGTGAAATAGTAATTACAAGTACTAATGGAGAAAAACTCCAAAAAGTCTTCCAAAACCATGAAAAAAATTCATACAATTTTTAATCTCATGTAAAGTCCAATTTGACATAAGTAATTATCAAATACTTATCACGTTATTACAGAATATATATGTCTTCTTTGAGCTATTTATTATAAA
This sequence comes from Hygrophila difformis, assembly GCA_030278955.1. Lineage (NCBI taxonomy): Eukaryota > Viridiplantae > Streptophyta > Magnoliopsida > Lamiales > Acanthaceae > Hygrophila > Hygrophila difformis. The sequence continues at coordinate 27,063,391 of JAOANR010000012.1, forward strand.
ACAACTATTATGATTTAATAAATAGATATATTAAGAGTCAAGAGAGGATTATATGTGCAAGTGGCTTCACATGCAGCATGTTATATGTGATTGAAGAATTATGTTATGTGATGGAAGAATACGATGCGATGTATGTGATATAATTGATTTTTTGTGTGATAGAAAAATATGGGATGTGAAAAATATCTTTTGTGATTTCTATGCAAATCTATATATTAATAAAACCATTAGTGAACAACATATCCTATATTTAATGTGGTGTCTCCATTTCAAATTTCCAATTTTTATAGATTGTTGCATTTTTTAATTTATTAATTTTAGTGTTTCTCATTTATTTATTTATTCATTATAGATATTCAATTTTTGAAATATTTGGAATTTTTAATTTATACGGAATCCCACAATATTGTTCACTCAGATGTGAAATTTAAAATTTAAAAAGATTTGAAAGATTTGAATTTTAAATTTATATTATATAATTAGTATGTACTTTTATCATTTCTAATTGTATATAAATACTTCTTCTATATTCAAATATTTTTTTACGTACCCAATTTTTACATAGTTCAATGTACATTTTAATCCTGAATAACTCAAGTTCGGTGCAAGTAAAAATTCTAAAAGTCCGATATTTAAAAACTACACGACGAGACGAATCTAACAAGATCTCAATTGGCTATATTTTAATTTTTATAACTATAATAAAACTTTAAGTGAAAGTCTGTATGTGAATAATAACACATTTACAAATGTCAACAACATTTAAATACGGAGGTAGTAATATGAAACTTATTTATATTTTATTATATTAAATATTATACAAAACATTATAATTATTAAGGAAATTGTGAAAATTCATATTATGTGAATAATTAGTTTACACTAAATTAACTATTTCCATAAAAATATTATAAATAAAATAATTGGGTGTATAAAGAGTTATTGGAGTGTGAATATATCCATTATTAAATAAAGAAGTAAAATCAAATTTATTTAATCTACTTTATAATGAAGAATTCATTAATCTATGCTTTAACATAATTGCAATTGACAGAAGAACATATAAAAAATCTAACTTTGTTAAAAATTGGAAAGTTAATTGCAACAGATTCTATAAGTTTGAAACTTTTATCTGAAATGCGGTACCGGATAAAGTTTTAACGTTTGAAACAAAGAATCGATTAATACTAGAAGAGTCATATTATAACAAGAAAACAATGACAGATCATACTAAGCTATTACATTTATTGATTGATGAGCAAAGAATATTTATAATAAGATAATGTCTGCAGTTAATAGTGGTGAGGGTGAATTCTTTTTTTTCTTTACGTGGTGGAAATGGCATTACATTTATCTGGAAACCATTATGTTATGCCCTTCGTGGAGTCGTGATATTATATTGCTTGTAGCATCCAGTGGAATAACATCACTACTTCTTAAGAGGTACGACTGCACATTTTAGATTTGGTATTCCACTAGATTGTGATAAGAATTCTACCTACAAAAAATTATCCCAAAAAATTATTTAACCTCTCTTCTAATTAAAACAAAACTCATTATTTGGGATCAAAATTCTTGATTGGTATAATGATTATGAGCCCATCTGATTTAACCAAATTTCCCATTCGATTTCAGATGAGAAAATTCTCACTCGCAGTTTGTTTTGCTATAACTATAAATAGAAGTCATTGTCAATCTTTAAAAAATGTTTGTACCCTATCTTCCATAATCGGTTTTTAGAGGGACTCAAATCATTAATATGCAATTAAGATGGATTAACTCGAGATACAATAAGAAATATTGTCTACAATGAAATTCATATACGCCAAAAAAATTGCAAAATGAATACTTCATGCAGGTGATGGTAATTGGTAAAACTGTTATTGATCTTGAGATGTACAATCAGGTGTGATATTTCAAGATGATTTTCTTATGAACTCTACGGGTCGACAATTGTTGAGATTATATGTACAAAAATAAGTTGTACCACTTCAAATCCAGACATTTTTAAAGATGTTAGACTAGCCCCTACAAATGAGATATTGATACGATCAATGATTACATCATGGAACATATATCTGCAAATGAAAAGATATATCTCAGTTCTAATATTATTTGATAAGATGATGAAAGTATATATAATGACGATGAAATATTTTCACCGGAATATCAAAATATGATTAAGCTTTCAAGATTACCGAATCATGAAATAAAGTTGAAGGAGGGCTGCATAGTCTTGCTTCTTAGAAATATAGATCCATCAAGTAAATTATGCAATGGAAGCACGTTGATAGTAAACAAGATGCGGAACCATATAATTAATACTAAATAATTTTGAGAAACCATTAAAATAGAAAATTCTTGATATAATTATTATAAGTCTGTCGGATTTAATCAAATTCCCATTTGATTTAAAGGAGAACATTTGACTTTGTTTTACTATGATTATAAACAAAGTCAATGCCAATCTTTAAAGAAGGTTGAACTCTATTTTTCAAAACCAATTTTTAGCTTTGAACAATTATAAGTTGTGATATCCCGTGTCACTAGCAAAAGATGAATCAAAGTATTAATATTTAATTAAGATGTATTAACTCAAGATAATACAAGAAATGTTGTTTACAGTGAAATTTATATATAAAAAAAATTGTAATATGGATTCTTGATGTAGGTGATGGTAAAATCGGTATTGATCTTGGAGATGTAGTTAGATGTGACATTTTCGGATAATATTCTTATAAACTCTACGGGTGATCCTATATAAGCATTTTTTAGCGTACATATACAAATATAAACCGCATCATTTCAAATATAGACATTTTTAAATATAGGTGTTATACCAGCCCCTTCCAATGAGATGGGTTGATACAATTAATGAGTGCATCATGTAATGTATGTCTGCAAATGAAAATGTATATTTCAGTTCTAAAATTATTTGTCAAGATGATGAAAGCACGGATAATGACAATGAAATATTTTCATCAGAATATCTAAATACGATCAAGTATTATGGACTACTGAATTATAAAATAAAGTTGAATAAGAGTTTTATAGTCATTCATTTTAAGTGCATAGATCCATCAAATAAATTATACAGTGGAAGCAGGTTGATAGTAACCAAGATTTGAACTATATAATTGAGGTAAAACTAATTTTGGGAAACCTGAAAGTAGAAAATTCTTGGTTGGTAGAATGATTATGAACTCCGTCCGATTTAACCAAATTCTCCATTCGATTTCAGATGAGATACTTCTCATTCGCAGTTTGTTTTGATATGAATATAAAAAAAAGTCAATGTCAATAATTAAAGAAGGTTGAACTTTATCTTTCAAAATCAGTTTTTAGCAATAAATAGTTATATGTTGCGATATCTCGTGTCACTAGCAAGACAAGACTCAGAGTATTATATGTTGCGATAATATTTAGTTGAGATGTATTAATTCAAGATACTACATGAAACGTTGTTTACAGTGAAATTTTCAGTAAATTGTAAAGGAAAATTTTCATATCATGCTTAATACATATTTAAATTTATTTAATTTTAAATAAAATTTCAAATTAAATAAAATATAATTTTATTATTTATTTTTATTGATCTGTTAGGTTTGTACGGGACAAGCCACAAGAAGATGGTTTAATATAATTTCTCTATTAGTTTTATATACTTCATATAAGTATATATAATATATAAAATACTTCCTCTGTTTTTTAAAGATAGTTACGGACACACTCAGCACGTATTCCAATGCACATTTTAAACCATTAATAACTCAAATTCGGTACACGTAAAAATTCTAAAAGTTTGATATTTAAAATCTACAAGACGAGACGAATCTAACAAGATCACACTTGGCTATATTTTAACTTGTATAACTATGATAAAACTTTTGGTCAAAGTATATAAGTGAACAATACCCATTTATCAAACGTAGCTAACAAAAAAATGCAGGAAGTATATAATTATACCCGTCGAGTTTCGACGGGTTACTTACTAGTAGATTACTTAAAAGATTATACCTGGATTCGATATATTAATGAGAAATTTAGAATAGGTCACTAGAAAAATTTATTTTCATTTTCTGGTTATACACGTATTTTTAAAAACAGATCATTATATATTACTCCCTTCGTCCCAATAATTTTCGGGTACTGCCAATTTTTTTACAATTAATTGTGTGTAGGGGATGAGGAATTGGTCGTTATTCATCTCCTTTATCTGACTCCTACCACTCTTTCTCTGGCATCAGTTCCTAGAAAAAAAAAATGTAATTGTGTTGAATTGTATATTTGTAAGAATATAAATATTTATGCCATTTTATGTGAAGAATTGTTCAACACCAATGGCATTGGTAACCCATTTTAGCCGTTATTTCTAAAACAATGGGACCCTAATTGTGACATTAGCGTTCGATTACCCTTTGATGGGTTGATTATTTTTAAGAATTTTTAATGGTACGATTTAAGTTCAATTTCAGTTTTTTCTTTTTTCTTCTTTTTTTCTTTTTTGTTTTCCCTTTCATTTTTATGTAATAAGTATATTATTCAAAACTTTGTTTTAGAAAACTTTGATTAATCTGTATCAAGAAACAACTTTCATTAATGTACACTTCATTCCTGCCATTTTATTTTTGTACTTCATTTTATTATTTATTTCAAATTCATATATTTTGGAACGATGACTTCGCCAAATGATAAGTCCTCTGACTTCCAACTTGATGTTCAATTCTCCACCCGAGCAAAAAAGTTCCATATATTTAAAGCAATACAAAGTATCATTTTTGGCATACATTATAACATTTGTAAATTCAAATTATAAGTATTTTTTTATAAGATACTCCCTCCGTGAGTCCGTCGGCTTTGTCTGTCTTACTTACATTTAACTTTTCACACTATTCATTGTTTTAATTTTATTTAATTTTAATGCAAATATGTATAATAAAATTTAGGGGATGTTTGGGAGTCAGCAGATCAGCTAGCAAATAGCAGATTCGGAGAGAGAATTGTGAGAGAATATGCTGATTCAATTCGCTATATGCTCCTAAATATGCTGGCTTCCAAACATGTCCTTAGTATAATTATAACATTTGTGGTGGAACGAAGATAGTACATGAAATGATCTTTCTAACATATCTTGTATAATTATCTCCAAATGTATGAATAACCCTCGAGGTAAACAAAGTGATCCTTCTGCACCCTAATTTATGTGTTAGTATTTTTGGTTGAAGAAAGTGATTTTTTTTTTCTTTTTAGTTTTTTTAAGGTTCAAGAATAGCTCTCGAATCTCACCCGCACCCTATCCCTCCTCTTTGTTCCCTTTGTAATTTGTGTGGTATGAGTTCCCACCACCCATTTCTCAAGCCTTCAGTGACTCCTCAACAAAAAAAAAAAAAACAAAAAAACAAAAAAACAAAAAAACAAAAAAAAAAAAAGAATAGCTCTCGAGATACGAATAATGTTAATGGATTGGCTACTTCAAAAGATAGTCTCCTGTATTACAAAACTCGAATTAAATATTTGTTTAAGCTACTATAATTCTATTAGCACGCAGTGTTTTTGTAATTTCTATGGTATATATTTAACATACATATTAAAAGATTCCCTGTTTAGTGTTTAGTGTTTAGTGTTTAATGTTTACGAATAGATTATAGTATATGATGATTAAATAATAAATATATTGTTTTTATTGATTAATTACTCCATTACTTTGTAATTGTCTTTTTAAGAGATTAAAAAGTATTCTATATAATTGTCATTTTAGGTAGTTATAGGTAGTTATATTATTTTTTTACTACAATACTACTCCCTCCGTCCCACGAAGCTTGACCCCTATTCCTTTTTGGGGTGTCTCACGAAGTTTGATCACTTTCCATTTCTAGAAAAACTAAATTAATATAAGTTTGATTAGAATCTTAATTGTTGTTAAATTCCATTAAAAATACTTACTTTTACAATTCTGCACAAATTCCAATACATTTTTACTTTCCTACACAAAGTCCCTTATATTTCTTTAACTCTTTATATTACAAAATTGATACAAATAAACATTGTATAAAATATATATTCTAAAACTACACGATTAGACGATTCTAACAAGACCACATTTGAATATTTTTCTCAAATTATATCACTACGATAATATTAAGTCAATGTTAAACAATAAACAATACCAAAATTCATTATAATCTTAAACACAAATACTCACACCACTTTAACTACTAAACTCTACTACCTAAATTACTGTGCCAAAAGAAAGGGTAGTATTTACTTTATATAAATATAATTTCTTGACATTAATTAAAAAGAATTTAGTTAAATGATAAAAATAAAAATTTATAAATTAATTAATATAAATATTAATTACTAAAATTGAGCAGTAAGAAACCACTATTAATAGTATGAATACTATAAATATTTTTACTTTAAAACATTGGAAATGACGTTGAAGGGAATGGACAATCACAATGGAGGGCGGAATTAAAAAAGGACAAGAGAAAGGAACCAAGAATACGGTAATGATTCCCATTTCTCAGTCGACCATTCCCAACTGGCACTCCTTTCGAGTATTCATCGTCTCATTAATCGCTTTCGCTGTTCGTTCGCCATTTCCCTTACTCCGCACGAAATCGATCGGCGATCCTCTCTCTCTCTCAACTGCTTCTTCTTCTTCGCTCTTCCTTCCTACATCCTCCTCCTCCTTCTACCAACAACCATCATCGTCGTCCTCAAGATCCCCCCCCCCCCCCTTCCAAGATGATGCACATGACCTTCTACTGGGGTAAAACCGTCACCATCCTCTTTGATTCTTGGAAAACCAATTCATGGCCCGCCTACGCCCTTTCCCTCCTCGCCCTCTTCATCGCCTCCGTCTTCTACCAATACATGGAGGATCGCCGCCTCCAATTCAAGCTTCAGGCCGCTTCCAAGGCGCCGCAAATCGAAACCCCTCTACTGGCCCGCCGCGGCGGCAAGTGGGCCCCGGCGCGATTTGCTGGGGCGATTTTGTTTGGAATTAATTCCGCAATCGGATATCTGTTGATGTTGGCGATTATGTCTTTCAACGGCGGGGTCTTCGTCGCCGTTGTGCTGGGATTGGGCGTCGGGTATTTGCTCTTCAGGAGCCAAGACGGGGAGGATGTGGTGGTTGTGGATAGTTCCTGCGCCTGCGCTTGAGAATCTTGATTTGTTCTCCGGTGGATCTGCCTCGTATGATGTTTCAAATCTCGCGCTGGCCTCCTTGTATGTGTATTAATTGTACGCTTGTGTTGTTCTCCGAAATCGTGGCTAATTTTCTTTAGATAATTGCTGGATATTTCTGATTCGCCTGATATGGATTAATATGGATATATGCGATTGGGATCTTGGTCAATTACAGCGCTGTTCCTTGTTCCTTTTATGCATTTATTGACTTTGTGAATGGTAATTGGTGAGATTGATTTGTGTTGTATATTGGGAATTTTGTAAAATTGAGGAGCTGAGAGACCATCTGGAGTTCTATTCTGGGGAACATCTGTTTCCAAGATTGTATCTTTTGCTAGTCCAAGATGAATTACATGTCCTTAGGATATTAACAAAACTTGTTGAGTTGATGTTTTCTTGTTTGTTGAATTACATCTTTTTTCTTGATATTAACGGAGGTTGGCATGTGGTGGTGTACCAACATTTTTTCATATGATCTTCTTTTATCTTATTTCAAGATAAAATGATCTGTCTGATCTTATCTAAGAACTTGGGATCATTAAGTGAGATTGTCTCTGCAGTCTGCTCTGCCCTGTAAAATGTAAATTTGGGAAGTTTGGCATGGGTTGACCTTGTTCCAGGTTGAGGTGAATTAGATAAAAAGGACTCTACTTCTTCAAGGCTTATTAAAGACTGGTATGTTGAAACAAGTGAAGGGTTCACACCTCATAGAGTCATAGTGTAGAGGAAGGAAAAGCTGGGTCAATTGGTGATCTCTGCAGCTCGCCGTGAGTTTGAGTTCGCGGAATCAATACAAGCGTTGTCTTGTTACAGTCATCAAACTATATTTGCTTCCATTGAGTGGTTAATCATATGTATACTAAGTACTCAGGGGAGTGTTTGAATTGTCTGTTAGCCCAAGGCGCATGAATGCATTTGTGATTTTGGATTACTCATTGAGGTGATCTCACTTTCGGATGCTTGACTGAAGTAATTTTGTAGCCTGTCCATATTGATACGGGTCCATGAGATTATGTGTGTATGTTTTTTTTGTGTGTACTAGGAAAACCATCTCATCCTGCAAATCGTGTAACTACTTGTTGAAAAGAAGTTAGCCAACTGGTTTTCTGGATATTGGGATGTGTCTGAAGAGAATTTTGGCAGCGTGGAAGACTCTGGAATTGAAACAACAGCAAGCGCGTGTTGAAGAATCTGCATCAGTTTGTTGGAATGCTTGTGATTAAGATGGAAGAATTGGTTTTCTCAATGATATAAGGGGGTGTGCTGGTGCATTTTATTCTTAAAAGTGTGTATCAAGGTTGGACTAAAATGTTGCTGCAATAATGCAAGGAGATGATGTAGTTTGGGCTTGTGGGGGTAAAATCAGCCCAAGCCCTATAACACTAAATAAGAAAATGTTGAAAGTGATGGTGCTCTCAATTTTACAATAAACTATTTCGTAATTTTTTAGTGGGTGTATTCAATCAAGATTTATAGGAGTTTTTTGGGTTTTTAAAGTTGGGTAGTATTCAATCTATATTTTAAAAAGTCTTTAAAAATTTTGAGGTATTCAATACAGATTTTAAAAAGTCTTTAAAAATCTTGAGGTACTCAATACAAACTTTTAAAAGTTTTTAAAAATCTAGAGGTATTCAACAATCCATGGATTTGAGATTGGGACTTGACCCAAGTAGCAAGCTCGTTGACTCTCAACCTTCAGGTTGAGGATTCGATTCCCACCTGTCCCCCTATCCATTCCCTTTGTCCCTTTGTAATTGTGTGGCATGGGCTTCACCACCCCTTTCCTAGCCTGTATAGGTTGTTAAGAAAAAAAAAAAGCAGTCCATGAATTTTAATTCTTTATAGATTTAATGGATTCTTTTAAGACGCCGGCTATTCCTACCCCATACTTTTGCTTCATACACCCCATTATCAAATATACCCCACCCAAAACTTTTAAAATTATACCAATTTCTAAAAATACACCATAGCAAAAGACCTACATACCCTTAGTAAAAAAAAAAAAAGTAAAGAAATCATACCCAAAATGCTTCATACACCTCATTCCTAAATCCCTACACCCCATCCACTTCCTCTCTCTCAACTCACGCACGGCAGGAAGGAACGACAGGAAGGAGAAAAGAAGGTAGGAAGCTCGACACGCAAGGAGGAGAGAAGGAAGCTCGGCTGCTCCCTGTCTGCTTGGTTATACATTCTTGAAGTAAATCATGGAGGAAAATGCAGCTTCTACAAGCAATACGGTTAGAGGAAAAAGTAAGTTTTTGTGTTTTTAGGGTTTATATGTTTAATTGACCCATTTAGCGTAGATGTTAACATGACATGTTAAAAAGCTTTTATTTAGGCCTAATAATGGTACATTGATGTTTTTTGTGTTTAAATTGCATTTGGGTCGAAATTTGGAGGTTGGAGATTGGAGATGAGACGGGAGGTTGGAGATGAGAGCTGTTCGGCACTGGTGGGCCGAACAGTGCGAGTGTCACACGGCCATAGGCGCCGTGCGGCAAGTGTGGTGCACGGCAGAGTTGTGCCGTGCACCGGGTTAGACGTGCGGCCATTACGGCCGCACACTACATAGACTGTGCGGCTGGGCTGGCCGCACGGTCTTAACCCTGTTCGGCCCTCACGGCCAAACAGGTCTGTTCACCTTTTTTTTTCTTACTTTTTAATGTTTTATCTTTCCTTTATCTATTGTGCTTGGTGTTTATACTTATAATTTTTTCCGCTTGAATTTCAGAGATAATAAGGTATTTTCGTCGTCGGCCTACAGCATCAGCCCGAGCTGAACAAGTCCGGCAGTTTAGAGATGCTGCAATAGTAGAGCATCCTGTTCAGGAGCACGCCCATGTGGTTGTTTTTCCTAGTCTCCCGAACCCATTTTATTACAGCTTCCTTCGAAGGATATCGTTCCTCTGTCGTGAATATGTGTGTGTAATAAGTGCCAATGACATCCGTGCTCAACTCATTTCCAAGTGGATTCTCAATGTCTTGTGTACCGCTCCAATTCGTCTCAAAAGAAGGTGGAATCTGCATTAAAAGGTATTCAGATAGGAATGAGAACAAAAAAAAAAAAAAAAACTGATCCAGTCTCGTTCGACCATCACCATCATGGCCGAACGCCTGGGGGAATGCACGACAGTCTTGGCCGAACGGATTGAGCAATGCGCGGCTCATTTCGCCGTACGACTAGTGAAACGCGCGGCCTCGTTGGCCGAACGGGCTTCTTCGCGTTCGGCTTGGCGTGCCGCGCATTGTGTTGCGCGTGCGGCAGACCAGTGCCGAACGGCTGTGCGAGAAATTGAAAATTTCAGAAATTTGAAATCATTACCTCTTCATCCGAAAGTGGCCATTGTTTCTCCATTTGTTAAGTAACTATTCTACACCACCGTTGCTTTGATTTTTACTACTTTTTGCAAGAATGTATTTGATTTTGAGATGAGAGTTGGTTTGGAGGTGGGGAAGGTTTTGGAAGATTAGGGTTTTGGAGGAGGGAAAGAGTTTTATTTTGGGGTGTGTGGATGGGGTGTATGTGGTATTTTTTGTGAGTAAAGGTTTTTTTTTTTTTTTTTAATAATGGGGGCATTTTGGGTAACTTAAAAATGGGTAGGGTGTATGAAGCAAAAGTATGGGGTAGGAATAGCCGGCGTCTTCTTTTAAAAAAAATATAACTAAACAAAATTTCTCTAAAATCAGTCATACTCTTCATAGATTCTATATAAATCAGTCAACTCTATAGGAAGTATATGGACTTTTTAAATTCAACGACTTTTTAAAGTCCATAAAAATCTAATAAACTCTCAATCGAATACACCCCTTAGATTGGAAACACCATAAACGAGATTGAAGATGTAGGGATTGTTTCTTATTAATCTTTGAATTAAATAGTTCAGAGGCAACTTTATCTTTGAACCATTCAGTTCAGGCTAATAAACAACCTCTTAGTTTACTGATCATGATATGGACATTGGATTTGTTGTTGTGAGATTCTGTGCTGATGTAGTGGGTTTTGTAAAATGTGATAATGTGAATTCCCATGTGAATTTTGTGATACGATCTTTGTGATAACATTTTCAAAATCATGAAATAATCTCCAATTCTCCATCTCGTATCATATATCTAATCTCCCAACCTTCTGCATACATATACAGAATGTTGCAATTATCAATTATGCATCCTAACCAAAGATGGTAATGGCAATTAGTAAGTGCCAACAATTTACTTGCCTCTAATTAACAAAAAAAATTGATAAAGATTGCTGTACTGTTATTAGCAAATTGTAGTGACAATTATATGTTACTTCAATACTATAAGCTAAATTCAAAAGGGAGTGATTCGTTGCAATTTTTGTGATACTGCTCTCACTACTTTTTTATTAAAAGCCAAGGTTTTGTGCGTCATGTATCCATTCCAAAAAAGAGAGTAATTGGCTAAGCTAAATTAGTTAATCTCCTCAAAATTTATACATACATGTGTATAAATATTGTACACATTTAAAAGAAATCTTACCAATCCTCCTTTCCAGTTTTTCTTCTTACCAAACCTTCTTTCCAATATGCCTATATCCCACCAAAGAGGGATTGTAGAATATCATATGGGATTAAATGATGGGATAGACTCTAGATTATAACCATGGTATCCTAAATGCCTGCAGTGCAATATTCCATCATCCACCCTTTTAGAACAGGAAAGGTAATGATCAACAAACAGTAGTTTTCCTAAACACTTCTGAAAGGGATGGAGTGGGCCTTCCCGATAGTTCACTTGCAGTAGTCCTGTGACAAAAACCAATTAAGTGATGATGAAACAGAAGAAGCCACTTAACATCAATAATAATCACTCCAGTGAGGCCAGACAAGCCATGGTCCACACACATACACACACACTTATTGTTGCAATAATAATACACACCCCCACCAGCACACATAAATTCACTTACATTATCTAGAAAGAAGATGCTTTTGCATAAGAGTGTGAGCCCAAATATCTCAATCAGGCAATGGGAGCTAGAGGGCAGCCAGCCAAGGTGGTCCCTTTATCCCTTACAACAATAATTCCTGTACAGCTGATGCAATAAATTTTACCAAGCACTCGGTGTGAAACCCCATCAATGCTGCTGCTTTTGCTTAATGCTTTGCTTTTTCAACTCGTAGTAAATGATGACAGCAAAAGGCCTCTTCTTTTACTACACAATACACTGAAAGATTCATTCATACGTACACAGATATTAGATAGATACATAAAATTATATATGTTTCAATCATTTTCTTGGTCGGCCTTTTCTACATTCTCCGATACTAAAGCTACCACCTGCTTTTATACTAAACGCTGTTCTGGGAGATTACTTCGCCGAATTTGAGGAAGAGCTGGGCGTCGGAGGTGCTCATGGACGAGCAGTTCACCATGTGGGGCGTCTTGAGATTGGCGTACTCGTCCACGTAGCATTTCACTTTGGTGGTGGCGGATGGGACGGACGTGGGAGGTAGAGAGGCGAACTTGGGAGCGGATTCTGGAGGCTGCGCCTGCAGGCTTCCGAGTACCCTGACGACTTCGTGCATTGTGGGTCGCTCGGACAGCTGTCTTTTGGTGCATAAGAGGGCTAGTTGAAACACCTTTTTGACTTCGCCGAGATCCTTGCACGTTTCGATGATCTCAGGATCAACCGTGTCCATCACCGAGTTGTTTGCTGCCTTTGTTAGTATCTGAATGAACAAGCCAGGACGTCGAAATTCTTAAAGTCCGAATAAGCAAGGAAATATGCATATGCCAACAAAATGGTTTAAGTAATTGTGCTGACTGACCAGATGATGGAGATTGGATTCGTTATCCACGGGTTTCCTTCCGGTGAGCAACTCCAAGAGAACAATGCCGAAGCTGTAGACATCAGACTTCTCCGTGAGGCGGGAGGTGCGTGCGTACTCGGGATCAATGTAGCCAATGGTGCCCATTAAATAAGTAGAAGTATGGGTTTTCGATGTGCACAAGTTCTTGGCAATTCCAAAATCTGTTAGATGTGCTTCGAAATCCTTGTCCAGTAAAATATTCGACGACTTCACATCACGGTGGATTATGCGTGGGCTACAATCATGGTGTAGATAAGCAAGACCCTGTGCAGAACCTAAAGCAATTCGCAGACGGGTTTCCCAATTGAGTCTTTTCTTTTTCGTCCTTCCTGTAAAGCCACAACTCGCATTTCCTTCAGTTCATAAATTTGGCGAAAAATGCATATAAAATGCAAAAATGGCACTTGAATAATCTCACCGTGAAGGAGATCCCACAGGCTTCCGTTTTCCATGTAATCATAAAACAGAAGATTCCCATAAGGAGAAAGGGAATATCCTTGTAATGAGACTAGATTACGATGCTTGATGCTCCCGATTGTTCCTAGCTCTGTCTCGAATTCCTTGAGGCAATGCGGGTAATGAGAGTAGAGTCTCTTGATAGCCACAGGACGACAATTCTTGAGCACACACTTGTACACTGTGCTCGATGCTCCATAACCAATTATATATTTCTCACTTAGGTTCTCAGTCATTCTCATAATGTCTTCGTACACGTGAAGTGCCATGTTCATGTTGAGAATATAAAGCTTCGGAGGCACGTAGTGAACTACCAACACATGGAACCATGAGAAAAACAAAACACAAGAAAATATAGGAAGCTAAATCTAATAAAGACAAGCGCTGGTGCACGCAGCAAAAGACTTCAACAAACCTGGCTTATCGGGTGGTCCATCTATGAAAAACTTTGGATTGTGCGGCCAGCAGGCCGCGACTAAGATCATCAGAAGAATAACCAAGCCTCCCAGAGCTATTCCAAGTATCGCAGCCTTGGGCAATGTAGCTGTAAACCAAATAAACATGTGTAAGAACTAAGAAGCCACAAGAAAATTGTTTCTTAGAAGACATCAAACCGGCAAGTGACTCACCGCGCTCAGCTGAATGAGGTGCATGGCAAGAAGAACTAAGCCAGTAGCCACAAAGACTAGGATTTCCCAAGAAACTGAAAACAGACATTAATCAAAATCAATTGCAAGCAGTAAAAGGAAAAGTTACCAGTAACTGCAGTTGGAATTGAGGAAGATCCTACCTGTCGGGTGAAAATCTTGTAAAGTTATTTCCTGTAGGAATATAACCAACGAGATTGTTGTACGACACATTCCTGCAACAGAAAAAGATTGGCATAGTAGAATAACCATATGGACTTAATAGAAGGATATAAAAACATTATCAAACTCTTTGTCAGTGAACATACAGCACAGTTAGGCTCAGGCAATTGGTAAGTGCAGTAACATCACCAGATATATTGTTGTTTTCCAGCCTCCTGCAATAATTTGTTGCACAATGTAGCGACTTTTTAATGAAACAAATCAGTACAACAATTTGAAGTGGAGGCAATCTTAATCATTGATGCGTGCGGAGGCGCACACACACACGCACACACAAATCTTACAGCATGAAGAGATTTTGGAGCTGGCCAAGTTCCTGGGGGATTGGGCCTGAGAGGTGGTTATTTGAAAGATCTCTACAAGAAAACATCATTTTCGAAACAGTCAACAGATTGATTCAGTAAGTGAATATTATAATTCCTTAACTATCTTGTTCCCTTACATTTCCATTACACTTCGCAAGTTACTAAATTCTGCAGGTATGAACCCAGTAAGATCGTTCTTGCTTAAATTGCTGTTCAAGGGCTGAAAAAGGTGAGAAATGAAAGCAGCAGTACAATGAAAAACGGAGTAAGGAGATTCACTCACAGTTTTAGCAGATGTTCCAAGTCCCCGAGAGAGGAGGGCATGGAGCCACTGATCATATTATTCGAGAGGTCACTGTCTCAACAATACAACAAAGGAACATCATTATGATTTGGAATACATTTTAACAATACAAATTCCTCAAAAACAAAGCATAGGCTTACAGAGTGTCCAAATTTCCAATGCGTGAAAGCTCTATAGGAATGGGACCACTGATGTTGTTAGAGGATAGGTTCCTGCAGAATGTAACAAATATAGCTTGATTTACTTGAATACTTGCACAGAATGTAACATAGTATATAGCGTAAGTTTGGAAGATTCCATGCAACTAAACTCACAGATAAGTCATGCTTTCCAGCTTCTGAAATGTTGGTGGAACTGTTCCGTTCAATTTGTTTCCATGCGCATTCCTGTGTCAGAATATCATGTTAAACAAACATCCAAAGCAAAAACTCCTTAAAGAATAACATAATCTTATTCTCACAGGCTATTTAGATTTGTGCAAGAGCTTAGATTATCTGGAATTGGCCCCTCCAAATGATTGTTTGCGACATTTCTGCATAGTAGAAGGTTATAAACAAAATGCAACAAAATTTGTTTGCGACATTTAAAGAGA
Organism: Hygrophila difformis; assembly: GCA_030278955.1. NCBI lineage: Eukaryota > Viridiplantae > Streptophyta > Magnoliopsida > Lamiales > Acanthaceae > Hygrophila > Hygrophila difformis. The sequence goes on from JAOANR010000012.1 coordinate 27,078,951, forward strand.
CAAATGCAACAAATTTGGTTGTATAAATACACACAGGTCAAACAAATCTGTAAGCTTCCCGAGCTCTGGTGGAATATGCCCAGTTAGTTTATTGTCATTCAATTCCCTGAAGATGAGAATAGATCAATGAATCCACCCACAAATGAAAACGGATTGAAGACCACAATAGGCGGATGTTAACCAAGATCATACAGGTAGTGAAGTTTTGACATATTTCCAAGCTCTGGGGGAATTGAACCAGTCAGCTTGTTAGCATGCAGATACCTGCAAGAGAAAACAGCACGAACATGAGCATACATAGTAAAGAAGCTATAATATGCCCTGGGCAAGAAAATTGAATCTTTGCTCTACTCAAGCAAGCAAGAAAGGAAACATCTTTGATCCTAAATGAAAAATACTTGGTTTGCTTACAGTTTCTCGGTGTATGTTAAATTTCCAAGAATGGGCGGAACTGTTCCACTCAACATATTATTGCTCAGGTCTCTGAGAAAATACATAAAATATTACGGGATATAGAAAATCAAGAAAGCGGAATTAAATTTCAAAAGCTCATTTAGCCAGAACTAAGCCACGCTAATAAACACTTACAACACAGCAAGAGCCTGCATCAAGCCAATAACAGATGGTATTTGCCCAGATAACCGGTTATTTTGCAACGACCTTTAAATAGAAAAGATTATTAGTAGATAATACGACACATCATATTCAATTTCAGCTTCCATATATGAAACTGAACCAAGTGAAAATCTAACAAGAAACACTTACAAGGTAGCAACTTGAAGAAATCCAATATTAAAAGGTATCTCTCCCGTGAAATTGTTGTATGACAAGTCCCTAACATCAACATAATAATGCTCGTAACTTGAATTATTTCGAACAGTATAATAGTTTCTGTTAAGATACATACAGAACCTGGAAGGCCGTACAGTTGCCAATGTTATCAGGAATTGTACCACTCAAGCTATTATTCCGAACATCACTGGCAAATTAACATATGCAAGTAGTATTTAATCATGAACCACTCTAAATTCATAAAGCTTCTTATAGAACCACATCATTGGAAACTTACAAGTACCACAGGCCTGTTAATTGACACATATCTGGAGAGAGTGTGCCTTGCAGATTATTCCCCCTGAGCCCTCTGTTCCAACCAGAAAAATTGACACTTGTTAGTCTTATAAAACATAATCCAAGCTCCGGCGACAGCGAGTTTTGAAAGCTTACAAGTATTGAAGGACTTCATTCCAATACAAGAGCCTTGGTATTTCCCCACTCAGCTTGTTTTGGGCCAAATCCCTTTGAGCATTGAAATGCACATAAGTATTTCACCTTAAATTCTTCATCTTCAACAAGGAATCAAAATAAGTATAACTCACAGGATTTTTAAGTTGGGAATCTGCGACAGCGTCGATGGGATTGGCCCAATTAACTGATTATTCTTCAAAATTCTGTAATTAATGGTAAAATTCTCATAAACCTATGAACTTAGATAAGTGTACGTAAAGCTAAATTTTGCAATTTTAATGGCTTTAATATACGTACAAATCCTCAAGTCGCTTCAACTTTGAGATTGAGAAAGGAATATCCCCATAGAGCTCATTGTATGACAAGTCCCTAACACAGATACAATTGAAACATGCTCAACCAGTGTGTAATATTATAGATACATGGAGACAGCAATTCTTATCTGTTCCATTTATACAGAATTTGGGAACACTGCATTAATTAACTTACAAGCTCTGCAAAGCTGAACAGTCTCCAATTTCATCTGGAATCTGTCCAGAGAGCTTATTCCCTCTCAAGTCACTAAATGTAAGAGTAGCACAAAAAGATTAAATTTAAAGCAGATCTCCCAAACCCTAAAGATACTGGAAAGACCGAAAGTAAATCTAGAATTACATAGATATCAGGCCTTTTAGCTGTCCAATAGCAGGTGATATTTCTCCACCAAGATTCAAACCTGAAAGATTGCTGTAATGTATGCACAACTACATAAGCCACATTCTGAAGGAAATACCAAATCCACAACAAACTAAGCATAAAAGAATGCGGAGCTTAGCAAGACATATCAATAAATGGCAAAAAAAGAGAGAAAAAATCTATCTTGAAATCTTACAGAGTAACAACGTTGAAGGTGACATTATCACACATGATCCCTCTCCAGGCACAATAATCTGAAGATGGGGAATCAGTCCAGTCATACAGCACATTATCCACATCTTTAAATGACTTCTTCACCTCCAGCAAGGTAGCTCCTTTTCATAAATTGCAAAATTCCCAAGAGGAAAATTAGCATACTCTGTTGGGCTTGAAAGAACAGCTCAATAAAATGTTTTAAGGAACGCTAATGAGACAAAAGATGTTTAACAAAGACAAATGACAGAGATTATAAAATGAAGACAAATTAAAAAGGGAAACTTTCTTAAAAGTTCCATGGTAGTTATTAAATGATTAAATTAAAATACTAAACCCATGGTGGTCTAGATAGACTCCTAAGAAAGGCAAAAGGGAAAGCAATAAATCCCCACCGAACACTAAGTCACTCACCCTCTTCACTCTCCACATGAGGAAAGCTCAGGAGAACTAACAAGCATCCAACGAGAGCAAATCTTTGCCAAGAATTTGCCATAGCTCTCACTTCTTCAGAACCAGTAAAGAGTGTGCCTTTGCCCTTATGGAAGACCAATGAAGAAGTACAGTAACGGACAATAGAGGGGTTGGAACTTGTAATGAAAAATTGGGAAGTGATTAAAAAGGGGAAAGCTGCAAAACTTGCATCAGAGCATCAAGTGCTGGATACGCCGACACAAATGAAAGTGAAATTAAAAAAAAAAAGGTAATGAGAAAGAAGAAAAAAAAAATAAGGGAATGGAAGGGGAGGAATATGAATTGCATCAAATGCTCTGAGAATTGTGGAAAATTGTGACAAGGGAAGGGCCTGAGGCTTTGCAATGTTCAATCACATCGTTCTGGCAGAGTGCCCCTGCCTCGCAGAGTGTGTTTGTGAGTGAGAGAGAGAGAGACTGCAAACATTGCATGTAAGTAAATGTAGAGAGAGAAACGGGCAAGGGTGAGATAATAGAGAGATAAGCTGGAAAGAGAAAATATTGAGAAATTATTTGAAGAGGGGGGGAAAAGTTAAAAAGGACCATCTGCCAAGGTTCTGAATTCTGATACATACAATCCCTGCTGCAACATCTCATTACATTACAGCTCTTGCTCACAGACAGACCCCTCTCTCTCTCTCTCTCTCCCAATCATACTTACAAACAGTGGTGTATCTATATGCCATTCATTCATTCATTCCCCACCAAAAAAAAAAATATCTCCACACACAAAGATAACACAACTAAATAACATTTCCATGTATTTACAGAGCATCCAAAAGGTAACACAAGTTTTTTTGATAAACAAAAGGTAACACAAGTTTTAAAAAGCAATGAGAAATTGAGATCTCAATTAAACAAAAAGATTAAAACAGATTTGAAAAGAAAATAAAAAATTGCTTCTTTTTTTTCATCTGGACTTCTTGGATTTCTTTCAATTTTAGGAGAAGGGGCCAATCGATATCACGTCGCTGTCGTTGCAGGGATAGAGGTGTAGGAAGAGAGAGAGAGAGGGGGGAAGCAGTGGGTTTTTGTTGAGTTGAGAATGAACACCACTTTCCCCGAGTCACTTAACCAAGTTATCCAAATTGGTGTATAGTTGATATCAATGCACATGTATTGAAGCTAGGCAACTGCATTCAGAATTGAGTACTACTGTTTTGCTTTTCACTCCCCTTCTTTGCCCGGTTTCAGATGTGCATTTATTTTTAGTATACTTCATATTCTACTACAACCTTCTTAAATTAGTCTTTGGATAACTAAATGCACTGGGACATGAACTGATGGGTACCATGAAATGAACAATGAAGTGGTTAAAAACGACTCCACTCTCCAGTCGACTCTTGATTCATTATGAGTGATTCCATTAAAAGATGCTGAAGAAAGAAGCATGGCTATTATTAAGGGGCTGTTTGGAATTTTTTATCCTCTTTTTAATTTATTTTTTGTAAAAGTCTTTTTTTGAAAAAAATCTTTTGGATTAATTTTTCATAGCAAGAAAATAACTATCTTTTGGATTCATTTTTTATGGCAATGAAGTAACTCCAAAAGTTAAAATTTTCTTAAATATAGAAAAATTCTAGGAATTACTTCTCTCTCTTACTTCTATTCTTTTTTAAGAAAATCCAAACAAATCCTAAATGCAGCCAAATGACTAAGAGGGTGTTTGGATAAGCTGTAATAAAAGTGATTATCTGATTATTATGTTTTCAAAACGCAAATAATCAGTTTAACTGCTAAAAAATAGTGCTGCAAACCTGATTATTTGCGTTTTGAAAACGCAATAATCAGATACTCAGTTTCACATCACTCATCCAAACACCCACTAATTTATTAAACGGAAAAAATGCTTAAAATGTCCATTATCTTTTCAAAAAAGTCAAATTCATCCTTTTTAAATTTTATTACCAAATTAGTCCTCTACAAATGCTAATTATGTCCGGATCAATCCATTGTTCACTAATTATGCCCTAATTGCTGACGTGACAATGGTGTAAATTTAAATCAGACACGTGGACATAATATTAGTCATTTTTCTTTTATCTTTTACCAATTCAGTCCTAAACTTTTATTTTGTTCCATTTAGTCCTCTACCCAAATCAGTTATTTTTATATTAATCGGACTCCAACCTTTCAAATTATTTCCTTTCAGCCCCAAATCCTTAAATTTTTGTTATTATTAGTCCATTTTTCAAATAAATACACAATATGCTTCCATAAATAAAATCAAACACCAAACTTATACATCGATTTGACAGCCTTGTGACCGGGTCTTTCCTACCTTATGACATAGCAAGGTTTGGGTAAATGATTTTATTTAAATATTTTTTTCAATAAAGTCAAGGCTTCCGGTATCCATATCCTTTCAAAAATTGAAATTAAATCATTTACTCAAACCTTGCTACGTCTTAAGGTGGGAAACAAAATAGTATTGTGATGATTGTTGCTAAAGAAAACCAGAATCGATGAACAATCGGTTGCGGTCGAGTGGTTAGAAGGAGTCCGTATAATCCTGGAGCTCCCGGTAACAAGGCATTCAAACCGATGTATGATGTTTGGTATTTAATTTTATTTACGGAAACATGTTGGGCCTTTATTTGAAAAATGGACTAATAATAAAAATTTAAGGATTTGGGGCTGAAAGAAAATAATGTGAAATGTTGGAGTCCGATTAGTATAAAAATGACAGATTTGGGTAGAGAACTAAATGGAACAAAACAAAATTTTAGGACTGAATTGGTAAAAGATAAAAGAAAATGACTAATATTATGTCCACGTGTCTGATTTAAATTTAAACCCTTGCCACGTCAGTAATTAAGGCATAATTATTGAACAATGGACTGATCCAGACATAATTAGCATTTGTAGAGGACTAAATTGGTAATAAAATTAAAAAAGGATGGATTTAGCTTTTTTGAAAAGATAATGGACATTTTAAGCCTTTTTTTCCTTTATTAAACCATTTCCAATAGTTCACACTGCACTCAAACTCATTTTACAGTAAAACAGTAATTTATTTTATGATATAAAAATTGTATAAATTATAAAAGGGGTTTTGAGAGTTTAATACCTCAAGAGAAAAGATATGTAAAATCAGTACCAGCATTTGAGTATAAGTTTGTAAATAGTAAAAACTCAAATTTGAGTATTTACTATTTATAAATGTGATAAAAACTTAAAATAAGTTTGGTCTTATTAGGGTATTGTTGGAAAGAAGATGTTAATTCATTGAGTACCATTGGTGATGATCTTACTCTTATTGGATTACTAAATTTCACTAATTATAATAGTTATGAAATTTGAAGTTTTGAATTTAAAATAAAATAAAGTTGATGAGTGATATTATTATTTAATATCTAAAGATTAAATTAAATGGGATGATGATTTGTCCAAAGGATAAAGTCTCTACCGTTTAGCTTTTTAAATACTTAAAAATTATTAAATACTTTTCATTTTAACTGCTAAACTCTAAATTTTACAATTCACTAAGTTTTAACTTTTCAAACTATAAAATCTAACTCTAATCTTAAATTCTACTAATATGAAATATATAAATTTATTATTTCTCAAACATAGCAGACATCATAGAATTGAATAATTTAGTGATATTGCTTAATATATTGATTATTACAGTATATTATAAATATGTGTATAAATTTAATATATGTAGGTGAATATTTTTTGGCTAAAAAATATATGTAGATAAATTTGGTTGATAGTTAATTCTGTACTATATTTTTGTGGCTCCTCTCAAGGGTACTTTTGTCAAGCTTGTATCAACAAATTAATTAAGCTGGCAAATACTAATTGTATAGAACTTTAAGGTTTTTTTTTTTTTTTTTAAAAAAAGGAAGGCGAAGCAGGAAAACTTTATAGGCATTTTAATTCATACTATCTACGTCTCACTATAATTGCTAAGAGTACTATTTGACAAACTATTCATTGTTTAATTTTGATTCAAATTTTTATCATAGTTAGGTAAGAAAAATCATAGTCAAGTGAATCTTGTTAAATTTGTCTAATCTTATAATTTTAGAATATCAACCTTTTATAATTTTTTATTGTACACAATTTAAATTATTAATCCTTAAAATTATGTATCGGTATGCGTGTCAGGAGGAAGTGTAGCAATTTGAATGAGACGAGGAAGTATAGTAGTACAATAGGCTGTAATGACCCTTGCGTCCAATGCCAACCACTAAAATTTCAAATTCTCCATCAAATTCTTAACACTAATTAGTAATTAAGGTATTACGCGACCAGTACAGCTTCACCATTTTGAGTGATCGATAATATATCTACCTTGATATATATAGATAGATTACAGCTAATGATATACTACTGCGTACTGCAAGAAAATTTAATTTATTTATTGTGATGGAAGTAAATATAAAATGAATAATTTTATTACTATGAACAATAATGCTTGTATGAGATTGGGTGGCGATCGACCACAAAAAGTTAGGCGTACATTAATAATAGTGTGCAGACAAGCCACCCAATTGGCTGCTAAGAAGTCGCACTCCTCATACAGTACCATTGCGACATTTATAATATTTAATTAGTAGTAACATATAGTATATAAAAATTGATAGTATAACAATAAATATTTTTCTAATATACCGAGTCTCTCATACTTGAAATTAAGCTCAACTGGGACTGGGAGCCCATACGCATTATGAATATACTACTCCCTCCGTCCCATTAAAATTGACAACTTTCTTTTAGACACGGGAATTTAAGTTGTGGTGTTTAGTAATTAAAGTAGTGTAAGTAAATTTGACTAATCCATCCATCTAATTTATAATGGTTACATTTGACTTTTAACCATATTTATTATTTAACTTTGACTTAATGTTATCGTAATGATGTAGAAAGAAAAAAATAGTCAAGTGTGGTCTTGTTGTAATCGTCTAATCGTATAGTTTTAGAATATATATTTTATATAATTTTTATTTATACCCATTTTGAGATATTAATGGTTAAACATATATAGGGAGTTTGTGCAGAAAGTACAATTGTCATTATTGTGGGGTTTTTAATGATGCTTATGTTAATCTAATTTGCTTAAAAGGGAAAGTGGGCACTTTTAATGGGACACCCCAAAAAGGAATAGTGACCACTTTTAATGGGACGGAGGGAGTATTACTATATGCATGCATGGGTTTAATTAATTCTAAAGACCAACTTACCAAACTAATACGTGCAGTGCAATGAAGATTGAAGACGATGACAGAATGTGAAGAATGATAGTAGTAGTAAATAATGCCTAAATGGGGCATCAGCACTACTATTCACCAATTGGACATTTCACACATCACTCGTCCTTGCACCAAAAAGTAACAATATTACATTCAACCATATATATGTATATGTATGTATGTATGTATATTGTTGCATTTTTCGCTGTACGTATGTGTTTGTCTCTGGACACACACACAGTATAATTATAGATACAGCTGCTGCAGCCTTATACATATACATATATACATGCACAGCGCTGTATGTAGTAGAATTGAATGTGTGAATGTGTAATAAGGGTTAAGACTTAAGGGTAAATGTAAATGCATGGGATTAATACACCCAATAAATATATATATATATATATATATATATATATATATATATTTAGGGATAATGGAGGGTTGTAGCCAATCTTATTCAAGAGATAGAACTGTGTTACAAGATCCAGCCATATCTTCTGAGATAGAATCCAAAATATAATTAGGGCTCTACCCAAACGTTCTACCCAAAAAATAGGGTTATTCCTTTTAACAAGAGTGTCTGCAGTCCTATTGTGTTTCTGGAAATGAGGTTGAACTTAAGATGCCAATTCCAGTCTTGCATTTCTTTAAGTTGAGCTAGACTCTAACTTGGGGCCATTCGGGAAGTCTTTGGAAATAAGGAGGTCGATGATCTCCTTGTTGTCAGCTTCAATGATCAGGTATCGGATGCTCATATCCCAGGCGAGTTGCATACAAAGAGAAATCCCACATGCTTCAGCAAGGACCACGGGCATCTGTTCTCCATGAGCAACAATGCCACCCACACAATGACCATTCGAGTCTCTGAGTATGCCGTCGGCTCTATAAGAGGATGCTAGAGAGTTTCTATCACTATTTGCTTTGACCCAACCGCCAGGAGGTTTACTCCAACAGCCCCTGCGAGAGAACCAATTCCTGGCCCCCATCTTCTTAAGTTCATTTCTGCCCGTAAGATATTCGACCGAAGTTCTCGAAATGATCCAGTGAAGATTTTCCCAAGTTGTAGGTCCACAGCCATGAGCTTCTTTGCACATATTCTTCCATATCAACCAGCAACAAAAACCAAACTTGGATGCCTCGGCTTCCTCCATCCTAGTGCAGTTTATGGAATAAATCCACCCCTTGGAATTAAGCGTCCAAAAATGTTCAGGAAGATGAAGATTGATATTGCACCAAATTGTGGAAGAAGAGCAGCAATCTCTTAAGGCATGAGTAACTGTCTCCTCTTCCCCGCACTTCCAACATTTAGCATCATTAACTAAGCCTCTTTTAAATTTCTCAGCAGCTGTAAGGACTCGACCATGGGCAACGAGCCATAAGAAAGATCGAACTCATTGTGATGCCGGCCATCTCCAAATAAATTTCCAAACTCTTTCTTCTGTGGGAGGATTGTGGAGCTTCTCCAGTTCGGTAGTCGCGCTTCGAATAGTAAACTTGCCATTGGCGCTCTGAATCCAAAAAGGTACACCCATCATATTATCCCTATTAGGAGGATTAGAATCTTCAATGGTGCGAATGATATCTAGTGGTAGCAAACCAATTAGATCCTGGACATTCCATCGACCCTCTGGAGCATAACCAACCACTAATTTGAATCGATCATTGAGGGCAAGAGTCTAAGTTGCATAATCCTGCAAAACAAGATTCGAATTAAGCCACATGTGTAACCAAAATAAGGCAATCTTACCATTCCCAATGCTCCAACCAATATTTGGTTGAAGTTTGGGCCATATTGATAGAAAGTCTTTGGCGCTGTAAGATAGAGATTGCGGCCCGTGCTTAAACTTGTGATGCTCCCAACCATGCCTAGCTTTCATAATTTGAGTCCATAATGTATTTCTTTGTAGAAGGCCCTAGTAGCACTTCATGAGTAGTGCTTCATTGAAATCTTGAGTTCTACGGATGCCCAAACCTCCTTTTGATTGACTAAAAATAATACGGTCCCAAGCTAGTAGATCGATTTTACGGCTGAGCCTAGTAGAGCCCCAAATAAAATTTCTGGTAATGGAATCCAGCTCTCAAGTTATTGACTTAGGAAGTCTAGAAACCTGCATTGTGTAGATACTTAATCCTTGTAAGACAGACTTGGCAAAAGTGATCCTTCCCGCAAAGTTAAGGTGTTTGTTGGCCCAATAATTAACTTTGTTGTTAGCTCCATCAATGAGATATCTAAAGTCCTTAGCAGAGCGCAGGATAAGTGATACCAAGATATGTACCAACTGAGGCTGAGCTGTGAATACCAAGAGTGGATTCAATATTTAACCTGGTAGCCCTTCCCACCGACTTGCCAAAAACAATCCTGGACTTAGAACTACTGATATTACGGCCTGAATCAGAACAAAACTTATCCAACCGGTTTTTAATAATAATAGCTTGATCAGTAGAAGCTTTGGCAAACAAAAGAATGTCATCTGTAAAAAAATAAGTTAGGAATACTTGTTTGATTTCTTTGCCAACTGACAACCTGCCATTGGCCTTCCTCTCCTGCCTTAAGGATTTGTATGCCTAGTCTATCCATACAAAGTATGAACAAGTAAGGAGAGATGGGGTCTCCTTGCCTGATACCCCTGGATGGATTGAAAGGAAGTGAAAGCATTCCGTTCCATGAAACCTGCAGGGAAGAAGATTCCACACAACTCATAACAAGATTAGTAAAAGAAATAGGGAAACCAGTATCAAGGAGAGTAGATCTGATAAAATTCCAATTAAGCTTATCATATGCTTTTCCAAATCTATTTTTGATAATCATAGTTTCTGGCTTAGCATTTGACTTTCCGTGTAATAGGCAACCTCTTGAACTGCAATGATGTTATCATGAATAATCCTGCCCTTGACAAAGCTAGCTTGACCTTGAGCAATAATTTGTGGCATGATATATAAGTTAATCTGTTAGCCAATAACTTTATAAGAATTTTTTTTAAAGAACATTGCATAGACTTATTGGGTTGAGTTGCATGACTATCTTGGGTTGCTGACTTTAGGGATAAGGACAATCTGAGTTTGGTTGACCTCTTGTATAATGCATTTGCCTTTAAAAACATCGAGAATGAAAGAGTAAACTGACTGTCTAATAATAGACCAATTTTGCTGGTAGAAGAAGACATTAAACCCATCAGGGCCCGGGGCATTAAGAGGTGCCATTGCTAATACTGACTTGGTGACTTCTTCAAAAGTAGGAGGAAGAACTAAAGAGAGCCTGTCTGCCTCAGAAATCATAGGCATAGGAGCAAGACCAGTAAAAGGCTCACTCTGATCTCTTATTTCTTCTTGGAAAAGACTTTGGAAGTAATTTAAAACCATGTTGTGAATCTCCCTTTCCCCTTGGAAGATGTTACCCTGGGCATCCTCCAAAATTGAAAGACACTTCTTTGCATGTCTAGCTCGAATGTAGTTATGGTAGAACTTCGTATTCTTATCCCCAGCTAGACTCCAGTCTCTGGTGCTCCGTTGGATCCACAATGACTCTTCTTCTTTCATCAAAATACTTAGATCCATGGTCAGTTGTTTGTGGAGTCTCCGTACAAAATTGTTGTCCTCCCATTGATCTTGTTTCTCAATACCAGCCAAATGGGCCCTAATCCTGGCTTTTCTCTGGTATTTGACAGAAGAGTTGATGGAATTCCATTCTTGAACCTCAACCCTGAAAGCTTCTAGCTTAAATCTGAATGAGGCTTTAGACTGCCAAGTAGAAGCCAACATGTGCTTAAATTCCGAGGAGTTCTGCCATGCCACTTGGAACCTGAGTATCTGAGAACCATTATGTTGCCTAAAATTTGTAGAGATAGAGATCTAGAGGAGAAGAGGGGAGTGGTCCGATTGGATCCTAGGAAGAACTTGAGTAGTGCAGTGAAGAAATAGTGAAAACAAGGAAGCATTGCCAAGAATATGATCAGGCCTTCTTCGGAGGCATCATCTGCCCCAAGTAAACTTTTCACCAAAGGATCTGAGTTCTACCATCCTGGTGCTTCTGAGCCAGGTTTGCAATTCAAATACGGATATGGTAGAGATGGAACTTGTGACGCCCCGAAAATTAAAAACTATTTTCGTGACGTCACCGTCGTATTAACTGTTCTAAACTGTCGATTACTCAGCTTAGACAGTCAATACAAGGTTAGACACAAGTACAGATAAATAACTATAACAAGAAAACTATAATAAGCAGTGAGCAATCCCAGGAACATCACATTGCATATTCGGGCTACAAGCCCTGAATAAATTATCGACATGCTCACAATTTCAATACCAGAAATTTACACATAATAAAATCCAAGTGGTTCACCGATCACCTCTATGAACGACAATTAACTCTACATCAGATAACCGATGAATGTATATAAAAATATATTCCAATTAAATAAAAACATAAAGATGCACCCTAGCTAGTTCGCTCAGCCCGTACCCCACCATCGTGTTTTGCACCATCCGTGATAAGATCTATAAAACAACCAAACAGCGACAAGGTGTCACCACAACATAACATTGTACTGGCAAGGAATAGAAGTAGCATAGCATAAAAAAATCTATCGCAACAATTAATAACAATAATTAAAGACATAAAGTAAATCCTGAACATATTCCTCGAGTCATATACAACATAATCCTATCCATAATCCATTAATTACCAATATCACCTCTCGCAATGCAAATATGTCAGGTGAAACCAATCCAATACACCATAATCCATTAATCAGTGATGAAACCAATCCAATGCACCATAATCCATTAGTCATATAATATGTTGGATGAAACAAATCCAATACACCATAATCCATTAATCAATGATGAAACCAATCTAATGCCCATAATCCATTAGTCAAATTATATATTTGATGAAACCAATCCAATGCACCATAATCCATTAATCAAATATGAAACCAATCCAATGCCCATAATCCATTAGTCAAATTATATGTGAGATGAAACCAATTCAATGCACCATAATCCATTAACCAAATAATATCATCTCTCGCCATGCAGAGGACTCTATAACTACTAACACCGGTATCCTAGACTAGTTTTCAACTGTCTAGGGTTATAGACACATACAGGCTTATCTCGCCATGCAGAGGACTCTATAACTACCAACACTGGTGTCCCAGACAGTACTCCAACTGCCTAGGGTTATAGACACATACAGGCTCTACCTGTAGGAGGGACAATTACCCTCATCCGATATCCGAAATTCCATATACCATGCGGCTCATGCATTGGTTTCATGAGACATATAATTTACCAAAAATCGAACATAGATTGAACACATAAATAAGAGTTGTCAAGCGCAAGGAACCCGTCCACCCGGTATTCCTTAAGATTCTAATGTATGACCTAGTTGTTAAAGCAACATATGATTCGCGAGAACACTTAGATTCATCAAAGGCATAATCATCCAAGTTCATCTAAGGTATCATACAATTCGTGTAGAACACTTAAATACGTCTAGGTTATCTAGAAATAGGTTTTAAGCATTCCTATGAATAATATTCCTAATCATCTATATTCACATTGTCTAACATCTCCATTTATCTCTTTATACAATTATGCCATTCTACCCCTTGCCTTTTTATAATAAATCTTCAAAGCTTCCTGTTTGAACATCATCAATCTCCCAATGGCTTCAATACAACTCACGGTTGTCCCTACACAACAATACCATTATAAGAAATAAAATATTTCCCACACATCAATATCATTACCCCATTTTTTCAACACCAACATACGCCTTCCAAATCCCCTTCAACAATCCCACAATTACCCGTTTTCCCAACAATACCAAATAAATCAAAATATAGTCACTCCTCTAATTTAATCAATTCAACCAACCAAAATAATATTAGTTAATTCAATTAACGAACACCGTTTCATATTTACCAATATTTAAGATTCACAATTCTCAATTAAAGTTATTCAAGGATTTACCCAATACACATTTATCCTTAAAAATCTCATCTTTATTATCAACTTCATTTTTTTTTTTACTACAAAGCCATAACATCAATTTAATAAATCCATCAAAACATTTAAAATCAAAACTACTCAACAATTCCCTTTTTAATCAACATTATTCATTTCTTTATAAACCCAACAGTTCCAACTCCAATATACAATACCCAATTCCAATTAATTCCTTCAACAATTCATATTCAATTTACCCAATATAAATCCAACATACCCCAAATTTCTATACTTCATAATTCAAGGTTGATAAATACTGAATAAAATCTAAATTAACCAAGAATCTCCAATACACTATTTATCCCAAATTCAACTCATAACTTTAAACCATCATTATACATATATTCCCAAGTTCAATTAAATATACCATAAGTCATACAAGACCAATCCAACAATTCTTCATTTTAAAATCTAAATAGAAACCCCTTTAATTCAACATAATCAAATAAATTCATTTCAACTCTTTTTAATTATTCAAATTAACACTTCAAGGCATGATCCAACCAACAAGTCTAAAAGAACTATACATTTAAAATGCCCATCCCTAAATCCATATCTAATGTCCAATTAAGATTCCCAATTCTAAATTCCTATCAAATTCTTAATTCCAAAACTCCCAAAAATCACAACTTGTTTATTTAAGAACCACTTACACAATTTATTTAACTCTTGAATTTAATATATACAACAAAGGTCCATCAAAACACCAAAAATTGGCATACCAAGGATTCATCATTTATCAAGTAATAAAAATAAGCCCCATCGCACATGTATTTTTCCAATTCTACTATTCAAGAGTTAAAAACCCATAATCATAACAAAACCCATTTTAATCAAATTAACCTCCCAATTGCCCAAGTCTCCAATTTAATCCGTAATTAAACACATAAGTTCCTTCAACAATTTATAAATTACAATTCCAACATTTAAAACTAGCTTCATACAAAATCAATTATGCCCAATAAATTTATATTAAAAATTACCAACTTCGTCCCATTTTCTAAATTCCACTCCAATATTTAAACACCAACCATAATTCCAGAATTATCAATAAAATTTCCAATTTTAACACTTTAAAATTTATATAACAAGAATCCATGTATTTTCAACCTCAATAATTACCAAACTAAGTTTACTTCCGACACCAATAATCAAATACCCAATTTAATTCTATAATTCCCAAAATATTTAAATATGAATCTAACACTTCAATTTAATACAATCAAAACCCCTAAATTAGCAATTCACCAAATCCAAATACCCAATCAAGACATTTAAATAAAAAGATAATTAACACCCAACAACATGTCTTCAAATCAACACAACAATAATGTTTAGAATTTCAACCTAACAAGTCCCAAGAATTAAAGTAATTGGTCAACAATAGAAAACACAAATCAACTTCTTAACATAATTAAAACTAGAACTCCAACCCACCACCATCACCGGCAACCATCACCACCACTGCCGGCCACCATCGTCACGACACAGCCACCACCATTGCTGCATATCCGGACCACGCCACCGCCGCAGTGCGGCGACACACAACAGCGCAGCCGCGCTACTCACAGCGGGCGACAGCCGCCCGTTGTTGTTGCCGGCGTCACGGCACCACGCGACGCCGGCTCCACCGTCCACGGTCACCACTCTCCACCCTCACCTCCATTACGACGCCGCTACAGCGGCGGCGCAGCTGCAACTCGCAGCCCTCCCGACCCCAGCGAGAATAAGGAAGAACGGGGAAGAAGATGGAATGGAGAAGAAGAAGAGAATAACTCCTTACCTTTAGATTCTCCACCTTTTCAAGCTCACCGTGGCAGCAGCTCCTCCACCTTCAAGATGTGATTCCATCTTCTCCAACAATCTCAAATGCCCTCTTGTTTGGACGGGAATTGGGAGATGGAAAGAATAAAATAAGGCAAGACTCCAATAATGAAAGTGAGGATGAGAAGAAAATAATCCTCCAGTTGTCAAAGTGTCGGTAAGAGAGAAATTAAAGAATCCCCAATTATTGAGCCCTAATTAATGCTCTTGTGGGTGACGGGAGAAAATTGGCAGAAGAAGAATTGGGGATGAAATGCTCTAGCTTTACGTTGGAGATGGCAATGAGTGGTGTTCAATTATTGCCAAGTTGAGATTAATAGATGTGGAATTAAAAGTGAGGTGGGTTCAATAATTTATATGTCCCAATTCTTTTCAATAAATTTTAAAACTCCATTGTTCAATTCAATTGGTTCGGACCACCAATAATTCTACATTGGACTTGTTCAAAAATCTGTCTTGGTCCTATCCTATGTTGAAACATCTCACAAATTTAATCCAAGTCCAAATATTGCTCTAACCCAATGACTTAAATTAATTAATCCCAATTAATTAAATTAATTTGTGATTAATTTGAGTCCAATCAATTAAATGATTATAATTAATAAATTTAATTATGAAATAATTATTCGGGATGTTACAGAACTCCCCAGAGCTTCTTCCATCTTGCTGATGCAATTAAAGTCCCCACCTATAATCCAAGGTTCAAACATGGACTGTGGATTTGAGCAATCTCCGGCCAAAACCATCTATGTCTGTATCTATTAGGAGCTGCTTAAACCGCAGTCATGAAAATAGAAAAGCCATCCACATTAATCTTAGTGTCTATAAACTAGGAGTGATATTCAAGTATCTCAATTTGAACATTGTCTTTCCAAAGGAGCCAAAGACTACCTGAAAAACCATCAGCTTCCACTCTAAAGGAATTGTTAAATCTGCTATGGGCAATAAAGTTATCAGCACGGCTGCCACTGATTCTAGGTTCAAACAACGCAATACAATCCATTCTCTTATAATATGTGATGTCTAGGAATTCCCTTTTAATGTCCCTGGATCCAGCTCCCTGCATGTTCCAAAAGCCAATAGTTAAATTCATAAGCATAGGTATAGAAAGGTGAAGATTATACACTGAGAAAAAGAACATGAATCAAATAGGGAGGCTGGAGGCACGTCCCTTCTCAACAGGCTTGAGGATAGAGGGGAATACATCTCCTCATCACTTTCACCATCAGGGGGGCGACCTTCTCCGGATGTAAGAGGACTCTTGAATCTCTCCTGTTTGTGAACTGAAGGATCACAAACCTCAACTGCTCTATGATAAGCAATTGGGAGGGAAGAGTTGACACTGCGTGCACGGGCACCTGAAGGTTGCAAAGACCAAGGCGGAGAAAGGGAATGAACTCCGAGACTAATGGGAGAGGCGTAAGAATGCTAAGGCTTGGAGAATGACACTATGTGGCTAATAGGAGGAGGCCGCGAAGATGAAGGAGAGATACGAGTATTAAGCGGTCTGAGGGAAGTCTGGGCTAAAGTGGGTTGGGAGGAAACATGATCCGAAGTCTCAGTGACAGCATCATGATTGTCTGCTAGGGAATTGAACCTGTTATTAGTTATAGCAGCAGGGGAGGAAGAATTCTTGGTGATTAAAGGAGCTCTGGGACCTCTCCTTCTCGGCTGGGCTATCATCCAAGGTCCGAATCCAATATCTTCTGAGTCCTTCCTAGGCTGATCTTGACGGGGAGGCAAAGCTTGATCCGGAGGTGCATCTTGGTTCTCTTAGAGGAAGGACACTTATCCTTGATGTGTCCACACATGCCACAGTTGAAGCAGATAACTTTAACATTTTCATACACAACCTGAAGAATCGTATCATCAACCTCAACCTGAGGTGCCAAGGGCTTAGAAAGATCAATCTTTACCGCCAATCTAGTAAACCTCCCTCTGGCAGATTTATCCGTTTCAGAATCGATAAGAATCACATCTCCCACAAGGGAGCCAACTCCATGAATGGCTCTCCTATTGTAGAGATAGAACGGAATATTGGGAAACCTAATCCAGGTAACAACCGAAGAAATCACATGAGTCTTGGGATTGAAGTGCTCGTCCCAAGCATGAACGTGTAAGTAATTCCCCCAGAATGTTCCATGAACCTCCAGTCAATGCAAGAATGGCGTCTTGTTCTTGTTTGAAATTGACAACATAATAATCATTCTCTAAGTCTATAGGCGGCAATGGGATAGAGGCAGGCCAGATCTAACGATCCTGTCCTTCAAGACTCGAAAAGAAATCCTCCTTTCAACAACTTTAAGCACGACCGCAAAATTGCCACTGGCGTAGTAGACTCTTGTTAAAGGCCTTGGACTGGATAAGCTTAGGAATGCCATGATTGGTGGTTCGTATCATATCATCCAGGTCACCAGTGAGGTCATCGGATTCATCACCAATTGGAAAGTGAGAGGCTCTGACCCCTTTTTTGGCCATATCCCGGTAAGACATTCTGGGGGAAATGCATGCATCCATGACTGGAGAGTCCGGAGGCTCGCCGCCTGGATCATCTTGCATGGGGGCATCCATAAGAGGTGAAAAAGGGGGGATGCTACCGGAAAAAAGAAATGGGGTTCTTGGAGAGAATCTTGAAGAGAAGCTTTGTATAAATGGAAACGTTCCCAATATATTTTTTTCAATAGTACCTATGAAAGATCTTCCTCTTTTACTTTATAGTAGTATTTTTTTTTTTGTTTCTTATTTTAATGTTTAATATAAAATGAATCAATTTAGTAGTAGTAAGTATTAATTTGGAGCGAGAGATGGGCATGCATGCAACGCAAGTGGTTTAGTGGGCTTCATAACTCATAATTAAGGTGGTGCCCTATAATGGGGGGGGGGGGGGGGGGGGGGGGGGGGGGAATGGGTAATGGGGTGTTGGGTTGGGTTGAGTTGGGTTGGGTCCCTCTCCCTCTCCCTCTCCCTCTCAAGAAACTGCAGCATGCATGTTAGTATCAAATAAATAATGGTGGGTTTGCATGGGGGTCAGCCTCTGATCAGTACTCCCCAACGTAACCCCCCTTAGCTTGCATGCGTTGGCCCTTGTGGTGTGGGGGTGTGAGAGCTTTAATTTTGTTGGGACCATCAAATGGATCTCATCTCCAATTTGTTGGATTAATGTAGTAGTAATATGACACCCACTGCAGGCCACTTGCTTCTGATGATCAAACAACAACTAGTACTACTCTGATCCAACCTTCAATTGGCCTGCAAGCCCCTCACTCTCAAATTATATAGTACAGTATATGCCTTCTATCCATTCAATTCACAATACATGCATCTATCGCAAACGATATACGAAGTATAAAATTTTCAATTATAGTATAATCTTTAATAATGAGGAATATTAACTACTATTACCAAAAAGACATACGATAGGTAACGTATATGTAACTCAATATATAAATTTATATGTATGCAATTCAATATATATATAGTTATATTGATATCCAGCGGCAACGCTGAAATTCAACGATATTTGATGCTCAATTTCATGCCATGAGTTCAATATAATAAAGTTAGGAAAAATGACTCAATGTGATAATTAGCATTTCTTTAGTAATAAACTAATTGTAATTAGTTATTAGTGCCACCAAGACTCAAATGCGAAACAAGACAAACACACCTATATTTGTTGTTTACAATGGTTTGAAATTCCCTAACATTCTATACATTAGATACTATAAATGAAAGTGTAATTTGCACTGGGATAAACCAAACTTCTTTCTTTCTTTCTTTCTTTTTTACTAAAAAATATCATTAATATTAAATATATAATGACACTATGATAATACATATGCATAAAATATCTATTATTCTATAGCTTTTGATTCAACATGTGTAAAACGAAGTGCATGCAACAAACTTAATTATATCACCACCTTTGCCACCCATTATATTATTACTAGACTGCCATTTAATTTAAATCAAAGATGAAACTTCCAAGCCATTCATCATGATTCACCATCATCTCGTGGGTCACTTCATATCATGAACTCAATTAAAAGAGACACACCAAACTCTTCTTAATTTAATCTCAATGAAGCCTAATTTCATCGCTTTAACCAATGCTTTTCTCTACTAATTTAATATTTTGAACTTTAATCCGACAAATTTGATAGAATTAGGTAGGAATAATGTATATTAGAATTCAACACTTCACAAGTTTTTAAACAATTGCATACCCAAAATACCCAATTATTGTTAATTTACGTAAATTATAACAAAAGGGGCTTATTAATATTGGGCTTGGTGAGTCCAGTGGGCCGGCGTTGTCGGGGGCGGGGGAGGAATGCGATGTAAATATGTAATGTCCCACCACATCTGTTACCACTACTTCAAAAATTAATATGTTCATTTAAATACACAAAATAAATACTATTTTATATAGCTTGTCCATACTGTAAATTTAAAAATAAGGGACAAAAACTTGCCTAGTGGTCAAGTCTTCTAATTTTCCAGTCTTCGTGTTAGTGGATTGATTTCCCATCCAGCCTCTATCCATTCCATTTGTCCATTGTGATTTATGTAGTATGAGACCCACCACATATTACATACTCCCTCCGTTTTTTTTTTAACTTCACACATCCTGCACTGCACACAATCCAATGCACATTTTCAATCATCAATATCTCATATTACATATAAGTAAAAATTATAAAAGTTTGATATTCTAAAACTACATGATTAGACGAATCCAACAAGATCTCACTTGACTATGTTTTATCTTATATAACTATATGAAAAAGTTGAATTAAAGTTACTCAATAAATAGTATCTACTATGCTAATGGTGAACTTAAAAAAAAACGGAGGGAGTAGCAAGTATAGATTGCTCAAAAAAAAAAAGAGAAAAAAAAAAGGAAAAAAAAAGAAGGGAAATTTCATCGAATTTCTTTTATTTTTATTTGAAGTGAAAAAGTGATATGAGCCCCCAATCTGTTTAAAACTCGACCCTTTAGACCAAACTTCACCAATCACACAGTTTTAATAAATTAGTATTTATTTATTTATTATAGCTGCTATGATAATAATACATTCATTTATTTGTTAAGCTTCTTTAAATGTTATGTATAAAAAATTGATTTGATTTTTAGTTGATTAATAATCTTGAAAAAATTACTTTAAACATCTTTATAAGACATTTTAAAAAATGACTTTAGATGTATTTTTTTAAAATTTAACTTTTTATAATTTATATTTAATTGCTTAATAATATATATATATATTTTTTTCAATGAATGAGGTTGTGTTGGGAGTGAGCTGATCAGTATCGAATTGTGACAACAAATTGTACTCTCACAATATGTTACTATTAGGTAGCAAATCTGGTTGTTCCCAACCAATCCAATATGGCAATATGTGGCTATGTGCTAATCTCATTGTCCATTTTTACTTTTATATGTGTTCTTTTTCTTCTGCTTCTTTATTTATTTAATAGTAATATATAGTACTATATTTTTTCAAATTAACCGATGACTTACCGAACACAGTTGACCTGATTGATATGAGGCTCTGACAACATAAGCAAATGTTTTGGGCTTGAGTCTTTGTATTTGCAGAATTATGGTTTGGGAGAGACAACCCTTAAATGTCCACCAGATCATCAATAGATTAATCTTGGATTCAATGAGGCCTGACAATACCCGGTAATTCACCAAAAATTAACCGCTGACTTTTTTTTGCACGTTTTTTTAGTAAAATATTACTTTCTTCTATTTTCTTCTCATATTTTCTCTTTGTTTCTTGGCTTCCGTCTTTAAAAAAAAATATATTACCATTATTTTAAAACCAAAAAATAAAAAATAAAATAAATCATGATCCGTTAATTTGAAATGTGTAGAAAGGTATATATGTGAGTGTTGTGAGAATGGTTAAAGACAAATGTCCCATTGGTAGGCCGGAGCAGGGCCCCCTATCACATGCATTTCCTTTTCTCCCATTCAATTTAATCTCCATTATGTTTCTTCAATTCTCTACATTGTAATCTTCATATCTGTATATGTTTTTTTTTTTTAAAAAAAAAATATAGCACAGAAAATGTTAAATTATCTAATTTTGTCAGCCTAGCTTATCATGGCACTTACAAAAAAAAAAATACTACTCCAATAAAATAATGTCATGTGAGCATACAAGTTGAGTTCAATGAAGGCCAAGTTGGATTTGATTGGCATCTGAGCCTGTGCCCTGTAATGACCAGACACATGTGCATTAGTACAATTATTTGAGTGAGGCTACAGCCGTAGGGAGACAATGAGTAGGGTCCGTCAAGACACAAGATCCAGCCCGTGGCTCGGATTTGATTTGGTTCAGGGTTTGATCCGGATCCATTATCATTCTTAGAAATGATAACGGGTCGGTTCTGTGTCTATTTTATAAAAATTAAGACCTGACCCAAACTCAAATCGTGCTCGACTCTGACCGGACCATTAATTTCCCTATACACAGCCGTTGCTAGAAATCATATCGCCATTGGCAAATAATGTCTAAATAAGTGGACAAATTAATGGACCCTTACGTAATAGTAATATATTTGGGCTAAAAATGGCCAACGAAGATATTGTCCAATGTGGCCCAACTCATATTGGATGAGGCTGTTTGTATAGTTTGTACATAACAGCCCATCCTAAAAATAGTGGCCCACTAAGATATAGAGCCCAATGTAACTATAAAGACCCTTGTACTATAAGAACCCTCCTGGCTCTTACCTTTCCAACTTATACAAGGGTAGAAAATAGAATGCTGAATGGAGTAACAGTAATAATAATATGACCGGAATGAAGCTTGGCTAGATTTGATGGAGGAATGATGGTTGAACAAGTCTTTAATTTGTGTATCACACATTCACACATCATATTCAATCTTCTTTATTACAAAAATCATCAATTATATGGTGGAGTATGAATCATCATCAAAAAAACACAAATTTTAATATCTCTACATGAATTCGTCGTCCCTTAACCTAAAAACACAAAAACAAGCTTTGTCATATCTCATGATCCACCTCCTCTGATATTCTTATGTCCATTGGTATAATCTCCCTTTCATCAAGATTGTCAGGAAAGTCATCACTTGTCTGAAAATAGAAGATCATGGTCCTCCCTTTCATCATGGTTGATTATTCAGGCATGCATGCATCCATCCACACTCTAGTCAAATTTCCTTTTAATTAAACCAGTATTACAATACTGTAGAATGGATGAACTAGCTAGCCCTCCCTCAACTTGGAGTCAACTACTAACAAACATGGTTTAACTCCTACTAATAAATTTCTTGATTCAACAATTTACAGCACAATCAAAAGATATCTACTATATATGACCAAAGCCACCAAAATAAATGCATACTAACGAACAAACCAAACCCCCCCGATTTTTGAAATAGTAAAGGCAAATTCCACACAATTCCATAGACAAACAAACAGACACCACTTTTTCTAAGGTTACAAGAAGGATCCACAAGAATCCATTTCTAAAGCAATAAACGACACTTAGACTACCTCCAACCATGATCTTCCTCCACCAAGACCCAACCGCCACATCATTATTCAAAGAAAAAGAAGCAAAAATGGGTTGTGGTCTCAATGGGGTGGTCGACGGTCGACCGAATGAGATATGAGACCACTTGGTCTCATCCTTCTTGGCCAATGGGATTGGGACACTTGTCTCATTCCTATTGTTTAACTAAAATTTTAAACAAATCTTATTAAAATTATTATATTTTTTATATTTTAAAATAATATTAAAAAATATACCAAATTTTATAATTTTTGATTCTCTACAAACAGAGACCACTCTTGCTATATTTTTGTTAAATACATAATATATCAATTTTGATATATTTAACCTATTTAAAAATTTCTAGAAAATAAAAATAAATAAAAAGATATTAAAATTTTAGATTTTTTATTCTTTATAAGTAAGATAAAATATTAATATTTTCGATACATTAATTTTTTTTTATTTCAGCATAATTTAAAATTTTATAAATTAAAGTAATTATATCTTATGGTTGGATAGTTGGGTGGTTATTGATAAAGTATATAAAATTGGGGTGATTGGGTTGAGATGGATATTGATGAGTTGGAGGAGAGAGAAATTAATTAAATAATGAAATGATCGGATGGTTGAGTGGTTTGGGTGGTTATGGATAGATAGTCTTACGGTATCCCGCTGACGCTGTGTATAAATTTGAGCCCTTTAATAACCCTATCCAACTCCAATATAACAATGATGCCCCTCCAATACGAAAACGACGCTACAACCAAAAATTATTCTCCTCTCACAGTCTCACAGTCTCGGTAACGTGAACTGTTGTTGTTTAATGGTTGAAGTTTGGTGTTTGGGTTGGGGATGACGACATCACCATGGTCGATTTTGGAAGTTACGGTGTTAGGGTACAAATTACAATTATTTTTTCATTTTCCTCTTAATCAATCAACGTTAAAAAGATTATCTTTTTGTTGGTGAACAAAGTGGTGTGTTACGCCACGTTAGGGTTCGCCACATGGACCAATCATATCTCTGTCCACGTTGGAATTTTGGACGAAGTTTCGAAACTTGGTTGCTGGAAGGACCTAGTAGTTTTCTAGGGCCAATAAATACTTTAGATGCCCGAGGTAATGAATAAAATGATCGATGCGAATTGCAAATCGTAATGAACCCTCGAATTTTATAGGAAACGACATCACGTGCTGTAAAATTGAATACCCAAATCAAGGTCGGATCTTTGATCAGTGATAACCCTTCAATCTTTTAGTAGTATTAACCTACTTTTTCACAAAAATGTAGCATCAAAGATTCCGAGAGCCGACAGCGACTGGGTATGTGGGCCGCCTGTGTTATCTTCTGTGCTCATTGTTTGACTAATTTTACTAGAGCACAAACATAATCCGCTGACACATCTCCTACCTTTTTGTGGATTTCTTGGGCTCAAGCCCTTTTATTCATTCGCAGTTCCCACATTGTTTCCTTTCTGTGTTTCTTTGTTTTTCCAGAGAAAAATATTTTATATTAGTGAGGGACTGAAATAATTATTGTGTTTGTTTTATAGTAAAGATTGATTGGGTTATTTTATATTTGTGAAAAGGATTGGATTGTAATGGAGAACAATGGATTGAAATTCAAGAAGATTTGCGTGTTCTGCGGGAGTAATCCTGGCCACAGACAAGTCTTCAGTGATGCCGCAATTGACTTGGGGAATGAATTGGTTTGTTTTTATGTTTTGAGTTCTTCTTGGCTGAGAAAAGTGTACACTTTTTTTTTAAAAAAAATTGAAATCCTAGTTAGATGGACAAAACATTGACTTTACGCTTTGTCCGGTTGAAAATGGGATTCTTGGCGTTGTTTTTCTTGAGAGTTGGGCTTTTGCAAATAACTATGTAGATGATGTAATTGTGATGGCAAATTGTAGGTGGAGAGGAAGATAGATTTGGTGTATGGAGGTGGAAGTGTAGGGCTCATGGGGTTAATCTCTCAGAGAGTACATGATGGTGGCTGTAATGTTCTTGGGTGAGTACCATGTCCTTTTGGAATGAATTCAGCAAGCACAGTTGTTGTCCTTAACTTGGTTGTTTGCCTGTAATGCAGGGTCATTCCGAAGGCTCTTGTTCCCATCGAGGTATATGTTCGTATATTTTCACTACTGATTGTCCTTATTTTGCAAGTTGCAAATGTTTCAGATTTCAGTGAAAATACTGAGGACTCTAGCATGTGGATAGCTGTTGACACCTTTTTAATAATTCGTTGGCATCAGGGGATCGAATTGATTATAAAAAAAACGAATTTAATTAGTCGAGTTTGATTGTGAATGTAGAGAATATGATCGCCTGTCTAGATGGGATTACATCAGGGGAGAGGGATTTTCAATTTATTTGTGAAATGAAAAAACACCATAGAAGAAACCACTCTATTGCCTCTTGTTGTTGATGCTTTAAGTCTTGTGAAGGTGTGGTCATAAAAACTTGTTAACGAGTTATATCGACAGATATCAGGAGAAAGTGTTGGAGATGTAAGGATTGTTTCTGACATGCATCAGCGTAAAGCTGAAATGGAGCGGGAGGCAGAAGCATTCATTGCTCTTCCTGGTGGACACATAGATTAAACGAAGATATTTTTAGTCTTAATAGGTTCTATCTTATTAACATATGCGTCTCATTTTTATGTTTCTAAACGTTTAGGGGGGTATGGAACCATGGAAGAGATGCTAGAGATGATTACATGGGCACAACTCGGAATCCATACAAAACCGGTGATCTATGATTCCTCGACTTGAATTTTATATCAATCTAGTTACTTCAGTAGTTTGATACGAATGATCGTGTGGCATAGATTGGTTTGCTCAATGTTGATGGCTATTACGACCCTTTGCTCGCATTATTTGACAAAGGTGTCGAAGAGGGCTTCATAAAGCCGGGTGCAAGGCACATCGTTCTTTCTGCTCCAACTGCCAAACAGCTTTTGACAAGGATGGAGGTGCTGATTACTTGTGATTATTTTGTTATACCAAATTTTTTGAGTCTATAGCTAGCACAATTAGCATTTAAATTCAGTATACATTTGCAGCAATTCACCCCTTTCAATGGCCATGTCGCCCCACACGAGAGCTGGCAGATGGGGCAACGAGGTACTTATCCACCTAAAGGAGAGACATAGTGGGGATTACAGTAGGAAGTTGAAGAAATAAGCATCATTTATTACAGAAAAAATTCCGAGTGAGGCATATTTATATATGCAGACTTATGCAAGATAATAATGCATTAGTTATCATTAGTATCCGAGCCTTGGTTTGATCACAATTACATGTTTGGTTCAATATTGAATCGCAATTATGCTTACTACCGATAAAGTGTCGTCTGAAGAAATGGCGTTTGCAATCGCAGGATGTTGTTTATGTTGTTATAACTTAAAAGCTAGCTACTATCTTGTGGCTAGTCATTGTCAGATTTTAAGATTGAAGGAATCTTGAAGGATATATACTGTGGTTCTGTTGGTTGCAAAGTCGACATGCATGTCCTCGCCCCTTTTGGTTTCGAAACTGCTGATTAAAGTGCTTCCTTTTTTGTTTTCATGTCTCCGATTCTGTGTTGACAGTTCTGTGGCAGTACCTAATTTGTAACTCGACAAATCTAAACTACATTTGGATATCGCTCTCTTGAGATGCAATTAAATTAAAGCATGACATTGTTATCCATTCATGACCATTTGAAACTGTGTTAGTGACATTGATGTGTTCCCTTCTATGGCGCCCTTGTATCCCTACAACGGTAAGTCTGGTAAGATGGATCCTTCCCTTTTCCTTTTAATGGTTAATAATCCTTCAAGAATGGAGTTGGATGAGTTAAATAACTTCATGTTGCTTAGAAATCTCAATGAATTTGGTTGGCAGGTATGATCTGTTATTTTGAATTGGATTTCATTATTTTGGTGGGGTACATAGATATCTTGATTCTCAATTCGATTTGGATTGAAGTGAATTGTCCTGTGGCCTATTAGCGATTCTTATGCAACTGATTTAGAAGAGGAAACAGAGATGAGGCAAACAGGATGAAGAAAACTAGTTAATTTTTGAAGCTTAAATGATGAACCAGTCACCATCCTCCGTGAACCATCCGGGCGTACCTATCCTTGATCCACCTAAAACTCTTGCTTAAGGATCCTTTGACTCGGCCTTCAACGGAGTATACTCTGTAGCCAGCAACCCTCTTCTTCCTCTGAAACTCAGAATCATTAAAGCTCCAAGATTTTGAGGATGAAGATTTGCTACCTATCTTCCAGTTATCGCCACCGCTGTTCCACTTGTTAAGCTTGCGAGGAACATGGGACTCACTGTAACTGTAACACTTGAAATCTTTGGGGGGCATCTGCTTGTTTCCATGGGTAGGTAAGTCTGAGCTGTAATTGTAACCTGCCATGGAATGAATTTTCTTGCTAGCAAATTTCGAACTTGGAGGGAGGCTTGAGGGAATTGGGATGATGATTATGGTGGTTTACAGATTTGAGTGATTGACTAATGAAATAAGAAGATTGAAGAACAGAAGGGAGAATTGGGTATTGGGTCAAATATAAGCTGCTATGCTACACAGGCCTGTTGCTGTTTCGATTGATGAATTACAAGAAAATTCATGTAGTTTGGGATTTGATTCAATCTTGTCGTACTCTATAAATAGAAGTATCAGTTTAAGGCATTTAGAATTTGAATTCCTAGTACTGGGAGACGGAGAAATATGCAATAGAAATTTCAAAACACAAGTTGGCATTGTATAAGGCGTGTCACTATCGAATGTGACGGTAATTAACAGGTTATTGGTTTTGATTGTTCAAAGAATCAGGCCGTTGGTGAAACAGCCACCATTCCGTGCAATTAGCACATTCTTGAATTCAATTAATCTTCATAAATCTTCAAGTCTCTTAAGCACAAGGGAATAGGGACTTGGCCCAGTGATCATGTTCCCCTGTTCCCCGACTTCCAACCATATAATAATTGGTGTTCGATTCCCACCTGGTCCATATCCCTCCCCTTTATCCTCTTTTTAATTTGTGTGACTTAAGCTCCCACACACCTTTACCAACAGAATGTCAATGTTTAAAAAAAAATATATTCTTAAGCACAAATACATGCCATTATTATTAATTCTTTTTTCCCAATTGTATCTGTGTACATAATAGCTTTAGCCTTTGGCACATTCTTTTGTGAGTTTATAAGAGAAAATACAGCCATTATTCAACATAACGTCCAAACACAGCCCTCTAAATTGTTTTCTAAAATCATTAATAATTTAAAAATAAAATAAAATAAAAATAATCATACATATCAGGAAATCCAATCAATTTCGATCTTTGATTTGTGGTGAACACGATAAAGCATAAACCTAAAATCCACTTTGAGCTAGAATCCGAAGTATAGCTTGTCTCATTTGACAAGTTCGAACTCAACACATTAATGTGTTGAGCCAAGCTAATAAATTAAAAGTACTGAACTCATCTTAACACGTTAAAAGCACCAGGGAAGAGACAGAGAGAGGTAGGCTTGGTGTACTTGAGTGCCAACTTCAAATATTAAGGAACCAAACACAAATTGATTCCAAATGAACAATGCCAAGCATTAACTTAATTACACAACCTAAGTAAAGAAAAGCAGATTTAGAGACGCTAAAATAACTTAATATGAAACACACCATATAGGACATAATAGAGAGCCATCACATCTGTAATTCATTTCGTCAATTACAACAGACACCAAAAGAAAAGTACAAAAAGAGAAGGCCCGAAGCCAAAAATTTTGCAAACATGGTGTCAAACTGCAAACAACATTTGGAGACAATAGTGAGTTTTCCCCTGACAATTACAGGATTTTCACCTCTCCCAATTACCACGAATTTGTTGCACATTAAACTACCCTAAACTAAGAAACATACTATAAGTCAATAAGTTATATATTCAGAACACCGAACACTAACTCACCTCCCAAATCAGAAACGCTTTAGAGCAGGTCAGCAACATTCGCTGGAAGTTCCTCAACTACTACGTTATAGAATCTTTGAATGTCAGAAAGCATGCGCTCCTCGTCTCTGGTCACAAAGTTTATGGCCACACCCTTCCTACCAAATCGTCCACTTCGTCCGATACGATGCAGGTAGTTCTCGGGCTGAGTGGGCAGATCATAGTTGATAACAAGAGAAACTTGCTGAACGTCAATACCACGTGCCAAGAGATCAGTTGTTATTAGAACGCGGGAAGAACCAGATCTGAATTCTCGCATGATGATATCTCTTGTGTTCTGGTCCATATCACCATGGGTGGCAGATACAGTATGATCACGACTCCGCATTTTATCAGTAAGCCAGTCAACCTTGCGCCTAGTGTTGACAAAGATCACACTCTGAGTAATAGCCAATGTTTCATAGAGATCACATAGGGTCTCAAGCTTCCATTCCTCTTTTTCGACGTTAACATAAAACTGCTTGATACCCTCCAGGGTTAGTTCATCACGTTTCACAAGAATGCGGACCGGCTTATTCATAAATTTCCTTGTGATTTCAAGAGCCTCGGCTGGCATAGTAGCAGAAAATACTCCAACTTGAATCTTAGGAGGCAGCAACTGAAAAATATCATAAATCTGAAAGGAAATTCTAGCCATTAGCAGCAAATTAAGAAAATTCAGACAACAAATAGATGAACTTGCACACAACTTTAAGAAGGCAAACCTATTAGATTTTTTTTTTTTTTTTTTTGAGATTAGCTGCTTGGTGCAGTGAAAATAAATGCAACAAGAACAGTGTGCATATGTGCAGCATATCAGATCATTCAAACAGATAAGACTAGGAACATTACAAAGTAAACCATAGGATGCAAACCTGATCTTTGAACCCTCTGGAAAGCATTTCATCAGCCTCATCCAACACAAACATTTTGATGTAATCAGGGCGCAGTGATTGCCTTCTCAACATGTCAAACACACGTCCAGGAGTACCAACAACAACATGAACCCCACTGGAGAGAATACGCTGATCCTCACGAACACTTGTACCTCCCACACAAGCATGAACCTTAACACCAAGATAATCACCCAATGCTCGCATAACCTTCTCAATTTGCTGTGCAAGCTCACGGGTTGGTGCAAGAACAAGAGCTTGACATTCAACTATGTTATAATCAAGTTGCTGCAAAATTCCAGAGCAAAAGGTTGCAGTTTTCCCAGTTCCAGATTGTGCCTGTTGGATAACATCAAGCCCCTTGCAGAAGGGAACAATCCCTCTTTGCTGAATTGCAGAGGGCTTCTCAAAACCTTAAACAGAACACAAGTAAACATGTTCTCATCCTTTAACACAACTCAATAGAAAATAAGTGCAAAAGAGCTACAGTGACATTTATTGCGGCCACATTAAAAACAATGAGATTAGTATGAACTCCATTCCATGTCCAAGAACAGCCTTACAGCAGCATAACAGAAATACACATCAAAGACAATACAAACACCAGTATGGAAGTAGAATGAACCATCAAGAATTGAAAATTGACTTTATATCAACCGCAGATACTATCAGAGATATAATATGTACATTCAATCTAATGTCCAAATACCATAAGCATAGATGCCCCTAAGAAGATTTTCCTGAAGTTCCATGGCATCAAAAGTTTCATACACTTCATCATAACTTGTGAAGAATTCCTCAGCGCCTTCTGTTCCAAGCCTGTGTTCACAGGAGCAAAAGGCAGAGATGGTAAAAACTAACATTGCAAGGAGCCAGTTTGCCATATATTATAACCAAAAACAAGAACTTACAGCTCATTCATTTTTGCATCATACTGGTTAGCATCAAACTGCGATCCTTCAGGAGCCAATCCAGCCATGTCTACAAACAAAGAAAATAAACACAGGTAACAAGAAAGAGAAATTCCAACTATAATCAAAGTTACTCACTCAATGAACTAGTTAATGCATTAATCACAAGTCAATAAATTAATATGTTTTTATTGTCTCTAGCGAACACCACCCCCCCCCCCCCCCCCCCCCCAAAAAAAAAAAAAAAAAAAAACCCCGCGTTCCCACCTCCCCAAGTAATATACTACATAATCTCGTAAGATGCCACCGAACAAGTATATCAATCGTTCAATTACATCTAAGATAAGTAACAGTCTATACAGATATGAGATGCCCTATTGTAGGTAACAGGAAATGGAAAACTGTGTCCATTGTGGCTAAAAGCATTCGAAATGTTGATGGAGTTAATAAGCATTTTTAAGCACGAGTTTTTCACGCTGGCGTTAAACAACTACCACATTACAAACAATAAAATGAAGCCGTACAATTCTGTCTCAAAGTATACTCAATACAGTCTGCAAGTCGCATAAATATTCACACATATCGAGCCATAATACATAACCCAATATCTAAACTGAAAAGTTTCGTACTACGAACACTCGGTAGTTTTCCAAACAAAAAACCGTATCAAGATCAAGTTCAATAAAAACTAAAATAAATAGAGAGCGATACAATTCGATCAAACGATCAAAACCATCCAGAAACCTCTTCAGGACCAAAAACACTTTCAAACAGAGAATAACAACAAGAGCAGAAGCGATTACCGGTACGAAGGAAGACCTAGGGGAACAGAGGAGAATTTGGGTGGCAGATTTGAGAAATCCTGGGATCTACGCCGCGGACGCAGAGTCAGATAACCGATAATGTAAGCAATTGAGAGGGAAACTGCAAGAGAGGGGCGAGATAGAAGTGGCAGAATGTTTTAGGGGTTTGGATTTTGGGTTGTGCTGCCTCATTGTTCATTTACAGTTTTACCCCTGCCCGACTGCCTACCTTTTCGGACTTCGGTCTCCTGCCTTGGGCCCATAAAACGTTTTATGGGCCTACTCGTATCGTTTTGAACTTACAATGGGCTCATGGTTTATGATTTATGGGCCTTCCAAGAGGCCACGTCCATTTATTTCCATCTTTATTTTCACACTTTTGTATAAAATAGCTTCTTCGCTTCTAAAAAATATACTCCTCCGTTTTCTAAAAATTACATGCAAATAAACGACTTCTTTCATATATGTATATGTTTAAATGAATTATTTTATAACTATTTCGGGTATGTAGGTGGAATATATAACTTTATAAAAAGAAAAGGGGAGCTAGGTGAGGGGTGATGATGGAGAGGTAGAGGTATATATATGCATGCAAATATTCTTTATGCATGCGCCTATGTTGACTTGCATGCATTAATAAATCTCACACAATCATATATTGGAATAAATGCCCAATTAGTCATTTTTCTTTCCTTTTTGGCCAAATCAGTCCTTTATCTATTTTTATACCCAATTAGTCCTCTACCTTTTGCCTTAATGTCCAATTTAGTCCTTTTTGTATAAAATAATCTCCACTTGGCTCTCTTTTATATTAAATTGACCACCAATCTTTCAAACCATTTCATTTTAGCCCCAAAACTTTAAATAGTGATTTTTATCCATACATCAAACAAATGCCCAACATGCTTCCGTAAGAAAAATTAAACAAAACCTCATACCTCGGGTTTGACCGCCTTGTTGCCGGGTCTTCCGTCTGGGATTTTACGGATTCCTTCCAACCACACGACCGCAGCCAATGGTTCACCAGCTCTGGGCTCCTTCAGCAACAGTCAGCACAGTCCTATTTCGTTTCCTACCTTAGGACGTAGCGAGGTTTGGGGCAAAAGAGTTTAATTCTAATTTTAGAAGATTATAGATATATGAAGCCTGGATTTTACTGAAGAAATATTGAAAATATTATTTAAACATAATTTCTCCTAATGGAGAAGACAAACACTTAGCTCCTCATGGAGGAAGCAAGACTCTTGAGGATGTTCCCCATACTATTACAGACACAGAAAGGAAAATTGCAGAAATGAAATATTACAAATGTTTTGAAGAGTTGGGAGGATTTTTCGATGCCTTCCATCTGCTTCAAACTCCTTTATTTATAGGCGCCCGCGGACTTCAACCCCGGATTCCAATCTTCCTCTAAATCCTTGTGACGTCACTGCGTTCGTCACTTGGCCTTAATTTCCACCGGCTACATTATTGTCCTTTTGGACATATTGCGTTAGGTGGCTTTTTTGTCAACTCTCCACCTTCTCTTGTCGGCCACTTTCTGCCAGCTACTCTGCCCTTCTTTGTCGGCTTTTAATTATGAGTGTTGCCGACACCTCTCTTTCTTTTACATCCAGCTAATCTCACTTTGGCTTGTGAAAGTTTTTTGGACGTTTCTTCCCTTTGTCTTGTTCGGGTCCGGATTTTTTCTGGGTTACCCGGATCTTTGTACCGAATAGGGGTTTCTCCTGTTCTGCACAATATGGGCATATGTGGTTATCCCATTGGCCAACATGCATCATGTTGCATGCCTTTTTTCTGGTAGACTCGGTTGCTGGCAACTTGTTTTCCCAGATGAGTAACCTCTTCTTTTCGAATGAGGTTTCCGCAAACTCTGTGCTTTTCCCTGTTAAAGAATTAACCAGGAACGATCCATTTAAATTGTTTGAGAATATTTTAAACGGATATTTAACCTTTTCCATCTCGGTGAGACAGACCCAGAATCCCCATGCTCGTCGTGTGGAGATTTCATCTTCGCTGATTGAAGATACCAATGGTGCCTTCTCATCCATAGACTTAACTCTGTTGAAGGCAATCATATCAGGTCTCTGTAATTTAATAAATTGGAAGACCGGATAAGAACCTTTTCCGACTATCTCTGGTGCCGCTGAAATGAACTTAAGCTCCAGAATATCTCCTCTTTGCAGGTGCGGGTTGTTTTGCCATGATTCATGCACCGCGCTACTTATCCATCCCGGAAGTTTTTCGATTTCCGGAAACCCTGGTGATGTAGTATGAACAGATGCTAATGCTCCAAAGTCATACCACTTTCGAACTTCTTCTGGCTTCGATCCTTCGAGCATCCAGACCCTGTTGTATCTCCCGGATGTCTCAATTACTGTTTTGCTTGGGTTAATTCCCTTTTTGGAAACCAGTTGTTCCCATTTTCCTTGGTAATCCAGCCAGGCTGCAGATATGACCTTTTCTTCTGAATTAACCTTAGAGGTGCCTGTCATGGGCCTAAGGTTAATTTCTTCCTCTTTTACCCCAGAGGCTGTGGGTTGACTTGAGCTTTCGGAAATGTGACTTTCCTCTTGCTCAACATTTTTGTCGGTATCCGACAATGGTTCCTTTGAAGCAGTACTTGAGTCTGCTTCTTCATATGTGACCACTTTATCTTTTTGGGCACTTTTCTCTTTGTTTACCAGGGAGGCTGACGCTTTCCTGATTGGCTCTAATACTGTTTCCCATAGTGCTGTCATTGCTATATGGGAGGTTCGTATATTGTTGCGGACCATGTCCACATCGCTCTGTTGTATTTGGCCAGCTGCTCGTGCATTGATTTCGAGCTGTCCAAAATGCTTTGATAGCTCCTCTAGGTTTTCTCTGAGGTGCCTGAATCTCGTAATGATGGAATCAGCTTCAAATGCTTCCATCTCTCGTCAAGAAATCTGCAAGAACATTTTCATGAGATTGTATAACATCAATATCATAAGTATAATATTGACATTCAGCCTGCCATCTGATAATACGAGCTTTTTCAATTTTTGATTCAAGTTTATTTTTTAGAAAAGCTCTAACATTAGTATTATCAACTTTTAATACAAATTTCTTTGCAAGTAAGAACAAGGGCCATTTTTTAAATGTTTTCCATACTGCAAAGAATTCCTTTTCATTAATGTGCCAGAGTTTGGCTTGTTGTTCAGTGAACAACCCTCCTGTGTATCTACAGGGTTCTTGACCCGTAGTTGTTTTTCTCATGAGCACTCCTGCCCATCGAAAATTATTGGCGTCTGTGTAGACTACCAGCTCATCATCATCTTGAGGTATCGCGAGTTTTGGCAAGCTATTGCAGACTTGCTTTAGTTCACGAATTCTCTTGGTATGGATTTCATCCCATTTCCATCTAGAGCTTTCAGTCTCTTTAAGGAGTGGTCTAAAATCCTTTCTATATTTTGCAAGGTCTTTAATAAACATTCCCGCAAAATTTACAACTCCTAAGAAACTCTGAAGTTGTTTATTGTCTTTTAATACATCAGGAAAATTGCGGATTTTCTCCATAATGTGTTCCTGTAACTCTATTCCTGCTTCATCAATTTGAACTCCTAAGAATTCAATTTTGTTAGCAGCGATAGTGACCTTTTTCTCGGAGAGAACTAGACCTTCCCTGTGACATGATCTGAAAATATTTCAAGATGTTTAATATGCTCTTTAATATTTCGAGATGCAATCAGAATGTCATCTATGTAGACGAACATAAACTCTAAATAATCCTTAAATAGATTATCCATCTTTCTTTGGAATATCTGAGGGGCATTAGAAAGCCCCATTGGCATAACATTCCAAATATATTGCCCTTGTGGGGTGGAGAATGCTGTGAATTTCTTCGATTCATTCTCCATCTTAATCTGATAGAAACCAGATTTGCAATCAAATTTAGAAAACACTTTAGCACCTTTGATGCAATCAATTAAGTGTTCTCTACTCGGAATGTAATAACCATCAAACTGTATTATTTTATTAATACCTTGATAGTTTATTACCAACCTGGGTTTACCTCTTTTTATTTCACCGTGGTTTCTTACCAAGAATCCAGGGCTACTATAGGCTGAGACTCCCGGCTCGATGAGTTTAAGATCGATATGCTCCTTGATAATTTGTTGCATATCTTTCTTATCCTGCATATTCATTAGGATGGGTTTGTATCGAACATACTCATATTTATATTGTTCTTTTACCTGTAGAGTAGCTTCGATCTTGTTTTTATCCCACCATGCCAGAGGATCCTCATTAAAGTTTCTCTGGATAAGTCTTTTTACATTTTCGAGGGACAATTTAGTTTCTCCCTCAATGTCTAATGAAGTTATATTCAATGACTTCATTTCCTGCATTGCTTCTTTGAGGTTTATAATTTCCTCAATAGAAGCTTCATCGAATCCTTGCTGTCTAAAAGACAACAAAGCCTTACCAAACTTTCTTTTATCCTGCATTTTTGGATGGGTTAGTTTGGCATCATTATCACCACGTTTGCTGCGAAATAATATAGGCATTAACCTGTTGAATGCCTTTTCCCTGCGCAACACCTGTATCTCATTTCCACAACTTGTGGTAAATATTAACAAATTTCTTTTGTTATCTTGAACATATTTTGTAAAGGATTGTATAAAATTATTTCCTAACAAAATATCCGCTCCTGTGTCATGAAAGTAAATAGGAGGCGTTTTTACCTTATACCAAGGTGTACCAAATGCTCCTCCAATCATGATATTGGCTTGTCGAATACCCTTATTTAGTACTAAGATTTTTTGGGAAAAATCTCTTCCTGCAATAATGGGTAATGATTCCATAGCTTCGCTAGGGAAAACTCCTGGTTTTGCCGTGCAAATACCTGATCCTGAATCAATATAAGCTGCGAAATATTCTGACTTATATTCTTCATATATTATACCTACTGAGATATAAATGGAGAATGGACTTGTCATTTAATTCTGATGGTGTGACCCTTCAGATTAAATTCTATACCATTATCCTTTCTTACCCATGGTTTATGATTTTCGAGAAAACTTAATCCCAAAATCATAACCCCATTGTCTTTTCCGGCGGTGCCTAAGACTCTGATCTCGTGTCCTGCAATTTCAATTGTTCCTTCATAGGTTCCAATTGATGGCTGTTGCAAGTAGTATAAGTCATCACATGGAAAACGATTAATCTTTTCAGTGATGTCAAATATTACTCGTATTTCTTTCCATCCTTCAGGGCATTTAATCTTTATATTATCTACCCCAATGGATTGAGGAGTTAGATCTTTGATGAACTCCTTCCCTTTATATGCCATAATTCTGTCTTCCGAAAAAGACATACGGCTTGCGTACTCAATTCTAGCACTCGTTGATCTGTCTAGAATTGGATGATCTCTTATCTGTATGTCTACTCCTCCTAACCTTGGAATCTGGGTAGGATTTGGAGTCATAACTTTAGCAAATTCCTTGAAAATTCTAGGAATTTCTATATATTCTTTCCTGAGAAATAAGTCAGAATGATGACTATTGGAAAGTGCATAAGAGATCCTATAAGTTATAGAATATGGCCTGTTCCCTTCTTTCATAAGATCTTTTCTTTTAAAATCCTGATGAAGGGTTAGAACTCTACTAAAATCTTGGTCAGCTAAGTTATAGGAAATTCTGGGATGTGTCAAACATTAACTTCCCAGCATATAAATTTCCTACCATAGTTCCAAGAAGACCATCTCTAAGGTTATTGATTCTTCTATCAGTGACTGATAGATGTAATTCAGAATCAATGCCTTCTTTGAAGGTTGCCTTAATTACTACTTCAATGGCTCCTATGTGGATCCATTTCATAGTAATGGCGATTTCCTCCTTCATTCTGCTTAATTCCTCAAGAATTTCTTCTTTAGGAATTAATTGCATATCCATAACATTACAAGTCAGTTCCATAGGAATGGCAAACTCACCTGCACTTACCTTGTAGATGATGTTATGTCTTCTCTGGTTGAGTCCCATCTGGTTAAGAACTCGTCCAATCCCGCCAATTCTGAATCCGTCATATGGGATGAGGTTGGAATCTTGTCGCATTATCCTTTCCATGGTTCGATTTGAGATCGTCATCCTTGAAAAGAATCCAGACAGGTTTTCAGTGGTCTGAATCCTGTCCTCTTCAGTCAGACTCGGTTGAAGATCCATCTGAATATGAGTCCGAGTCACTTCTTAATTCTTCCTCGTAGATGCTTTCATCAGAGGGGATGTCTTCAAACTGATACACTGGTACCAGCTTTCCATGGTAGACCGCTTCCACGATATCCTCCGTGGCTTCGTACCTTCGTATCTCACGATTCTGAGGGCAATCGGGTGAGATATGACCTTTGGCTCCACACTTCCAACAGTTGCAGTCTTTGAAACTTTCGTTGGCTCGGGTATGGGCTCGTCTGAATGTTCTCTTGGACGCCGTTCTCCCCGTGCTCCTTGCTGCTGAGCTAGTTGAACCTTGGGATGAACTCTTCGTCGTTCCCGTTCTTTGTCCAGTTTTGTATGATCTGGCCTTGCCCTTGGACCACCATGCTCTTCTTCTTCGGAATGGAGGTCTTCTGAAACTCCTACTGTATGAGCCTCGACTCTTCTTCTTTCTCTTCTTTTCTTCTGATTCTCCTATAATTGTTGGAAAATCGTTATTTTCACAGCAAAGAGGGGTTCTTTTTATTTTACCTCTTAGTCTCTTGATGTTCTTTTGGGCTGCTGCCTGTTGACACCATTCCCTGAGCTTATCCTTTAAGAAGGACATCCTCCGGGCTATTGAGTCCACTGTACCAGAGGGTACTGTGTACGATTGGATCAACATCTCTCTCCATGGGCTGCAGATCTTTGCAAAGAACATGGGACATGCTACTTCAGCTGTCATCTCACTCCGAAAATAGTATTTACGAAACCAGTAGATGTATTCGTCTACTGCGCAAATACTTCTTAATTCCATACCCAATAATGCTTGGGTATAGACCTTGATTTTTTCGGTTCTCTGTTCTTCAAAATAACCATCTCCCACAAAATGGGTTTTGAATAAGAGGCCAAATCTTTCACAGATTGTGCTTTTGGATTCTCCCTCG
Organism: Hygrophila difformis; assembly: GCA_030278955.1. Taxonomy (NCBI): domain Eukaryota; kingdom Viridiplantae; phylum Streptophyta; class Magnoliopsida; order Lamiales; family Acanthaceae; genus Hygrophila; species Hygrophila difformis. The sequence continues at coordinate 27,117,819 of JAOANR010000012.1, forward strand.
AGTATTTGCTCTTTTAAAGCAGTTGTGGAGTTTTTCCAGCCCAGCTTTGCCGATCCTTCGAGACTCAGCTCTATTAATCTGACAAAGTTTTCTTTATCGAGTTCCAGGGTGGTTGCTGCAATCTTCATTGAAGCTACCCATTCATCGATCAGGTCTTCGATGTTTCGGAAGTCGATAACGTCGAGGTTCAGTGTTATGCCATATGGATTTAATGGTTGTAACATCGTCTTGGCCCACGGTGTGGATTCTGGTGCTCTACTTGGGTTCCGTCCTGGGTTTCGTCTTGCATTGAGATGCACCTCAGGATACCTGTTCATGTAGAAGTCTGTACTTTCTCTCATTGGGACATCAGGCGGTCCATCGTGGGTCACGTTGGATCCTGATCCTTCCGCATAACCCAATTGAAGAACTTCATTAGGTTTTACATTAACCAGACCCATAATCCCAAGTTGGGAAAATGATTCTGCTAATTCTTGTAGATCTGATAGATCTGCCCTGGAAACACTCATTCGACTGTTTTCAGGAGATCGATCATAAGCTCTTCTTGTGATTTCTGCTTTGGAACCATAGTTGCTTTACCCTTTTGATGTAAAGCTTGTACTGGTCCGAATGCATCTCTAATATTGGCTTGGTTATTCTTGGAAGATCCAGGAATATCCTGCCTTTTCTTGATATCTGAAATGTCAAATTTCAGATTCAAAATCTCTTTCTTTAGATCTTGAAATACTTTCAAGATCTCCTCTGTTGACTGATTCAAGTTATCTATTTTCCCAGGTATAATTAAGACCTGGTTACCAAAATCTTGAATCGTCTTTTGGATTTCTCTTAAGTCTTTTGATAACTTAGAGCTATCCGGATCAATTTCTTTCCAATCAGTTCCTCTCATCTTGATGAAAGAAATTATTGTTAATAAAATCTTGTCTTCCAGACAAGTTCAAGAATTTCCTCTGAAAATTTCTATTTTTTGTTTCCAAAATTTGGAAATAACTCACTGGTTTCAAATTAAATGAATCCATTAAATAATTAAGTCTTCACCATTAAGAGATTAAATATTTTAAATAATATAATTAATATGTTCTTCATTAAAACCTAGGCTCTGATACCAATTTACATGCGGATCCGAAGTCATATGGATAATAAAATTATTTAAGTTTTGGAAGAGGACCTTTTGTACAAAGTCAAACCTTCCTAGGGCCTTAATGAATGTTTTTGAAAGTTTGGGGTTAAATATAGGAGTGTGGATGTCCACTAGCCCAATTTAATAATACAAAAGGACTACTTTGGCTATTTCATGCATTTGTAGAGGACTATTTTGGTATTTTGAAACATAAAGGACTATTTTGGTTTTTTAGCAAAGATAAAGGACCATTTTGGCTTTTATTCCATCATATATTCCTCATCTTTCTTTCTTTCTTTCTTTTTTTTTTTTAAAAATTATTTGTTCATACTTCCACCATCGTCATTCATCAATCATCATCATATTCATTAATGATTTTATTTCTATATTTGACATTAATATATAGTAGAATAACACAAAGTGTAGTAGAGTAGGCATATAAACTAACCTAGCTACTAAATATAGTACTTTTTTATTTTATTTTTTTAGGAAAAAGGAGCTTTTACATTTCATTCAAAAACCCTATGAACAACCGTAATAGCTACAATGATCAACTCCAACACAACATATTCAAACTATCATTAGCAAAACCCAATCCCAACAATTTCAAACCTACTCAACAAGAACTTAAAAGCATCAGGATTGAGCAAAAGAAAATCCTCCACAGGGAGCATCAACCGGAAAATGATACAAAACAGCAACAGCAATCAGCGGCAAGAACTCCCAGGAAGCAGCAGCAAAATTAATGTGGTGAAACAGCATAGGCAGAGCCATCCCATTTTAGAACCATTCTTCAATGTGTTGATCCCCTGAAGCTCCAATTTTAGCCCAGTGGTCCGCCAAAGAATTTAAATATAGTACTATTAATTAGATATGATTGTTGGAAAATGATGGATGCAAATAATATTTACTTAATTAAAATAGTGTTGAGGGGAATATAGTGATTTGTGGGGGACAATAAGGCATTTCTTGATTTAAACTAAACGCTTTTAGCTTGTGATTGATGCAGTAATATAGAGCACCATATCGGTTTGATAGGGAAAATTTTGACACTATTCGCTACAAAAATTTTCACGGAAAGGGACGAAAGGATTTAATTGCCTTGTTCGTCCCCTCGCGTACAAGGTGACAAAGGAGATGCTTGAAAGAGAGTCGATCCGCTAGCAGATAGCAGAATGGAAGAACAGATTGTCACAGTTTTCTCTCCTAATTCGCTATCCACTAACTCCCAAACAAGACAACAAAATCCGTCAGACAACGAAATTTTAAACGACATTCGTCTTCTTTTCAATCGTATTCCCGTGAATTTTTTGGACTGTTTTGGCTTCCTCACTTCAAGAAATAACAATCGTTATATTATTTTTTAGGGAAAAAAGGACAATATAGTCTTTTTTTACAAAAAAAGTGAAATCAGTCTTTTTTTATTTTTTATTTTTATTTTTTTGCCCAATTGGTCAGCTACATATACTAATTAAGTCCCAATCGGTCATCCACCCACTTATTATGCCCTAATTACATATTTTTTGTCAAATCAGTCATTTTTTAATAAAAAATCTAAATTTGTCGGTTATTAATTATTGCCCCTTTTCATGCAGTACAATGCACATTTCAAACCACTAATAACTCAAATTCGATATAAGTAAAAATTCTAAAATTTCGATATTTATAAACTACACGACGAGACGAATCTAACAAGATCCTACTTGGCTCATTTTAACTTGTATATCTATGTTTAAACGTTAAGTCAAAACAAGCGTGTGAATAGTAGTAAATTAGACAGTGTAGTTATTAAAAAAAATGGAGGGAATATATCGCAATTGGTCTTCATTTTATGGAGAAACACCAAAAACCACCGAACTATAAAGGAAGATCCACCCCGGTAGCTGATGACCAGAAATCCGATGGCATCCAGCGAAGGTAATACCCAATTTGATATGAGAACGGGCTTCCAACAGATGAGGGAGTCGCTTGACCTACGTTTTCCAAGAACATCATTTTGTGCGACTCCTTCCTCGCATCGGATTGGACAGTACCTTCGGTGGATGCCATTGAAGTTCTGGTCAGCAGGTACCGAGCTACTTTTACAGATAGGTGTTTTTTTGGTGTTTCTCTATAAAATGAAGACCGATTGCGATATATTCCCTCCATTTTTTTAATAATTACATTATCTAATTTGCTACTATTCACACACTTATTTTGCCTTAAAGTTTAAACATAAATATACAAGTTAGAATGAGCCAAGTAGGATCTTGCTAAGTTCGTCTCGTCGTGTAGTTTATAAATATCAAAATTTTAGAATTTTTACTTATATCAAACTTGAGTTATTAGTAGTTTGAAATGTGTATTGGACCGCATGAGGGGGGGGGGGGGGGATTAATAATGGACCAATTTAGTTTTTTGAGGAAAAAAAAAGGATTGATTTGGCCAAAAATATGTAATTAGGGTATAATTAGTGGGTGGATGACCGATTGAAATATAATTAGTATATGTAGCGTACCAATTGGATAAAAAAAGTAAAAAAATGACTGATTTAATTTTCTATTAACAACTGAAAATTTGGTAGTTAAAACCGAAAATTCGGTCACTAATAATAGTAGCAAATTCAAGATTAAAACTCGTTAGCTTCCACATGTCTAGCAATTGAATTCAGTAGCTAAATTAATTTTTGTTAACTCATTAAAATATAATAGAATATTATTTAAATTATAATTTTAATTAAATAATTTTAATTTTTGTTACAGAAATTTTCCGTTGCAAATTGCTGATGGAAAATTATCCATTAGAAAATAGTATGTTTTAGAACCCCGACTTTCTCGTGGTTTTTTCCTATTTTTTTTTTTTTAAAAAAAAATTTATGTAGCACATATTTCCACCATCGACGACATTCATCAATTCAATTTTCAACCCCTAAATTCAAACAACAAAAGTAGTAGTAATAATAAATTAATAGTCTAACCTAATGTAGATAGAATATCTTGAAAAGAAAGATAAAATTAAAGGAAATGAAAAATATTAATGGGCATGCATGTGTATGTACAGTAAAAGGGAAAAGAAGGAAGCTAAGGTGGTGGAAATTCAATACTCGTTTTTCCCCCTTATATTAGTCCATACATTTTTTTTAACGATTATTATTTTAAAGTATATTTATACGAAAATTTATATTATAATATATATATATATATATATATATTATAACTAAATCATTAGATAAGTCTTACTAGACTATATTTTATTTTATATGCTTATGAAAATATGGAGTTAAAATTTAAAGAATGGACGAGATGTCAAAAATAAAATGTGACCACAAATAATGAGAGGAGGGAGCGAGTACGATAAATTATAATGATTGGTGACGTGGGCATATAAATATAAATTCATCCATATCCATATATGTATCACCATGCCATAATTAAAGTGCATTTTGAGCTTTTTCACTACACCAGAATTTTAATAATAATGGGGGGGGGGGGGGGGGGGGGTGAGGTGGGGGGTGCCAAAACTTGACTAGGTTCCATGTACATTAACATAATAAAATACTTCATAATTAATGGAATTGAATTGTGATTTGTGAAAGCATCATCATCTGCTCCACATATATATATATACTTTTATCTGATGATCTGAGCATGCAAATTAATAAAGTGCATTTTCAGAATATACCAATAATATTATTATTAGTACTTAAAACAGTTTTGCCAAGAGATAACGATCGGTCAGCATGCAATATAATACTATAATGCCACCAATTTAAATTATATATTCCTTTAGTAATTACCTGATGATGATCAAATAAGATTTATATATATTGCCAAATGGTGAAATGACAACATATACACCACTCTTTAATTCCAATAAACTCATGTATACATTATATAGAAGTACTATTTATGTCGTCGTTGTTCATTGCTGGTGAAATTAAAGGAAGCAATCAAACTTGTTGTTCGCAACGTTATTAGTATATCAGATGTTAAAAAAGCTCTAACAACATACTCTAATATTCTAATGCTAAAATGATGAATATATATAATGGAGTAATAATATAGTACTACTTATATATTAATTAGCATTTTGGATATTCGAATTCGATCCACCCCAAATTAAAGTTCAATCCCATTATTATGTAGCTAGTAGTAGTAATTAATAAGACTTCTATATTATTGCTACCCTATTAGTTGTATATTATAGTTAAATATACATAAAAAGGATTCTAGACTAGAATCATACTCCTATTACTATATATACTCAAATAAATATATATATATATATATATATATATATATATATGTGTGTGGATGCTGACAGTGGCGGACGCAGAAATTTGCAGGTGGTACGGGCTGAAATTTGCTTTAAGAAAAAAAAAAATACACCCCCCATCCTATTTCAAATGTCCACTTTCTATTTCCGTCCGTCCCATTACAATTGACATATTTTCTTATATAAAAAATTTTTGCTCCTTCAAATAAACATCACATCAACTATTTACTCCACTTTAACACAATAATGCATTCTATCTAAAATATCGTGTCCAAAAGAAATGGGTATGAGACTTCTCAAATGGGACGGAGGAAGTATGTGATTTCTTGTTTGGCACACTAAAACACATATGAAATGGCAAAAAATATCAAAGTTATGAACATTTTTTTCTCTTTCACATTCACACAAAATTAATAACTCTTTCCAATTATATGGCATTCACAAAATATTAATTTTAAGTTGCAAGGCTTTAAAAAAACTCATTTGTGGTAAGACTTTAGAAACCAATTAATAATATACTAATATAATAACTACTATAAATTTTAAATAAATAAATACTATATATATTAAAAAAAAAGAGGTGGGGCTGATATCTAAGTTTAGAAAATAAATCTATCTATTAATATAAGAAAATCGTGAGAAAATCTTCATATATATTTAAAAAGATATAATTCTTTTTATATAAATTATTTTGATTGCATATATAAATCAATCTATTAATATAACAACTTTTTTGATACATACTTCATATAGATTATTTTTTGCTGACCTATATATAATATTGAATAATATTGTATCAAATAATTGTGAACTATAAAAACTTAATAAATTTTATATCCTAATTTTTTACCTGGCTTAATATTGAAATTAAACAATATAAATGAAGTAAATATATGTTTTTAAATTATAGTTAATATATTTATCATATCAAATATTTATAAGCATAAAACTATATAATATTAATTCTTTGATCAAATATATAATAGTATAGGAGTATTTAAGAAATATTAACATATTATAATATTATTAAATAAATATAATTAGGTTAAAAATATGTGTCTAAAATATAATCCTATATCAATATAAGGAATTTAAAATAATAGATTTCAAGTATTTTTAATCAATGACATATTTTAAATATAAATATTTCATTAAAAATATGGTGTAAACATTAAATTGACCTTAAAAAAATTGATTATATAAAATAACTAATCACTTAAAACTTCCATACCATTTTAGCCAAATTCTACATAATTTTTTTTTTCTTTTTAAAGAGAAAAAAGAAAGAAAAGGAAAAAAAAAAGAGAGAGAGAGAGACTAAAACGTATCATAGTTTAATTGTTAGACATAATATCCTTAATCCTTATTTATTTCAATATAAATATAAATGTATATGAAATTCAAAGTAAATTTTTATACATTTTTTTATATCTAAGTAATTTGTATTGTAAAAGGATATAAGAAGTATTTTAGTATAAACAATTGTAAAGATTTGTGGGAATCATAATTAGTTTTGGATTATAGCAATATTTTTACCCAAAAGCTCTAAGTTTTTTTTAGGTGATCATGACGTTCAAACATGATACAAAACATGTGAATATAAACTTTCAATCAAACATATTTACCATTTTATTTTTCACAAAGAATAATCTAAAGTGAACATTTAACATAAATATAAATATACAATACTAAACTTATCAAGTTTTCCACTTGCTCGCATTATTTTAGATATGAAAGCGAAACTATTTATATTTAATTTTTTAATAGTAAAAATAATTTATTTTATATTATGTTCATTTGATTGTGGCTTTGAATTTTTCTTCAATCCTCTCATTCTCTCATTTATTTCCCTGATAAATTTTTGTTACGTGCATTCCAACCACCATTTTAAGCAAAGGCATTTTTTTGGTGAACAAGTATGAGAAGGTGGACAAAGAGAAAAAAGAAAAAAAATTGAAAATATAAACAAAAGACTTGAATCTCATGTAATTCAAAAAGAAAAAAAATTATATTCTCATTTTATATCCTCATGTAAGTTCAATCATTATACGCTCATTTTTAGTCAAAGGCTCTTATTAAAACATGTGGGTAGATTGATAGCTGCTGAGTAATTGCTGACTAATGTCATATCATCAAATACGTCATCAGCAAAAAAAAAATTAAACATCAATAAATTCATCTATTAATTTTCTATGTTCCTCTCATCCTCTGTCCTCACCAAACGATCCGAGGTTTTCTCTACTAACTTTACTTCAATGCCAATAGTGACTCGCTTCAAGAGCTCTGCGGATTGCTTGGATAATTCATTCTGGTTGTGCATGCATACTCCCGATTTTTACACTTAAGGGTATTATATTGGCATTCCTATCATTGTGTTTGATGTAATGCCCCAAAGAACAACCTCTTAATTTTATTCAGAACAATAAAATCAAAAAATTGAGTGGAACGAAGATTCAAAATCTGAGGAACTATCTACAAAAGATGTAGCTTCACCATTGGAGTCATGCTTGACAAAGTAGCCACGTGTTAATAGTGAGTTTCCTTGGAGCATATAAACATAAAATATTGGATAATGTAGTAATTCTAATTTCTACCACCCTCTTGCACGAACATAATTTGGACAAAGAAATGTTAAGTCTACCAATTGCTTGGTCATTATTTGTTGCCCAATGGAGCAAATGGGTAAAAAGTTTTCTGGTATTAGGACAGATAATGGGCTTGAATTTTGTAATCATCATATGAATGCTTTGTGTGCTGAATCTGGTATTAGAAGGCATAAATCTGTTCTTACTCACCTCAACAGAATGGGGTCATTGAAAGAATGAACAGAACTTTATTAGAAAAGGTTAGGAGCTTAATGGCACCTACTGGCCTTTCTAAAAAGTTCTGGGGTGATTGAAAATGCTGAAATTGTAATCATCATATGGATGCTTTAATATCATGACAGCTGCTTACTTAGTTAATATATCACCCAATGCCCCTTTAAATGGAAAATCTCATGATTCTGTCTTTTTTGGTAAACCTGTTGATTATGAACATCTAAGAGTGTTTGGATGTTCAGCTTTTCTGCATACTAGTAATGATAAATTGGACCCTAGAACCAAGAAATGTATTTTCTTAGGTTATCCTGAGGGTACCAAGGGTTACAGGTTGTTTGATAGATCAGGGGGTGGTTTTAAAATCATTGTTAGTAGGGATGTGATTTTTAATGAATCTGAATTTCCTATGAAAGTTTTTGAGAATGATAGTACTTCTGTTGAGGTGGAGTCTTCTTCTGTGGAACATTCTGTAAATTTACCTGCTCCCATTGTTGTGCCTAATGTGATTGAAAATGCTGAAATTGCTGATCCCAATAACTGATACCCATGATATTGATGAAGGTGGAGTTCAGAATGATGATGTTATTGTTGAACATGATTTGAATGATTATATGCTAGCTAGGGATAGAGCTAGAAGAGCAGGTAAAACTCCTGTTAGGTTCTCTGATTGTGTTCTTACTGCTTATGCTATGACAGTGTGTGAAGAACTTGATAATCTAGAGCCTAAATCATATTCTGAAGCTGTTAAGTCTAAACAGGCTAGTAAGTGGCTTAGTGCTATGAATGAGGAAATTGAATCATTACATAAAAATGAGACATGGATGTTCTAGGCCTGATAATATCTCTGTGATTGATTGTAAATGGATTTTTAAAATCAAACAGGAAACTCATGGTGAGAGTTTTAAGGCTAGGCTTGTAGCTAAGGGCTTTACTCAGAAAGAGGGTGTAGACTATTCTGAAATATTTGCACCTGTTGCTAAGTTCACTACTATTAGAGTAATGCTTGCCTTAGTTGCTCATTTTGATTGGGAGCTTATACAAATGGATGTTAAAACTGCTTTCTTGCATGGTGATATTAATAAGAAAATTTGTATGAAGCAACCTGAAGGTTTTGTGGATAAAACCAAACCCAATCATGTATGCCTGTTGAAAAAAGCTTTGTATGGACTGAAACAAGCACCTAGACAGTGGAACATTAAGTTTGATAAATGCATGAAAGACATAGGTTTCACCAGATCTAAATTTGATCATTGCTTATATCTGAAGGATGTGAATTTTGTGCCTATGTTCTTGCTGCTTTATGTTGATGATATGCTGCTTGTTATTCCTTGCATGAAAAGCATTGTTGAAGTTCAAATTATTTGAACAAGTGTTTTGACATGAAGAATCTAGGAGAAGCCAAATGCATTCTTGGAATGCATATAGTTAGGGATAGGGCTAATTCAACCCTACTCCTTAACCAGGCTGAATATGTGAAGAAAATTCTCTCTAGATTCAAGATGTCAAATGCTAAATCTGTTGGTTGTCCACTTGCTTCTCATTTCCTGTTGACTAAAGATCAGTGCCCTAAAAATGAATCTGAAATGAAAGATATGGAATCTGTCCCTTATGCTCATGCCATTGGTTCTATTATGTATTTGATGATTTCTACTAGGCCTGATTTAGCTTATCCTATAAGTTGTTTGAGCAGATTTATGGCTAATCCTGGTAGACCACATTGGGAAGCTCTGAAATGGCTTTTGAGATACTTAATCAAGTCTATGCATTATTCTCTGTGTTTTTCTAAATGGCATGATGATATATGTGTGACTGGTTATGTAGACTCTAATTATGCTAATGATAGGGATAGTAGGAAGTCTACTACATCCTATGTGTTCACTCTAGGTGGGTCTTGTGTGAGTTGGAAATGTCAATTGCAACTTGTTGTTGCCTTGTCCACTACATAATCTGAATTCATTGCCATTACTGAAGCTTTTAAAGAAGGAATATGGTTTATTGGTCTGATGCATGAACTAGGATTAAAGAATGAGATAACCATATATTCTGATAGCCAATCTGCCATTCAGTTAAGCAAACATCATGTTTTTCATGATAGGTCTAAATATATTGATGGTAAGTACCACTTCATTAGGGACAATGTTGAGTGTGAAAAACTGAAACTGGATAAAATTGCTTCTGAATTTAATCCTGCTGATATGGGAACTAAGTGTTTGCCTACTGAAAAGTTGATGTCATGCATGAAAATCCTTCATTTGACTTTGGCTGATATGTTCTGCTTCTGATGCATGATTTACTGCTTTAATACACTGTGTATATTGTTAATATGTGACAGGGAAGTGAAGGTATCAAAGGCGATGACGAAAATGCCCTAAATTGAGCACACTCGTTTCTTAGACAGTAAATGGGCCAAGGTGGATATTGTTAGTAATAGTGGCCCATTACTGTGAGTCCAACAGGCCCATGAAGCAAAGCTGAGGCCCAATACCCCAAGCCCATGTGCATTCCATAAATACTCCCTTCAGCCGTGCCTTTCATTCTTGAACCCTAATCAGTCTTCTTCTCCCTTTTGTGGGAGCAGCCGCACCCCCACTTTTTCCCTTCTCCATTTTCGGTTTTCTTCTACACTACACTTAGGTTAGATTGGTTCTACTTTGTGAGTGTGTGAGAGTAAAGGGCCGAGAGTTGAAAGGGGGCTTCAGGGGGTTGGGTTCGCCGGAGTTCGGTCTGGCGAAGGGCTGTGTGTCTTCGGTTTAGAGCTTTGGTGGCTAGGCTCGCCGGAAATCGGTTTTCCGGCGAAGGGTTTGAGGGCGGCAGGGGCTGTGGAGGCTCGGCAAAGGGCTGTGGCATTGGTGGTGGCTCGGCATGAAGCTGTGGTGGCCGAGAGTTGAAAGGGGGCTTCAGGGGGTTGGGTTCGCCGGAGTTCGGTCTGGCGAAGGGCTGTGTGTCTTCGGTTTAGAGCTTTGGTGGCTAGGCTCGCCGGAAATCGGTTTTCCGGCGAAGGGTTTGAGGGCGGCAGGGGCTGTGGAGGCTCGGCAAAGGGCTGTGGCATTGGTGGTGGCTCGGCATGAAGCTGTGGTGGCCGGTTGTGAGGCTGGCAGCGGTCTTGGTGGCGGATCCGGTGGATCTTAGTGTTCTCGTTGAGTTGTGTCTCATTTGGGAGCTCTGAGCCGACTTGTCACTTGTTACTAGATCTCTATAGATCTATTTGGTATCTCTATTTCTCTTTAACATTAGTTGTTGTACTTTCTTGTTTCTACTAACCATGGTGTAGATCTAAGAAGTGGAGAACAAAAGAAGATCATGGACTGAAGAAGGGACCGAACGGAGCAGAAACCGAGGAGGCCGGAATCTGGCCGCCGGAGGCAGATTCAGATCTGGACTGGAGTAGCTTCTCGGGCGTTCCAGTGCTTCTGTTTTCTGTTCTGTTTTTCATGTTTTTATTGAGTGAACTTGTATTGGTGAGAAAGCTATGTAATTTCACTAGTTAGGCCTTTTGGGTTGTAATAGTTAGCTAAAACAGGGTATCGGAGTTACTCAACAGATCAAAGCAATCCCACTAGTCATTAATTAATTGCACTTGGATTGCCATAGCAGTCGCAGTCGCAGTCGCGCCTACAATATGAAGTGGTAGTACATTCTTATCATCTAAATACATGCATATGCTCTGCCATTATATATCTAATAGAGTATATATATATATATATATATATATATATATATATATATCCATAGACGACGACGACCATAATAATATAATTAACTTATTGCAGATATATATGCAGCAGTCAGAATAACAATGCCAACACAAAGAAAGACGGAAATTATTGAAAAAAGGCAACATAAACATAACAAATAGTAGTAATACAGTAATAGTCGCACTATAATATGGTTTGCAAGCAGCAGCAGCAGCAGCAATAAGTTAAGTTATTGGAGTGAATACCACCATGCATTAAATTGCAGGATATGTTCATTAATTAGTTTCATGGATACTTCCTCCAATCTTGAATGTTTTTGACAATCCAATTTTTCACGCAGTTCAATGTACATTTTAAATTATTAATAACTCAAGTTCGGTACAAGTAAAAATTCTAGAAGCCTGATATTTAAAAAGTACACGACGAGACGAATCTAACAAGATCTCACTTGACTATATTTTAACTTGTATAACCATAATAAAATTTTAAGTAAAAGTCTGTGTGTGAATAGTAACATATTTTCAAATGTCAAAAACATTACGGAGGAAGTATATTAGTATTTCTTTTTCTATTTCTCTCTCTCTATATCTATATATATATAAATAGGGGAGCAATCCCAATAATTCCTCCCAACAATTCCCATTTTTCCCCATTTCCACCACTGTACTCGATCACTATAGTATGTACTAGTATGTATGTATGTGTTCCAATTTCCATAGCCAGTACTATCCTTTTCCACTATATATATATATATATATATATATATATATATATCAACTAAACTTAATTATACTCTTATTACTCATCATATATATATATGCTCTACTTCGACTAATACTACTACAGATCATCCACTACGTACAATACACTTAATTACCTTGGTGGTGTTGTGGCAATTAAGTTCATCCCTGTCGTCGACCACATCCTTAGCTGCTACCTTCTTTCACCATCCATCATCGATATATCTTCAAATTCTCTCTCTCTCTCTCTCTCTCTATATATATATATATAATCATCATATCCTTATAGCTTAATTGTCCCAGTTAATTCATCTCTATATGCATATCATGTGCATGATGTGTCATGTGTGTGTCGCCCATATATATATATATGTATATGGGTTTTGGTACTATATTTGTGATCGATCAGTACTTTCGCCATGGATGGATGATGAAATGAAACTCATCAAGGAATATAATAATAATAATAATACTAATAATAATTAAGTGAGGTGACAGAAGAGAGTGAGCACACATGGTGTTTTCTTGCATACTTCTATATAATTGACAATTACGACCAGATATGACGACGACGATGTGCTTGAAGCTATGGGTGCTCACTCTCTGTCTGTCACCTCTCTCTCTCTCTCTCTCCCTCTCTCATGTTGTATTTCTTGTTTTATGCAAAATGCTACCGATAATGGATCCATACCTACATACGTACATACATACTTTTGCTGAATCCTTAACTATTTTTGCATTTCTCATTTTCTTTAGATTCAGATATGCCATATATGGATGAAGAGCATGAAGATTCCCACTTTCCAGTTGGAGAAGAAAAGGAAAATTAAAGAATAATGCACATGCACTTCCAGATCATCATCGTCTCAAATTAGGGTTCTGGAAGATATCAAATTGGCAATTAATTATCTTGCTGGAAATTAAGTGGAATAGCAGGTTTTGTGTAGGGATTCAAACTCGATCACTGTTACTGTATTTGTAAGTATTTTTTTAATTTTTATTTCACTTTCCCTGGAGCCTGTAATAATGAGTGAATGAAAGATGACCCGTCTTCTCGAGGCATCTATTCCATTGTCTAAAGCAGAGAAGAGGGCTTTTCGATAGATATTATTATTATTATTATTATTATTATTACATTCTTGTAGTTGTAGTAGCAGAAAATGTTGACTTAATAAAGAGTACTAATGAAAGAACGTAGGAATATGTAGTAATTGGGTGGTTAGCTTGTGCAGTAGTGTTTGGATTTGATTTGGAGTTTTGGACTATGGAATGATTCATCAGTTGTGTGTTGGGGCATGCAGTGGACCATTAATTAGACTTTTCCAAATAGTGGTAAACATGCAATGTTTGCATGATCCTTGTCTCTTTGAAAACCCTACACCTGATCTATTAATTAAAGGCAATTCAAAAAGCTTCTCATGTCAACATTATTATCATATACTTCCTCTGTTTCGTGCAACATTTATCTATTGCACGGAATTCAATGTATATTTTTAACGATTAATAATTCAAATTGTGTACAAATAAAAATTATAAAAAGTTGATATTCTAAAACAATAGGATAAGACGAGTCCAACAAGATCTCACTTGATCGACTATATTTTTCTTTGTATAACTATGGTAAAATTTTGTATCAAAGTTAAACAATGAACAACAGCAAAAAGATAAATGTTGCAAGAAACGGAGTAAGTATATAGAATGTGGTTGATTATGATATGATTAAAATTGTCCCTACCTTATCCACAATAAAATTGTCAACGCACCATATATATTATATTCTTGAATCTTGAGATTGATCATGACAGTGGGGTTCCCACAAACCCTGGACTACAGTTTCTTTCACTTCTTAAAAAATTAAATTCTCAGTTATTTTCTCCTGTAAGGAATAAAATTAAAGTTCTCATTCTTACAAAACAATAGTCTATGTTATGTATATATCGTCAAGAAAACTATTATTCTCATACAACGTACAGAGATAAAACTTATTTTAGTCCTAAAACTGTAATATTTAATACTCCTACTAGCTAGTATTTTCAATACTACTGGTGTTGAACAAAGATGCAGGACAGCATGAGATTTGATTGTTGACGATATATAGTACTCTCTCCGTCCCAATTAAGATGTTTTGTTTGATTTCTGCACATAATCCAATACACTTTTTTAATCGTTAATATATCAAAATATATAAAAGTAAAAATTATGTAAAATATATATTCGAAAACTATACAATTAAACGAATCTAACAAGATATATCAAACTTGACTATTTTTTTCAATTATATACTTACAATAATATAGAGTCAAAGTTAAAAAAATAAACTATGTCAAAAAGTCAAACATGACATCTAAGGTCGGATGGAGGAGTATTTATCTTCAAGAATAATGAGTATATAAATATAATGAATTATCCATTTGCATGTAGATCGATTCTTTATTAAGGCAACGTCCCGTCCATGGTGTCCCGAGTTTCCTTTGTCCATGCTGAGATACTAGTACAATCACATACTAGGTGACCCTGATCGTTGTTGCCCAGGGCCCTCCAAACGTTAGTGCAAGCGAAAGAGCACATGTGACCGCCACCCACCCGGCGACCTACCACATCCTCCCCCACTCAAACCTACTCATATTCTTGTGCGTGCGCAGTTGCCCCTTATGCATCCCGAGGCAGGCCCGAGGCCGCCTGCCTGGGAGCACCGGGCAACACGTGCATCGACATTGATGATGAGTAAAGGGATATATGAAGCGCACCAAAGAGGTGCAGTCGACGCCTTTTTGGTGCGCTTCATATATTCCTTTACTCATCATTGATGTCGACGCACAGGGTTACCTCAGCAAACATGTTGCGTGCCCCCAACCGTCTAGATAGAGAGCTGGCATACCGATTCCCGCCGACGCGTCATCGTCTACCAGATCTCCCTCCTATCCCAGCCAACATTGCAGCCCTACCTAGTGCCCGACTCCTCCATCCAATTTAGCTCGCCTTGGCTCAAGTCTCTGCCTCCAGGCATGACCTCGCCCTAGCTCCCTTGCCTTGCAGGCTGTTATCAGCGGACTGGCTTATGGAGTTGCGAAGCTCTCTAGGCTGTCGCGACCGACACGCACTTCAGGAGTCGCAATACTAGGGTGTTTGATAGGTCACCAGACGCCGGGCCCGGCTCTGATACTAAATGTTATGGGGTCCCTTTGTCCATGCCAAGATACCAGTACCACCACATACTAGTTGACCTCGAACGTCGTTGCCCAGGGCCCTCCTAACGTTGGTATAAGAGATAGAGTGCATGTGACCGCCACCCCACTAAGGATGTCAACTTTACCCGTAGGGTCGGGTAACCCGACAGGTAATAGGGTATCGGGCGCGGGTAAGGTAGATATAATCGGGTAACGGGTAGGGTATTACCCGAAATCGAAATAAATCATATCGGATGCGGGTAGGATACGGGTTTTATATTACCCGATTACCCGCTTAAATATATATTTATTTATATTTATATTATATATATTTAGATATATTTATATATTTATTTATATATATTTAAATGTTTGTTTATTTATATATATTTATAATATATTCGAATTTGTTAGCGCTTTAAATTTGATAATTAAAAGATTTATGATGAATTTTCTATTAATTTAAGAATAGTTTGTTGCTTTAGTGATTTTTTTATTCTTTTAAATTTTGTTTTCTTGCATTGCATGAAGGTTTTATTTATCTTTTTATAGTATGTTTTTGCTTTATTAAAGTTGTGTCGGCTAGAGTCAGTTAACCATATAATATTTATAATCTCGGGTATCCGTTTACCCACGGATAATCCGTATACCCGACGGGTATTACCCGAATCCTACCCGATAATTAATTTTAGGGTAATAGGATAGGGTAAGGGTAGGATAATTATATTTTGGGTAGTGAGTGGAGGTTGTCTACCCGTACCCTACCCTACCCGTTTATATCCCTACACCCCATGGCGACCTGCCACACATGGTATGATCATGCTTTGCCCGATCGATCTGTTCTCGAGTGTTTGGTATCTTCTGGACCTCTTACATCAACAGGTAAAGGAAAGGACGAAATATACTTCCTCCGTTTTTTTTTTGAAATCTTACACTTCTCATTTACACGTATGTCAATGCATATTTTCAACGATTAATAATTCAAACTCGGTACAAGTAAAAGTTTTAAAAATTTTATACAGTATTTAAAAACTATAAGATGAGACGAATCCAACAATATCTCACTTGGCTATATTTTGTTTTCTATAACCATAATAAAAATAGAAGTCAAAGTGCTACAATAAACACTAAAAAAGTCAAAATGTAATGTTTCTTTTTTTAAAAAAAATAGAGGGAGTATTGTTTAGCACTTCTTTCAATTCTGATTCAAATTGCGTTGCTGGAAATGCATCACATTCACAGCCATCCGTTTATGTGTTAATTTGATACATAGAATACGTTTTTCTCTGGCTTTGACTACGTAAAAAAAAAGATATATATATCTATATATATATATCAAATTGCTTACCAAAGAAATAATTATCAAATTAGTCCTTTAATTTTGTTGATATCAAAATAGTCATGTAACTGTCCGTCCTATTGTGACCAATCTTATCCTATGGCCATTTCATTAAATTATTTTAGGTCCCTGAAGGCATTTCAATAAATTATTTTCAGGATTAAACAACACAAAGTCAAAGTTTTATGAGGTAAAACTTAACAGCTTAGAAATTCATAAACCTAAAATTAATTTACTAAAATACTCAAATGACAAAATTTGTTACAATAGGATGATAGAATTACACGAATGTTTTGATAAATAGCAAAACTAAATAAAGGAATTGACAATTATCAGTATATAAAGAACGTTTTTTTCGGGGTGAGGACTTGACGTTGTGGTCAAGTTCATTAAATTATTTTAATTATATATTCATTAAATTTGTTTTATAATTAAATACAAACTATTTACGGCATGTTTATTTCGAAGGATGTGATTAAATAATTTAATTACATCCCATGGATTAAATTAATCTCACATAATTGTTCACCAAAATTTTAATCTCACAAAATTCAATGAAATTTTTATTTCATAAATTTACTTATTTAATCAAAGGCCTAATCCTTTTTAATGAATATGTGTGATTAAACTAGGAATGGGACTTGACACAATGGTCATGTTCGCCAAGGTGATCCGCTTTCACCTGATTTATTTCTCATTGTTATGGAGAAATTGTCTAAATCTATCTCGGCCAAGGTGCTTGAAGGCGAATGGCAGCCGATGGTGTTGTCCAGGGGCTCCCAACCCTTCTCCCACCTCATGTTCGCGGACGATCTCTTACTTTTTTTCTAAAGCAGCCATTGATAGCGCTATATGCATGGAATCTGTCCTTGCTTACTTTGCGGGATACTCGGGTCTCAAGATTAACCCAAGGAAATCTCTTGCTCTTGCTTCAGCTTCTGTTCCAGATGATACTAAGAGTGAAATCTCCCGGATTCTTAACATTGAGTTCACCTTGGATTTAGGCCGATACCTAGGTTTTCCTCTATTTGATGGTGTTATCAGGGCTGCTCAGTTTGATTTTCTGATTGAGAAGCTGCAGTCTAAGTTGAACTCTTGGAAGCGGACTCTTCTTAACAAAGCAGGGAGACTTACTCTAGCTCGGTCTGTGCTTTCTGCTATCCCTGCCTATATAAAGCAAACCTGTTGGATTCCTTTCTCCATATGTGACAAGATTGATCGGTTCATTAGAGATTTTATTTGGAAAAATGAGGAGGGCCGGGGACTGAACTTGGTGAAGTGGGATAAGGTGGCTACCCCTCGTCATTTGGGTGGATTAGGCGTGTGAAAATGTCGGGACATGAATCTCGCATTATTGGGAAAACCATTTGCTGACTTGATGAGTAACACTACCAAACCTTGGGTTATTCTTTTGACTGATAAATATGGTTGTGAGCAGTGGCAGATCCAGAAACTTTTATTTGGTAGGTCAAATATTATGTAAGCAGCTAACATTAGGAAGAAGATGTATTCAATTAAAATTTTGTTACATTTTTTATACTTATAGAAATCAGTATATTTAGAAAATTCATAGACTTCACATAAAGTTTGCTGACTTTGTATGTTATACAGAATCCGTAAAATCCATTAAAATTGATGGATTTTAAGTCATTAGGGTGTTGAATACCTAAATTTTTTAAAACTTTTTAAAATTTGTATTAAATAACTCAAAAAATTTTAGAGAGTTGGCTCGTTATTGAATAGATCTCCATTGAAATTATGAAACCCTTAAAATTTACATACATTTATAATAAAAACAACCACATGCTATTAAATTCCTACTCAAATTACTCAACACTTATCCTAAAACTCCCACCTAGTTCCTAATTATATCAAAATATTAGTACTAATATTTTATTATTTATTTTTTTTTTGGTGGGTCAATGTCAATTGACCCACCTTATTTGGTAATAGATACGCCAATGGTTGTGAGAATGGCTACTTCCCGCAAAGACCTGGAAGCTCGCCACTTTATCGTGCTATGACCAAGGCTGCGGATCACTTCAAGGAGGGCTTTATTTGGAGTATTGGTAATGGTGAAAATAGTTTTTGGCATAGTAAATGGTTAAAAGGAGGTCCTATCGTGCCTCGCATCCCCTTCGTGAATATTGTGGATTCGGCACTTCGTGTCAAAGATGTCTTTGGTAATAATAAATGGTGTTGGGATAATTTATATACTTCCGTCCCGGAAAACATCAAACGTGAGGCTGCTGCGTTTGGTCCTCTCTCGCTTCATGCCACTGCTAAAGATCAATGGACATGGTTGGCTGCTGCTAACGGTAACTACTCTGCAAGATGATAGAGCCACGGCGTGGGCATGGAAAATCCCGGCTCCGGAGAAGATAAAATTTCTCGTGTGGTTAGCTGCTAACAATGCTCTTCCTACCAACCAGTTGAGGCAGGAACGTGGCATGTCAGCATCGGCTACTTGTGACATTTGTAGTGAGAATATTGAATCCATTAAGCACACATTCTTCCTGTGCAAATGGACTGCTGCTGTTTGGAGGTCTATTGGTGGATATCCTCCTCAACAGTGGATTGATTCGGATATGGAAGTTGGCACTATCCTTGCGCGTATGAGGGAGTATTGGACTAGTGTTCAGTGGGCTCTTCTATGGGGTATTTGGAGGAGTAGAAACAATAAGATCTTTCGGTCTGAAGCTTGCTGTGGTGACAGCACTATTAAACAAGCTAAGTTCCTGGGGGAAGCTTTTAATAGAGTGTATGGCCATGTTTCTAAGAGAAAGGAGTTGCGCCTGGTGACCTGGAACCCCCTCTTCCATCAAGGTTTCATCCTCCATGTGGATGGTAGCTCTCTTGGTAACCCGGGCCCTGCTGGTTTTGGTGGAGTTATCCGTGCTGCGGATGGCCATTGGTTGGAAGGTTTCTCGGGCTCGATTGGTGTTCATTCCAATCTCGTTGCTGAAGTGCATGGTATCTGGAATGGCATTAAAAGGCTTAGGGATCTTGGAGTGGTTTCTGCTACTTGCTACTTGGATTCTTTGGAAGCCTTGAGGATTATTAAGGATGGTGTTCATACTGACCACCCCCTTTTCCCCATTGTGAGAAATATTTTGGATTTCTTGAGTTCTCACCCGGGCATTCGTTGGTATCATGTCTTG
The DNA here is from genome assembly GCA_030278955.1 of Hygrophila difformis. Lineage (NCBI taxonomy): Eukaryota > Viridiplantae > Streptophyta > Magnoliopsida > Lamiales > Acanthaceae > Hygrophila > Hygrophila difformis. The sequence continues at coordinate 27,138,111 of JAOANR010000012.1, forward strand.
CGTGAGGGTAATTTTGTTGTTGACTCTATTGCTAAACGTGGTGCGCGTTCTGATGAGTTCTTTACTACCTGGGTCTTCCCCCCAGATGATGTGCGTCCTATGCTTGCTGCAAACATGTCGGGAACTTGGTTCCCACGGTTTTGAGCTTTTCTCTCCTTTTATTTTTTCCTTCTTTTCTTGCTTCTTCTTTAGCTTGTCGTCTTTTTCTTGTTGTTTTTTCTTTCCTACTTGTTTGCCGACGCTTGTGCGTCTCCTATTCAAAAAAAAAAAAAAACTATAAGTTGGGGAGTCGATTCTCACCCTGCCCCCTATCCCTCCCTTTTATCCCTTTGTAATTTGTGTGGTTTGGGTTCTGACACACATTTTCCGACACATAGGTGTCAATGTTTACGGGAAAAAAAATGAAATGTGTGATTAAACTTGATTTTTTAAAATTAATCGGGATGAGGACCTAGCCCAAGCGGTTAAGTCCCTTGACTTCCAACGGAAGGTTGGAGGTTCGATTCCCACCGGCCCCCTATCCCTCCCTTTATTTCCCCTTTGTAATTGTGTGGCATGGGCTCCCACCACCCCTTTCCAGGCCTTCAATGGCTCCTCAAAAAAAAAAAAAAATTAATCATTTCAAGTGAACAAGGCCTTAATTGATTTAGAGGGTGTTTGTTTACACGTTTTATATTATCAGATTATTGCGTTTCAAAAATGCAAATAATCAATTTACAGTGCGAATACTTAAATAATCAATTTACAGTGCGAATACTTAAATAGGCCACGGTGTTCGTCTATTACGTCCAAATCAAGGCCCGTGTCGGCCTGAAATCCCCGCGCGCCGCTTCCCATTGCGAGCCACCACACGCCATTGTTGCGCGCCTCTAACATATATAATGCAGTTTAGTTGGTTTGCATTGAATTTGAATTGAAAATTTGCATATGAAGTGTTTGGTAAAATGCTCAAGTGAAATTTTTGTAGAAGAAATTTTGTTCTAAAGCTTATTAGTTGGAGTGAACAACACTTGTATTCATAATGAACAGTAATTACAAGAAAATGAGGACTGAGCTTAAAATCATTTAATGAGTTTTATCTAAAAGATTATTATGCATAAGAAAGCTCTCATACAACGAGTTTTGTTATTAGGTAGTAGAGGTTTAGTTATGAGATTAAGCCTTACAAACTTTTAAGTAGTTCTTTCATTAGTTATCAGAAACCAAATAGATTGTGATTATCACTGCGAAAATCCATTAGGATTATAGACCAAACACCATATGATGAACTTGGAAGTAGCTACACATATAAAATTGAAAAACTGATCGTCGAGAGGCAATCGAAAGACACAACTACCAACATTAGAAATCAAATAATTTCTTATAGAGGGCTGGACGATGACCATTAGTTTCTTTATCTGTAGGTAGAGCTAATTCTAATTTTTATATACACTTCCTGCACATTGCAGCCTGTGTTTGATTTGTTCAATAGGATGAGAAAAGATAATATTGCAATTGAAAACTTTGTAGCTACTAGTATGTGCACTTGCATTGGGAAAAGATGAGTGGATATAGAAGTACATTAGGTGTTGCAATATTAAATTGGATGCTAAATTGGCCATAATGATTATTTATATGTATTGTAAATGCGGATGTTTGGATAAAGCTTTTGAATTTTTTGATGGGTTGTTTATTAAAAGATATGTATGGATGGAGGATTTGGATTTGCAATGCGTGGCAAAGTCAAGGATGCAATTGAACTATTCAAGAAAATGGAGGTTGAAACTTCGGTGAGGCCTAATCATGTCACATTGTGAATCTGCTTAGCGCGTGTGCGCATTCAGGTTAATTAGAGGAAGTGTGGTTTTTATTTTTCTTATATGAATGATGTTTATGGCATTGCTGTAGGGATCGGGCATTACAGATGCCAAGTAGATTTGCTTGGCAGGGCTGGAATGCTAGATGACTAAAAGAAAGTCATGGATGACATGCTAGTAAATAGTAATTGCTGATGTTGGTATTATGGATGTTCTTCTTGGAGAATCTCAAATCCATCGTATTACTATGATTGATATTCCAGAGGAGATAAAGAGGCAATTTATTCAGCTAGAGCCAAATAACAGAGGGCAATTTGTATCTTGCCTTTGTGTTCTTTCTTTATTGAATGTGTTGCTATAATTATGTGCATGCTATGTGTAAATGATTGTAAATCGTACCAATTTATGCTTTACGATTGAACACTTGTTGAGTATTGTCTAATTGTATAATCCAAATATATTCCTTTCAGGTTTTTTGTGATTGTAAAATATTTCATTATTATTACATAATATGCCCTTTTCAGTAATTTTTTAATTTTAAAATGCAAATCCTAGTCTTAAAAATTGATTATCTGATTATTGTGTTTCCAATTTGTATAAACTAATCCAAACACTTAATTTTCTGCAGCACGTTACGCAATTATTTGATTATCCGTTTTGAAAACATTGCTGCACTCTTCCTCTTAATAGATTTAAGGGAGCTTTTGGTCCGGGGATCCAAGATTCCCACTGAAAATCTTAGCGTGGGAATAAAACATGCCCATATTTGGTTCGGAGCTTGTTTCATGAGAAAATAACATTCCCACTGAAGTGGGAATGTTAATAATTTTGAGTGGTAACGTGATCCCCACCCAAGTCTTCACCCCCTTATAAAACGTTTATTTTGATATACTGTACTAAATTATGGTGTGAGCTGGAGAGAAAGAGCGTATGCAGGCCAAACTAATAATTCAAGTTCCAATCCTACAACTCATTCTTACATTATTATATCAGAGCCCCCCGAAACATGAGTACAAAAAGAATAGTATCAAAATCCTATCTCATATGTATGATTTGATCGCCAATCTTCGCTGCATGCCCACACAAAGACAATTCCTGCAAATCCCAGAAGACTATCTCTATCCCCACTTGGATCTCGGGTGTTTGCACGAACCAAGGAAGAAATAAGGGTATGATCATTGATCTCATTCTCACTCACGATATTGTAATATCTGGTAGGGAAAGAATGTACGTGTGTGTCGATCATTTCATCACATCACATCGATGATCTTTGACTACCATCCTGTGATGGTGTCTCTTCTGCTGGGCTACTAGAACTTAGTTCTTTTAAGTCGATGCCAGGTGCACTGGAACTTCTGTCAATACTGTGTGGCACCCGACCATTTTCAACGCTACGAGTAGTACCATTCTCCAATACATGATGGTCAGTATCTGCTGACGCTACTACTGTATCAACAAGTGGCTTTGGTAATTCTCTTGCGGACCTTGATGCTACCAGGCGAGTGATTCCTTCGAATGAGTTCTTTGCATCTGTGATGAGAGCGCCTCCACCAGGGTAGCAACGACCAAAACATGTAGCACAGTGAGGAAAAGCAACCTGGATTGAATGAACACAGTGCAAATTAATTATACAAGCAGGGATAGGAATGCAGCTAGACGTCAAAACTACTATTTTTGTAAGCTTCACCTCAATAAATGCCTGGCACAGTTTAATGAATAGTGAGGATTCGTTGTCTCTGAGCATCCTAGTGGTATTGTATCTGAGTAGAGAGTCAGAGACAGCCTGCAACCCCTTGATTAATTCCTGGGCAATCAGATGTTTCAAACTTAATGGAGCACAAGGACGCAGTTCATTCATTGCTGCTGATACACCTGAAACCATCATAGAAGCCAATAAACAGTACATTCCTGTGAATCAAATAAGTATATTTCCCAGAAACCCTGCACAAATATGAGACAAATTTCCAACTTTACCATTGACAAACACAGCAAGAGGTGGATGCTCCATAAGGTTAGAAGGAGGTGCAACATCATCGTGATTTTCGTCACCGAAACTGCTGGAAGGGAAGCCAACTGCTGGCAATGGGACCCAACGATAGGAGTCCAAGACTAACTGGATATATCAAGGACACTGAAATAAGTTTTCAAAGAAGCAAGGCTATTGTTTGTTGCGTGAAAGAAAATGTCTCTAAAGGAATATAGCAGAACTGTTTGATTGCCGTCCAGAGAAAATATGCCTCTTAAGGAAAACAGCAGAACTGGATTGATTGCAGTCGTGATGACTGATGATTTCCCAGTCAGATAATGTAAATTATACCTGAAAATTTTCAACTGCAGAATTCATATTCTTTGAAAACAAGTTCAGCACCGCCCTGTCAACAAAATTAAGATATATGCATGAGATTGTGAGAACATATACGGATAACAAACCAAATCAACAAATGTGTATTTACTCTTCAAAAAGTGGGGGAAGCAGCCCTCGAAAATCCAAACCGACCCAGCCAAGGCCCATGGCACAATACTACAAACATAAATATCATAAGAAAAAAATAGTCATTACACAAGGTATATAAATATTGCTTTTAACATGATAGGCATTCACCAACTCAAGCTATCACAATGCTGACATGCAGAACAGAAACATCAAAATGGGAATTTTTAAAGCAGACATCCCATTCACTGTAAAGATATTAAGCTTAATTCATGAAAGATACAAAGAGTTTGTTTTTCCTGATATTGGGGTATGAGATGAAAGGTGATTCACTGCTACCACTACATAAATGCGTAGTAATTTCATATTAAACTGGATTATTGCAGTTTGTTTCGAAGAGAGATTGAATGCTGGGAAGACCAACAAGATGCTGATACAACCTAATACAATGGCTTTCAAAAGATAAACAGCACAACATGCCCAAGCTTCTTTGTCAAAACATTTGACTTCTTGTATATGATTTTCTTATTTGTTTAGTTTAGGTCCAGGGCGGAGGGTGATGGGATTCAGAGAAGCGAGAAAAGTAGTTTATGATCAAAAAAAAAAAAGAAAAAAAAAACTAATTCTTACCATGCATTGATCTAGAATATTTGACAACGATCCGCCTTCACTTATCTTAGGAAGCATGACTTTAAGAGTCTTCAGATGCAAGGTAATCTGATGCATGGCCCAGTCAAAGAGAAGGCCTCCATCATAGTTTTCTTCACTTCCCGAAGTATCATCAGCAAATATGGCTCTATACTGATTAACAACATCAAAAAGGTGCATTCTGTGACAATTCACCATCCCTTTCAGATATTCATAAGGATTTCTCTGGTCTAGATCATCAAGTATTCCAGCAAGCCAGGCTTCACGGCATCTTAGAAACTGGACAATGTAGTGCAATCCGTGATCAGAAACTACATGCTTAGAAATGAATTTGAATCCACTGACCAGAATAGAATAGACTTTAAATAGTGCTACCTGTAGACGCAATTCATATTCACTGAAAACTCCTATTCTCCGTAAATAACCAATGATGCGGAGGCATTCTGGCAACTGCAAACAAAATTGTAACCTATCCACAATAAGGTCCTGAATACTACATGAATAACTAGAAATCAACTGAAGCAGCACACCGAAACTAAATAAAACGTGGAACCTGAATATTCGATCTAAGTTTTTGGAGAAGTTGAGAAAGAAGAGACTGAGTGGTTTCCCGAACTTCAGCACCTAGAGCCTGAATCACTGGAATTCTTTTTTGGAGGAGGAGAGAAGGAAAACATAAATAAATAAAAACCACCTCAACAAATGGTTTGATCAAGTTGATAAACACATGGAATTATGTGCTCATAATACAAAAAACACTCACTTTGGGTGCATTGTACTAAGCTTTGCAACATATGCTTCCAAGTCAAGTGCTTCATCATATTTTCCATTCCTAACACAGCTGTATCAATATCACATCCAATCACTACTGAATATTCCAAAAAGAAATAGTCGCAGGCCAAATCAAGTATACCAGAGGTTTGATTGGCAATAGATAAATCAATAAATAATCATGAGGAATATACGTGTCCATGAGCTGAGGAATTTCAAGCAGGTCAAGCAAAGTACTATGATTTGCCAGTAATGTTTGATTCATCTTTCTTTTCTCCAAAATATGTTTTGCAGAATCAATAAATTCAGAGCACCCAGAAGTCAGCTTTGGAATATCAGCTATCTGCAAAAGAAAACAAACATAGATTGTTGCCTCACATTTTCTAGTATTACGAAGATCAAGCAAATAAGAAGTAGAACTAGAACAATATGTATGTGTAAGAGAGACAGCATCTAGAAGTTTCAATCCTCCAATTGAAGATAGCAAGTTAATAAAATCTAATCATTTACTTGCACAAAGAACATGCATCTACTAATTCAAAGCCTTGCATCAATTTTACCCAAAACGAAATGCAAGGACAAAAAGAAAGAGCACTTCAAACTTCAAAGATTTGCTCAGCCCTAAATGGCACTGCCAAAACAATCTTGCCTCTTAACAGAGCTAAACTAACCATCAATTCACAAACAAACATCCGTACACGGTAATGTGTGCTCTAGGATACATCAAGTCAAATTAATACGCAAAGCATTGAATTAACACCAAGTAGAATACCAGAGATTCGAGATGTTTATCAATTGAAGAAACTTCTTCTCGGATCTCGAGCAGTGCATCTGCCGCTGCGATGAAAGCACGGTAATTGCCCACTGCCACCTCCTGCATCTGCCGCCGGATTCTCTCCGCATCCACTCTCAATAATTCCGGCTCCTTTACAAAACAGAAGGCATAGTAGAATACTTCAATCTCCCAGCTCCAAGAGCACAATTAATCAATTATGAAACAAAAATGCACAATTAATCAATTTAAAAGAAAGAAAAAAAATACCTTGTGGAGGCGATCGAGGGTGAATGAGAGAAGTTCGGAGACATAGGGCTGCTGTGCGGCGGAGGCGAGTGGGAGAAGATTCGTTATCTCATTGGAGATGTCGTCGATCGCCGGAGCTTCTGGTACGGCCATTGCCCGTGTGATCTGGGAGAGAGAGAGAGAGAGAGTTTGAGAATTCGGATTCGTTGAGTTATTAGGCGGATCCAGAAAAAATAAAAATAAATAAAAATAAGCGGTGTCAAAAAATAATAATTAACATATAAATTCATTAAATATAACAATCAAAATATAGTACTTCTTACAAATAATCTATAGAGAGTCTTTCATAGTATTTTGAACCAATTAGTAACAACTTCATTCTTAACACTGAGAAGTGTTTCTTTCTCTATACCATAAACAAAAGACATTGTCGGCATTTATGCTATACAATAACCAAGGAAATTCATCAAGTTAGAACAAAAGGTTTGATCTTATTTACACAGTCCTCGAAGTCTCTAAACAGGATATTTTGAAGGAAGCAGACAAAAACAACTACCAAAACACTTCTGAAACAATTCATCAAGTCAACTGCATAATTTACAGAAATGATACTTCAAGTAGTGTAACAAAGCAACCTTAGCCAAGACCAGACATAGATTAATCACGAAATTTCCTCAGTTTACAGAAAAAATACTTCAAACCTAATCCACTTATCCATATAAACAACCTAAAAAACGGATAGGAAAATATCTAAGGGTGCGTTTGATACAAAGAATGGAATTGCAGATAAATAGAATTGGTTCTCCTGTTTGGTAAAACTGAGAATTCAATAGAGAAATGAAACACAGAATCAATCCTCTTGTTTGGTTATTATAGATAGAGAATTGAAATACTTTATAAATTTTATTTCAAATTTTACCTGTATAATTTTTTATAACAATGGTTAATTTAAAAAACATACAAATTAACAACAAAAAAATGTTGATTAAACGAAAAAGTACGCGTTTAAATAAAATGCAAGGTCCATGCTTATAATGTCTCAACTGTACAAATAACATTATCAACATTGCTCGGGCCATGCATAAAAATATCTTTATGAAACTCAAAAAAATACACAACTCCAATGCTTCAAATTTGTTCAATGAAAAAAAAAAAAAGACTTATGGAATACTTAAATAAGAGGGCTGCCATCAAAGTGGCAACAATTGTCATCTGCAAAATCCATTCTCATTTGTTTTATCAAACAATTAATCACAAGCCAAAAAGCTAATTCTCCAAAATTTTTAGAAATATAGCACTGCTCATTTAAGTTCTCAAATTTTTTGTGTCCATATACTTTCCAAATTAAACCATGTCTCATTATCCACCAAATTCTTCACTAGCAATCAAACCACATTCATATTGGAAACAAAATCTTCAACAACGCCTAAAGCATAATCCACAAGCCAACTGCTAAACCTTAAAAACATGAATAACTTTCCATGAACTAAACAAAAATTTGTAAGGTTTAGTGACATGCTCCAGACTCTAGAGCCTAATCAAGATTTCTGGGTGTAAAAATTGAACAAATAACAGAAAGTACAATAGAAATAATTTCCACAAGAAATGATAAATTAATATCAGAAAAAGTAATCCAGCAAAAGCAAGAGAGAAGCATGATCTGTGCATGTCCATTTCAGCTAATAACTTCTACACTAATTTGCCAAACTGACACATGATTCAAACATCACTGCAGAAAATTTTTGCCACCACTATTTGGATTATCTAAACTCTTTTACCAGTACAATTATACAATGCCCTCCAGAAAAGGGGCAACATAATTTGCATACAACCCCACATCAGTCATAGAGCCTACTGGATAAACCAGGCCACCTACAAATCAATGTCTTATCCTCTAACAATTCCAACACATCTCAATGCTCCCGCATAAGGTATATTGGATAGGCAAAGAGAGGTTATACTTCCCGTTAGCTGATAATTCGAGCACTGTAGAGGCGATTTCCTGAATACTGATCCTATATCATCGTCTAGAAAGGAGTGAGGCAAAACGACAGAGATGAGTGCGGGAAGAAATTGGTGCAAATAAGGAATGAGAAATTGAAACCATAACCGTCACTGAGGAACAAAAGCAGACAACGGAGGATGCTAGACCGCAATGGGGTTTCCGGCGAGATTCAGACGCAGGAACAATGGCGGAGATGACTTACAGACAGGGATGACGGAAACGCAGAAGGAGGTTCCGAAGAGAAACAGATGCAGAGGACCGACGATTAGGGTGACAATTGAGATGCCCACTTTCCCAAATCTCGCCAATTCTCCCGTCTTTTTCAGAGAATTAAAAGTAGGGATTGAGAATAGGTTTATTTCTCGAGTTTGAATTCTCAGGCCCAAACAAACAAGGGCTTAATTCCATTTCTCTGGAACCATTTCCCTGTATCCGTTAAATGATTAATCACCTTCCTTAATTTTTACACACTGTTCAGATTTCAATGCGCTTCGTATTCGTATTAGTGAATGCACAAATCCACAATTCCCCAAATAACATATTCAAATTAGAAAATATTTCAGATTCTTTAATTACGGAAACGAATGAACTAGATTTCAGATTCATATTTTCAAAGTTCAATGCCCAATCTTTGCCTAAATCAGATTCAAATTCATACCAAACAGAGATGAAAGATGTGTAGCCGGCAGCGATTTGCGACTCGCAAGAACAGATTCAGACCAGGTGGATGGACAACCCACGAGAGATTCAGATTCGGCGCACGCACTCAGCGACGCCGACGACCGGACCAGCTTCACATTCAGATCCAGGGGCACAACAGCTGTTTACACACACTCCGTAGGTGAGTGACGAAGAGTTGCGATCTTCATATTCAGATGGGCGACAAACAGAAAGGGGAGGATGACGGGAACAGGCGATGGGAAACAGAAAGGGACGAGGCCGCGGTCGATCAGTCGATGGTGAGGTACCGAGGTTTGATTTTTTTGATTTTGGGCACGCAGAGTTAATAAGAGTAAAATACTCTTACACCATCGGGGGGGTGTTTCTAAGATTTTCAATATTTTGGAGGCGGATTTGTCATTTTTTGAATTTTATGTTTCATCCGTTCTGAATATTACATTTTGACCCCATAATTTTTGTATTGAAATATTGTCGTGCATATGTAATCAATAATCATTCAAAGATCTACAATCTTCAGTACATACAAATAGATAATAGTAATTCTTAATTCTCCCAAAATCAATGCAAAACTCGAAACCAAATAATACTCATCAATCCAAGCAGTACAGAACCAAGTCGAGGAAAATCACGAGCAGCAGCAGCTTTATTCGTAGCGTAGAAATAGTAATACGGGTAGGAATAATTCCGCGGGTTATTGTCCACATAAACTCCAGGCGGCGGAGGAGAACCACCGGCGGCGCCCCTATTTCCCGCCGGCGGTGGAGGCTGCAGCCTGGGTGCTGGCGGAGATGGCATCGGCAGAAACTCAAAGTAGAATGGCGGCGGCGGGTGCAGGTGGTGGCGCACCGGCGCCGGGGGAGACGATTGCGGTGGAGGAGGGCAGATGACGGGGCATGTATCGCAGTCGCTAATGCACATCATTGCTGCTGTCGGTGGGAGGCCTGTTTGGGCATATATTGTCGAAATTGATGACAATAGGATCAATGTGGTGGTCATCAGGACAAGAATTGCAAATTTGCTCGCCATGGAAATTAAACCTGGAATGAATCAGATCACTGCAAAGTTTCGTCGATCAGTTTATATTTAAAGAGTTGTACCAGTAATACGACCTGGAATACTATGATCATGTTTGGATGGCAGCATATTCACAAGCATATAGCGGATTGAAACAACATATTGTCTCACATTTCTCTCTCCAAATCTGCTATCTGCTAACAAATCTGCTGACTCCCAAACATCCCTATATAACCGACAAAGCTGCATGGTTTGAAAAAGCGATGAGATGCATTGATATTCGAGTCCAGGACAGTGGAAAATTGGGACAAAGAAAATTAAGGTCCCCATCGTCAAAAGGGCAAATTTCCCCTTTCCTGGGGATGCTGCTTTGGCCTTGAAAACCCTAATGTCATAATCACAGATGGGGTGGCTTTTTTGACTTAAAATGCATATACTATGTGCAAGAACAATTATAAATAACAATAATGTTGTTGATTTAATGATGGAAGAAAATTGGTTTACCATGGATGCATTATTAATCCATTTCCCACTGCACATTTGATAAGATTGTGCTTTTCTGAAGACGGACACAATATTAATACATATCTGTATGAATGTGGGGTTTGCAGTAGGGTCCAGCAGGTACAGTGTGAGCTATGCATTTTGCATATGGTGCCTTTCTTATGAAGGTGACTTTGGAATCACCACTTTGCTGCCTCAGATCCCAAGTAAAGAATTTCATCCCCAAAACAGTAGTGTGTCATGTCCGTCTCTTTTCCTTTCAGTGATTTCTTCCATCGGTGATTCTGTTCTCAGGGCCATTTTCGTTCACCAGTTCTTGATTACTTTTTCCTTTTTACCTCATCAATTCTTCACTGATCCATGTTTCTAATTAAGAAGAGCCAATGGCTGCAGCAATCATGTCTCCATTATATACATTTTTCTTAACATCAATCAAACCCCCAAATCCCAATCTTTGCATTTTGTCCTCCATCGTTATTGTCCATCATTTGTTAAAATTAAATGTAATTTTAAAATTACTCTACGAAATCTAAAACAATTACTTCTAGTGATGTTCAGAGTGCGGTCCAAATCGTAAACCAGACCAGACCAAACCGTATTTTGACGGTTTGGTTTGCGGTTTAATATTTGTTGTTTGGTTTTTTTAGAAAATCGTGGTTTGCGGTTTAGGTTTGGTTTGGAGAAAAAATTAACCAGACCAAACCATAAATCGCAATTATATATATATATATATATATATATATAATAAAAATATATATTATATATAATATACTATTAGAATTTTATAAATGAAAATTAGATTTAGTGGCAAATGCCTTTATATATTAGTTCAAGGTACAGAGACGGTCATGAATAATGATTCATGTCCTTACATTGGCTTTTGTTTATTTGTTTAATATGTTTCAGAAGTTTCGTTGATGTAATCCACTTTGTACATTGGTTTACATGTTATATTTGTAATCGTAATATGTTTTAGAAAGTACATGCTGCTACTGCTACCCTTCACTAGTTCTACTACTGTTGTTTTCTTATGTTATATTTGTAGTTTTATTTTTTATTTTCCAATAGCTTGTAAGTTCTAGTTTATTACGTACTAGTACTCCACCTGCGCGATGCGCGGATTCCAAAGAAAAAAAATTATTGTACCAATGAAACACACGAATGTAAAATTGCATAAGAGGTCTTTAAACATTTAAAATCAACACCCGTTCACAAACTTTCCGAATTCATACATTTTGGAGAACTTCCTTGTAGACAACATTGATGGTGGTCTTTCTATCCGACTCCACATTATCATCATCATCACAAATTAGGATTTTTAACCCCCCACGTGTTGTCACTCTTGAAGCTGCAACATACAACTGACCATGGGTAAATACGGGTTTGTTCAAGAATAATCCAACTTTAGATAATGATTGACCTTGACTTTTGTTTATTGTCATTGCATAACAAAGTATAATTGGAAATTGTCGTCGGTCGAATTTGAAAGGGAAACGTGCATCCGACATTGTTATGCTCATCCTTGGAATCAAGACCTTTGCTCCAACATTTTCACCTGTTAGAATTTCACCCTGAATCACATTACTTCCGAGATGTGTGATGAGTAATCTTGTACCATTGCAGAGACCATTGAGTGGATCAAGATTTCTAATGAGCATTACTGGAGTACCAACCTTCAACTCTAGGGAATGCACAAGAAATCCGGAGCAATTTAATGTATTAAGAAACTCTACTGTGTGGATGTCAGCCAACAGCGATGCACCGCTATCAGATATTGAGGCTTTGTCTGCACTAAGATATATCCTGCCTTCATTATTATTCATTGAGAGCATATAATCATTGATCATGTCGACAGCCTTTATTGTCGGACACATAATAGCTCGTTCATTTAAGTAATTACGATCACACATGTTCTCAATGAACGAAGGATATAGTTCTTCAACGATGGAAGAAATAGGATCATCTGAGTAGTTCACCAAGAATTCATCAGGTATATCAATCTTTGCCTCTCCATCAACGGAGTCCCCTAGTTGTCCATCACCTATAGCTGACAACCAAGTAGAAAACGACTTAATTTCGTTTTCCTCAACAATTGAAGAAGTCGTGCGTAGGCGCATGTTCTCAGTTAAGCGTAAAACTGTACAGCTGCTCCAAAGTTTTGAAGAAGTGAGTGTGGCATTAACAATATCTTGCCTCTTTCCCTTGGGAATGACATGAAGGATCTGCCGGAAATCGCCGCCCAAAACGATAGTCTTTCTGCCAAATGGGAAGTCACTGGAATCTAACTGAATAGGATGCATAAGATCACGAAGTGTCCTATCGAGTGCCTCAAAGCAATGCCTATGTGTCATAGGTGCCTCATCCCATATAATAAGACATGCCTTCTGAATAAGCTCAGCAAGATCAGTGGATAGTTTGATATTGCAAGTAGAATCTTCGGCAATTTCAATAGGAATCTTAAATCAAGAGTGAGTTGTTCGGCCACCCGGTAGCAATAAAGATGCAATTCCACTTGATGCTACGTTTAGAACTATTTTCCCTTCCCTTCGTAGAGCAGCCGATATGCCATTCCATACAAATGTATTTCCTGTGCCACCATAACCATAAACAAAAAACAGCCCACCAATTCCAGAATTAACCGACGACATAACTTTGTCATGCACAATCCGCTGCTCGGTGGTACATTTTCTGAGGAAGTCTTCGTATTCCAATTGCAATGCATTCCGATCATATGCTAATTCTTGATTCAGTAGCAAATTCTCTGCCGAGAATGTCAGATCTCCCGAGGGATACGGCATCGTTGGGAAGTCGTGTAGACTTCGACCAATCTTACGCAACATCTTCTTGATAGAAATAAGGGTGAAATTTTCCAACTCTTTGTCAGAAAGTTGAATACCTGTTAGGAATAAAAACATTGTTAGTATCTTAATATTAAAATACAGATAAAATAACAAATGCATGAACTCTTTTTCTCAAAACAACATGAAATATAAGTGTAATTAACATGTTGTACATTTCTTATTGATGTCGTATATTATATCGTCCGAGAAATACCTCCAACACTTGCTCCATATAATAGCAGGATCCAAAAGAGTATTCGAAACTATCATCGAGACAAATAGATTTCTTAGAGAAATAGAAGAAGCCCAATGACTGGCTTCTTCAATCGCATCAATGTATTATCGATCGTCATCCAGTAATCCTAGTGAGTAACATGCTTCTTTGAATGTTGGAAACTGAACACCGTGTACACACCTCAGTTCTTCATAACTTCTGGGACCTCGAACTACACTAAGAAGGCATCTCATGTAGTACAATTCACTTAATGAAGGATGAACAAAATTCATCCTACCAACTGAAAATCCCTTTTTTCTTGGTTGCCACACCCTAGCATCTACTTTCCAAACAAATTTAGAAGGAAATTGACTGTAAGTTAGCTCCCGAGCATCCGGATAAATGGAATTCGCTTTGAACCATTGAATGACTTTACTTTCCCACATTGTAGCACGCTCAATTACATCGGAAAGTGCGTCTATATCAGAATAACATACACTTTGTTGTCCCGGCAGGTGGAATGACAATCTTTCAACAGGAGGAGTTCGATAGTGGATGTCAAACATGAATAGCCTCCATGCGGCCTCACACGATGATATGTATCGACAGTCGAAATAAATCCTTGTTTCATCAATTGTCTTAGATGGCTGAGATTCCTCAGTAGACTTATAAAAGCTGGCAGTGACACGATCATATCCCTTGTGAACATATTTGAATAAATACTTGATCGACCGACTCTGATTACACAATTCAACATTGATATGAGCACGTTATTTCATCAAGAGGACACGATTGTGTGGTACAACACTGCGATTATCAAGAACTACTCCACCCTTATCAATCGATCGTCCATTATCCCGCCGTCTGTACACAGGATACCTATCAGAATCGACACTCGTCAAAGCCACAAATCTTTTTGGATAATGCTTGGTGCATCTTCCATCTGACATGCAAGGAGAATCCTTTGCAACTACGCCACAGGGACCATGAATCATGTACTCATAAACTGCTCGATAGTATTCAGGATCAATTGTTTCATCTGGAATCTCCGCAGAAATAATGTTGTTGATTTCTTCTGAACTTGGGTGAGTACTGTAATTGCGCAGAAATAGTAGGATGTGTGTGTGCGGAAGACCACGCTTCTGAAATTCAATTGTGTACACAACAGTAGGAAAATGAATATAATAACCATTACATTATGCGTTTTATATTTCCAGAATAAATTTGATGTATGAGTGAATAGTCATTACCTGCTTTCACACCACCAAATAATTCATTTTTAAAATCTGCAATCATTTGGTCAAGTTTCATCATGAATACCCTTGCAAGAATATCTGGTCTGTCTGATGCAGAAACTCTATGCTTTCTAAGATATCTCGTAATTTCCGGCCAGTTTGGATTACATGTAAAGGTGACAAACAGGTTAGGGTAACCTGCCCAACCACAAATTGCAATGGCATCTTGATAGTTCTGCATCATGTACCTGGCTCCTCCAGTCAATGTAGAAGGCAGAATAACTCGCTTACCAATGTTCCTTACATCTGATTCGCTATTTAAAAGAGCCTCCTGTAAACCTTTGTACATATCACAGCGAAGTTTCCGTTGATTATTCCTTACAAATAAAATCCTTTGTGCTTCAACCATGGAATAAGTATCCACCAGAAATTGCTGGAATAATCGCCGTGATTGAAGTATCAATGTTGGCTCACTTTCTCTAAAATGGATTCTGTATGAAATAAATTCTCTGAGAGATAACTTTCTCCTCTTAAGAACCGTGAGTTTGGGATTATTCTCACCAACCATTATACCCTCCCGAAAACCATCCTCACCATATGGGAATAGAAGTGATATTGTAGTGAAAGATAGGCTGGGTGCAGCTCAGATATATGATGCAAATCACCACCTTTAGTTTCCACAACTATGTCCATTGGTTCAATTGAATCATCCAAATCACCAACAATTAAAGCAGCTACCTCAGGTGCTGAAGGCATGTTATATGTCCTGCCATCACGTTCTCTTTTTTCAATAAGTCTCAATCTCAATTGAATACCATCCTCAGCTCTCAGCCTCTCTCTTGCCATCCTATATGTTTGTGCCAACACATTAAACTTGTCTAGCATCTCAATAAGATCCGCAACAATATCAGGGCGCAAATTTTCTTTCCCTGATGTACCCCTGTTCAATGATATGGAACATAAGGAAAATACATTTTCTATATTCAAGAATATATAGAGTTACAGAAAATGAAAGACTACAAAATCACCTCATTGCATTTATTCTATTTGCAACCTCATTTTCTGTATCATATATGTACAGTTGACTAAATTTTGGATTGTTCCCCTCAGAAGGAAGCAAGGGTCCAATCAAATGATAATTTTGACCCATGAGACGAATTATAGGAGGTGAACTGCCCTTGTTCAAGGTCCGATCCAATTTACCACCCATGGATGTAAAATTATTGTAAGATCGAATATGTTGTAGAAAGTTTGTGCTTCGACTTGAGTTAGCAGAGTACAAATCCTTTAATAGAGCTGGAGGGCTAGCCATCTTAGGCAATTCAATCTTTCCATTCAAACAACAGTTCGAGGAAGTACGATGCTGTTGGTTGACATTCTTGTGCATTCTCTCGTCATACCAAAAACTGGCTCCGCACCTCCCACATGAGTGAATAGGATCACCAATATCATAGTATTCTAAACGAACAGTCAACCATTGAATATCAATTGGACTGCAGCTCATCATATATTGCAATAAGTTATAGGACTGAATTGCATAAAATATGCAGTAATTAAGTCAAATAATGTAACTACCTTGTCTAACATTAGGAGATTCACGTGCACATTCAAACACAATTCCTGCAACAGATTAAATAAGAATATAATCCATATTTAACAAAAACAATAAACTTTTAACAACAATCTCATAAGTAATTACCATATCTATCAACATCTTCCAAGGTATTTTGAACGGTAGAGGATTGAAAGTTTATGTGATCATTTTCAACACTTGTCACAGACTGCTTTGAGATGACTGAGAAATTTTGAATTAATAAAGTTTTAATACCAAAATTTACCAAACATAGATAATAGTTGACTAACCATGCCGCCTTTTGTTTATTTGCCTCGAAGGAGGGTCACTTGTCTGTCTTTTCTTCTCGTGGACGGGAGGAAAATTAGAACTTGCATAATCTACACTCCATCAAATGTAATTGTAGTATATTCTACTTTCTGTTTGTCAAAAAATAATAAAGAATGCAAAAAAATTATTTGGGAATGACAATGGTAAAATACCTTTGCTTATTACGGATTGACTTGAGCACAATAAGCCAATTCCAGTCCCTCCAGATTCTGCTTAGCGAAAAAACTTTAAAATTTATAAGAATTAATAACAATATTAAACAAACCAAATAAATATGTATTTTGTGACTAACCATGTCGCCTTTTGTTTATTTGCCGTCCAAGAGCATCAATATGACCTATATTTATACTTCCATCAACCCTATTCGGAGTGCTATCATCTTCATTTGTAGGATCTATAACACATGAAACTTGGGAAATTCTCTGTTGGGGAGAGATATGAGCAACTACACCTCGACCAAAATGTTTAAGTAGAAACATAAAACTTGATCAGAATCTAATAAAAGATACAACACCAGTTCGAGAATGAGAAGAGGACAAACCATTGCTTAATTCCTGGAAAGCTATTCGGAACGTATAAAAGGAAGAATTTCTCACTTCTTGCTGAGGTGTAGGAATACTGCCGATGTTTAAAGCATTCAAATTGCCATTCTGAGTTATAGTTCTTTGATGTGGATTCTCATTTTCGCTCCCAAATCAACAGCTCTTGGTCAACTTTCTCATTTCTTTTGTTGTTTTCAACTTAGTTTGCTCAAGTTGATTGTTTGTTTTATACTTCAAGAACTGTTTCAGCCCACAATACAACTAACCAATCCACACCATAATAGAAGACGACTTCAATTATGGATTACAGCAGCACTTTTCTTGATGATCGCAAAAGATGTGCATTTATTATTACTTTTGCAGTCATTGAACAACACAAATGGTTAAATTACCATTTTACTGTACTGATTATTTCGATTAAAATATTGGTTTGTTATAGAGCACCATTATAAAAACATATATAAAAGTGGACAAAGATGTAAATTTATCCTTAGATAATCAAACACTTTCTCAGATTAATTAAGTCTGACGACGCAATGCAGTTCACTTCAAACAATGAAAATTTCAATCATTGTTCATGCCAAATCTATAATCTGTAATAATAATAATAATAATAATAATAATAATAATAATAATAATAATAATAATAATAATAATAATAATAATAATAATAATAATAATAATAATAATAAAAAGTGGATCAATCATGACAAATTATAAACATATTGTGATATATATGCCAAAAACCTTAAGTTATGTAACAAACCAACCTACATCAAACTATATATTTGGTTGGGAATTGTATCAACTTAAAACTAAAAACCAAAACAAAGTATTTATAATGATACTGTGAAAATACATGACCAGTTCAACAAAATCCTTCACCAGGAAAAGTGTAAACACTCCTTCTCTGCAACACATTTATGGCATAAGGGCTGCATCCTTGAATAATCGTTATCAGGCCACCCATATCTCCACCCCCAATGGTCAGTATTCTTGCAAAAGTAGAGTGGAAACCTTGGAAATGGGATAATAGGGTGCACCCAGAAACCACGAACCATAGTCCTTATATTATTCCTGCATTCCACCAGAGAAGCTCTATCCCTGCATAGATAATCCATCATTTCCAGGCCTCTGCATTTCTCCTCTCCAGAATTTGAAGTCAGCAGGAGTATAGAAGTCAAATAGATAGACTTCTTGTGACCCTCAGCAACATATACTTCAAGCATGCTCAAAACTAATTCCCTTTCAAGAGTGTCGTACAACAGACGCTGGAATGGAGGACATCATAGATAGTCAATTGAAATGCTTTGGGGAGCAACAAATTCATAATAAATGATCAACAGATAAAATGATATGAATTTATACAATAATACCAGAATTCCTTTAAATTCTATATCATAATTCCCTTCCATGAAACATGCGTTGTAGAAAACCATTGCTTCTGGTGAGAGATTGTCTAACCAACGTCTATGGAAATATGACATCTCACAGGTCCTGAGTACAATAGGGCGATGCAGAACCCTTGCAAATGATCGACAGCTGAAATGATTTTTACAAAGCAATTAAATATATAAGCTACATTAACAGGTATAAATAGAATAAGTAAAAGGAAAAATGCTTCTCAAACTAAACCTCTTTACTAAGGATAACATGGATCGCATAGAAGCAGTTCCAACCCTAGACAACATCTCCGCGAGCACATCATCAGGAATTTGATCCAAGCTTTCACAACTCATGAGCACAGTGGATATTTCCATTATAGTGTATCTAGAAGCAAAAAATAAAAAAAAATAAAAATAAAAATAGACAAACATCATTAACCACTTGTGCGAATTGTTCTCAGCATTATTTTCCAAATAACAATTTTTTGTCCGAACGAATAACAAAATGCAGAGGAATCCTTCACAGAATCAAAATGCATACTCACTCAACTTGTGGCATTGGCATAGATACATATAGAGACAAAATTTGAGACCCAATACGCACGGTAGAATAGTTCTTTAATTTCGATTGAAATAGGGAAATACAAAATTCCAACGGCCAACCATAAAAAAGAAAGAAAAAAAAAAACCATACTATTGTCGTAGATACCACCAATAGTGTAAGGGAACCTTCAAAAACAACTATATCTAACTTATAAGACGATTTAAACAACAGGATACCATCCTTGATCCCTAAATCACTCGCATGCATATGAATAAACTCCAAATACTTTAACGGAGATACTTTAATCAAATAGATATGCACATTCAAGAAATGGCGGCACCAAAAATACAAACAATTACTTAAAACTAAAATAAATGGCCGGACCTTACGCCTGATGCAGCGACGGAGGATACGGCAAAGGCTTCCGTCGGTTTAGTGGAAGAGCAGGTGGAAGCGAAAGGACGTGTAGAACTGTAAGGGTGTTGTGGAAGGGGGAAGGGTATTTATAATGGCATACAGTTATATACCGGTTCAGTGGACACATAACATATTTTAAAATATTGTAATTTGGGAAGAGAAAATTATTTAAAAACAACGTCAAACATAGCTATATATGTCTATATTAAGGAATCAAAATTCCAAAAAAAATATTATAAAAATAAAACAAATTTGGCAAAAATAGAGAAGCTTCATTATAAGACAATCGTAACAAAACATAAGAAATTTTTCCAAATAAAAAACGGCCCACAACACATGAATCAACAATTTAATGGGCCAATAATCAATAATCATAAATTAAGAAGTGGACATAACAACAAAAAGTTTGATCCATTAAGCGATCAAACTTGGCCAAATTGTCAAAGCAATGCACTATTACTCCTTCTCAATTTTAACCTTCTTCAATAGATGTTCCCTTCCAGTTTGATAATATTTGTTTGTTTAAAATACAACTAAATAAATTATAAAATAACCTATTAATAAGATAATTAATAAATTAAATCTGAATTGAAGAGTTTAGTATATATATTAAATATTATTTCTTTATAAAAATATAATAAACAAAGGAATCGATCGAATAAAAAAATATTATAAGAATAAAAAAAATTTGGCAAAAAAAGAGAGGCTTCAATATAAGACAATCATAAAAAAAAAAAAAAAACACCACATAATTGTTCCAATTCATAAACGGCCCA
Organism: Hygrophila difformis; assembly: GCA_030278955.1. Classification (NCBI taxonomy): domain Eukaryota; kingdom Viridiplantae; phylum Streptophyta; class Magnoliopsida; order Lamiales; family Acanthaceae; genus Hygrophila; species Hygrophila difformis. Next base: position 27,158,838 of record JAOANR010000012.1, read on the forward strand.
CCACAAACGAAACAACAAATTAATGGGCCAAAAATCAACAATCATCATACTAAGAAGTCCACAAAACCACAAAACATTTGATCCATTAAGCAAACAAACTTGGCCCAATTCTCAAAGCAACACTAATTTCTGTTACTCCTTCTCAACTTTAACCTTCTTCAAGTTGTTGGATGCTGAAAACTCGTCCTCCAGATTCTTTGTTACTTCTGCCGCAACTTGTTCTTCGATCTTCTTACTGTCATCATCATCACTCAATGACGGAGTATGGAACCCTGCAGAATCGGAGGACCTCTTCGTCGACGCCGGACTTGAATTTGGATTATCATGTGTGGTTCCAATCTCATTCTCCACGGGTTCAGCCTCAGGTATAATAGCCGAAACAGTCAGTGTGTTGTAGGGACTCCAATAATCAGTCTCTTTTTTCGTGATTCTAAAACTAAACCTCTTGTTCACCAATGTGGAGAGGATTAAATTAGGGTAATCTTCATCCTACAAACAAAAGTTTAATATATTATAATAATATGGAAATATCTCAAATCACAAGAAGTAAACAATGGAGTATTACTTCAGCCATTGAATGTTTCAAGTCTGCGGCAGACATCCCGAAAAGTTTTTGACATTGTCGCTCAAACAACACAAGCGTGCAAGAGGTGGTGTCATCAGCAACATAAAGTGAAACTTTATACTTCATCGTAGCATTCCCATAAAACATATCACACTGGCTGCAATAGAAGCTTGTTTTCCCTTGATCCATCTTCTTATAGCACTTACTGCATATGTAATAGTAGAAACCATCAGTTGCATCAACGTTTACAACCACTGCATTAATGTAGAAGTCGCCAGCCTGACGAAATGAATATATTGCATCTTAGATTACAGTCAATGTTAATTGAGAACAACACAACTGCACTAACTATCAATTAAGAATAGTTCGAACCTCGAGGGAATGGATGGTTGCATGCAAGGTTGACAAAGTGAAACCATTTGAAGTTGAGTCATCTCCAGCAGAATAGTGAGTTGACTGCGACAATGTAGGTATATTCTTCCCTCTAGCAGTAGTGGATTGCATTCTGTGCAAAAACAATTATTCATAAAATAATATTTTCTGAAACAGAAAAACAAATACATGTGTTTATATATGGTATACAACCTCTGAGTGAATGCATGGACTTCAAGAAGATCTGCATTGAGAAATAAATTGGTAACACGAAAAGCATTTTGAATCTTTATTTTTCCTGACTTGTTTCAAAAAATAGGTTAAGTATAATTAATCAATAATATTATTATGAACTCCTAGTATAAGTGACTATGCTAACCCTGAAACTCCGATGCACGACAGAAATGCAGAATCAAAACATTCACAGCTGTAGGACTTTCGTTGAACTCCCGTAAAAACTGCTCGGCATATTCATCCCATAGAGTGCAAGTCAAATCATTTCCACTTCAATAAATCGTGCAAAAGTGATTAGCACAGTTACTATATATTATTAACACTAAATTTTAAAAGTAAACTCACTGTATATCTTCCAAGAACATATTAATGAGCATTTTCTACTTTCCATCCTTGCAATTGGTCGTAGTTGGTGGGGACTTTGTCAAAACACGACCAATAATGTCTATTACAACAGAACGCAAATTAGGGTTTATAATATATTCGACTTAAATATCAATAAAAAGTTGAATAAAACTTTTAATAATTCATTACCGAAAGGAACAGCGTCAGATACATCGCCATCCAGAGTGAGTATTTCAGGGAAAGCTTTAAATTGAAACGTCTTGTTGGGGAATTCGTCATCAAGCAGAACACATACAACACTGTTAGGGTAGAACATCCCTTTGAATGGGTGACTGGTGACCTTAAACCTGTCTTTATTGTCCACAATACCAAAACACATTAAACTGTATATGCCACCCTCTCGGATTATTGTGTGGAACTTTTTAGCAACGTTTCTCCCAGCAGAAATGTGGAATCGGGTACCCTTCATAAGCACACATAAACATTCATATAATGACATAGGAAGGCAACAAAATATTTACACTAAATATACCTCTGCATCGTGAAAAATAGCTTCAAAGGAATTCAGCGTATCAGATTGGAACATAGTAACTCCATAACATCGTACACACCTAGCCCTCACAACAACTTTCGTACTCAATGGTGTAAGTCCTTCGAACATGACAGGTTTGTCCATTGTCACTATCGGGTAATACTATGACTTGTTTATGCAATGCGATAAATGAAAAATGGAATGGTCTGAAATTTATAGCAACCAACACTCAACGAAAAGTCGTTTACTTTTATAAATTAAAATATATATATATATATATATATTGTTTGTTAAGTCATTAAATGATTACATTTTCTGGGAGAATTCATTCGTCCACCACTTTTTTGGTTGGCAACATACTTTTAATACTTCATTATACATATAGATATATAAAAATATACATACCACATGACAATGATTATAAAAAAATAGATGTTGAAAATCGCCACCTCATTTAAAATTAGGGTTTCGAATAAACCCTATATAAAATTAATCAATTTGAATTCACATACATTTGATTACAAAAAATTTGTGTTTCAATTTTAGACTCATTAGTACGCGGGTGGTATTGATCTACTTCTTCGGTATAATAAAAAAAATATAATGGTTGGTTGATTCATCTCACTAAATAAGTAGGGTTTTGAAAAATTTAGAAGGATTCGAATTCAAATTCCTAACCTGTATTTAGGGTATTGAGTTCAACTTAATTATAATAGTTTCGAACAAACATAATTATATTGGTTGCATGCGTTTATGGTTGATACTGTTTTCTTGGGGAAGTCATTCGTCCGCCAATTTGTGGAATAACGCTTTTAAAAATTAACTATATATATCTAAAATACTCGACTATGATTCTAAAATTATTGCATTTCAAATTCAAAATCATTTTTTTTAATAAAATTTAGGCTTTCAATTTTAGCCTCCTTAATTAGGTGGTATCGAAAAAAACGTAAGATCATCGAATACATTGAAATAATTAGACTTGCATGTATAATATGGTAGAATATAATATGACAATTAACATTTGGCAAAGTAGTATAAATCAATTTAGAAGGATTCGAATTCAAATTCCTAACCTGTATTTAGGGTATTGAGTTCAACTTAATTATAATGGTTTCGAACACACATAATTATATTGGTTGCATGCGTTTATGGTTGATTCTGTTTTCTTGGGGAAGTCATTCGTCCGCCAATTTGTGGAATAACGCTTTTAAAAATTAACTATATATATCTAAAATACTCGACTATGATTCTAAAAATATTGCATTTCAAATTCAAAATCATTTTTTTTAATAAAATTTAGGCTTTCAATTTTAGCCTCCTTAATTAGGTGGTATCAAAAAAAACGTAAGATCATCGAATACATTGAAATAATTAGACTTGCATGTATAATATGGTAGAATATAATATGACAATTAACCTTTGGCAAAGTAGTACAAATCAATTTTGACCTCTATAATTTGGCAAAGTAACTAACAATGGAATATGGATGTGAGGGGTGTCATAACCGAACATAACTACTTTATACAAATTACATTATGGACGTGTAACAATGGTTGATTAATCTTAATAAAAAAAAGAGGGTTTCGATTTCAGAGTTCTTTATAAAATGTAGAGTTTCTAATCGAAATTCATTATAAAAACATAGGGTTCCGAATTCAACTTCATTACAAAAAAGACCATTTCGAGCTCACGTACATTTAAATATTTACGGTTTCGATCGGATAGTCGTAACTGAACATAACTACATTATAACAACTAAATTCTTGACGTGTAATAGGGAAAAATGATGATTGGTTCATTCATCTCACTAAATAATTAGGGTTTTGAAAAATTTAGAAGGATTCGAATTCGAATTCATGTATTTAGTGTATTGAGTTCAACTTAAGTATAGTTAGACTTGCATGTATAATATGGTAGAATATACTATAACAATTGCCCTTTCGAATAGCAGTACAATTAAATTTTGACGTCTACAATTTGGCAAAGTAAATAACAATGGAGTATCGATCATAATGTCATAACCGAACATAACTACTTTATAAAAATTACATTTTGGACGTGTAACAATGGTTGATTAATCTCATTAAAAAAATTAGGTTATCGATTTCAGAGTTCTTTATAAAATGTAGAGTTTCTATTCGAAATTCATTATAAAAACATAGGATTCCGAATTCAACTTCCTTAAAAAAAAAGTAGAGTTTCGTTTTCATTTTCGTGATACAAACTAAAGGTTTTGAATAGTAGCATCTTGAGTTAAACTTGAGTACAGAATTAAGTGGTTTCAACACACATACGACTTAGGCTATAAGAATTTAGTAATTATGGCAATAACATAAATACCTGCAAGAAGTAGGGTGTTTTACGTGAAAATGTATACATGTGAATGGTGTTTCCCATGATGGTTTGAAGGCATCTTTGAAAGAATACAGTTTTCGAATTTCGAGTATAAAGCTGGAGAATGTAATAATTTTGTACAAAAAAATTAAAACGCGATATGGAATACGTAAAGGTGTTTCATGTAAGATAACAAACCATAACCACTTTATGCATTAAAAATGTAGAGTATCGAATTTATTAATTGTCCAAAAGGAGCAAAGGCTGCTCGACGGTTAGTAGTTCCATGGAAAGTAGTACAAATAATTTTTGAGGACTACAATTTGGCAAAGTAAAGAACAATGGAATACTCTCCCATTTTTGCCATAACTGAACATGAATACATTATAGAAATTACATTTTGACGTCTAATAGGCTAAAAGGATGTTTGGTTCATTGATCTCATTAAAAAATTAAGATTCGATTTCAGGGTTCACTAAAAAATTTAGAGGTTCAAATAAACTTCATTATAGAGACATAAGGTTCCGATTTCAACTTAATTATAAATAATGTACGGTATCGTTTTCATCTTCGTGATTCAAAACACATAAGACTTAGGGCATAAGAAATTAGTAAATAGGGCAAGAAAAAAATAGCTAAAAGCATACATTTTTCGAAGTTCGAGTATAAAGCTGGAGAATGTAATCATTATGAAAAGAGAATTTAAAATGCGATTTGGAATACGGTTTGCGTGCTCGATAGCCGTGGTGGGTTAAATGCATATTGTTTATTAGTTATTAGTTGCGTGTTCATTGGAATAATTAATTCTTCTTTGAACCAATCTATGCCGAAAACAACTTCACTATAGAGAATGTATGGTTTCGTTTTCATTTTCGTGACACAAACTAAAGATTTCGAACAGTAGCATTTTGAGTTAAACTTAATAATAGAATTAATTTCAACTTACTAAAAGAAAAAATCGGGTTGCGTGCTCGAGAGTGGTGTAGGGTTATCTTTCGTATTGATTATTGGTTAGTAGATGCGTCTATATTTGAATATTTAAGTCTATGTGAACCACTTTATGGCTGTTTTCAAAAAAACCATCATAAGCCTCAAATTTGTTCGCAGTTATTATTAATGAAACCCCTCATAATTACAATTTCGGCTTTTGTAGATACCCATAACGCATGCAACAGGTGCGTAATCCAACACCAATAGAATTTTTACTATAAACAAAAAAAATAATCATAATGAAAACAATAGGACGGATAAACGATAAGGAGGTCATTATTGCAAGATCATAATCATCACAAACCACCTAATTACAGTGAATCGATTAACACGAAAGTTAATCGATTAACACGACTCTTACAGAGCACTATCATCGAGATGCATAGAAGGAAGTCGTTATTGCAAAGTCATAATCATCACAAACCACCTAAATTCTTTAATCGATACGCATTTATCGCGCCAAGCGTTTGAATTTTAAAATTAAATAAGACAAACTTCAGATTTATTACTAATTAAGGGTTTGCGGTATGAAAGGGGTTGAAGGATTTGGGGTTCAAAATTATAAATTTTATAAAATTTAATAATCTCCTTTTGGACAATATTATAAGGTTTATTATTTTCAAATTAACAATATTCTTATTTTAATTATATAATTATTAATAATATTACAATAATTATTAATTAAAGGATTTACGTTTTAGGGTTTAAAGGGTTTAGGGTTTCGCCGATGCAATGTTTTGACGGGTTTGGGGTTCAAAATTATAAATTTTACAAAAATTAATAATCTTCTATTTCATAATTTTATAAGGTTAATTATTTTCAAATTTAGGGTTTAGGGTTAGGGTATGAAAGGTTTTGAAGGGTTTAGGGTTCATACTAAATGTACTAATAGTATATTTTATAATGTTAGCACAACCATTAATTAGCCCGGAATAAAGGTTTAGGGCCAAAGGGTTGGATATATTTGGTTTTGAGAAGGTATGCTTATGGTAAAAAGAACAATGAAGTATGAACAAATGAATTACGGGGCTTATCGTTTAAATAAACTAAACACTACTTATATCAAATTAATATTTTGATTTTATTGCGTTTAACAAATTAATAATATCATGTCAATACAAAACTATTGCAACTTCAAGCTGCAATATTTTTCTCCACAAAACAGCAATCGCAATGCCTTGGTATGTTAGGTTTGAAGAATTGAAAATCTTTTCCATACCCTTGAAGTCGGAAGTATAATTTCACAAAGCCATGTGCACTCGGACAATTTGTATCAAACCAAAGAATAATATTATTAATCATTCTACAGAATACTTATTCGACAGTAATATAAGTCGACTCCTAATTGTATTAAACCAAAGAATCTCAAATTCGGACAACAAAGGAGTAGCTTGTCTAAAGTAAGCGTCGTACACATAGTTACGCAAGAACTCGATTTGTGAAACAAAAGAATCAAATACTGCAGCTGGTACCGGCAGCATCGTTGCGTCCACTGAAGAAACTACACTCCATCGTTTGCTTATGTCTTTCATCCGTTGCAGGACACCCTTCATCTCAAAAGACATCTCACTTGCGGCCAAGTACACATATATCTCAGAATCAACACGCTTTAGGAAAAACAAAGCAGCATCAATGATTTCCAAATCCGAGGTAGTCCAAGTCAATCCTCGATCATTCCGGATGCTCAACAGAAACTGTGTGAACTCTGCAGCCTTTGCTCCTTTTGGGAAGAAAACGGTCGCGTAGAGTTTCATTTCCGACTACCATGGATCAGGTTCCGGCAACATGGGGTTCCTGTAAATGGTAAAAGGACACACATATAAATGAACAAACTCATAAACATATGCATACGGAATATGAAAAGCAGGATATATGAAAATACCCGTCCAAACAACAAAATCTCCAAAGACACCTACAAAGCATTCACAACAATGAAACTATTAGATTGGAATGTAATTGACGTATGACAAATGAACATGTAAAATGGGGAACCTGAGTAAAAAGAAGACCACTTGCAGGCTGAAAAATGAAGGGAAATGAGACTATATATAGGGGGAAATGGAGTAAATGGTTTGTGGGATGCATTTTCCATGTCATTTCCATTTTTTTAATTCTTGGGAGGGAAATTAAGTGTGTGTGTGAGAGAAAGTAATAAAAAATTGATATGTGAGGGGGGGAAATTTGGGAGGGAAACTGTGTGTGTGAAAAATTATTCTACTTTTATCTATAGATAGATTTGGCTTACTTATGTTTTTTTTTAACTTTTAATTTGCATTTCGAAATTTGTACTGTTACACTTATGACTGTAATTCATAGGATTTTTTTTTAAAAAAAAAACTTTGGTTAAACCGTAACCAAACCGCACCAAACCACTTTTTTCGGCTTGGTTTGTTTGGTTTTGGTTTGAAATGCTAAAATGGTTTGGTTTGATTTAATTTTTTCCCAAACTGTTTTTTTGCGGTTTGGTGTGGGTTTGGTGCGAAACCGCACCGCGTTCACCCATATTTACTTCGTGCCAATTCTCTTTTTCTTTATAAAATATTGTTAAAATTATTTGAAAAATTATTCGTTATTCATCAGATTCAGAGCATCCCTCCCACCCCCTCCTACCCCTATGTTAGTTCCATCTCACTGGCTCAAACAAAATCCAGACAACGGTAATGGATTGTGCTTTGGATAATTAATTTGGGGCTTAAATATGCTAGGCCCATGAGAAATCGCCTACGCTGCCAACTGATAGCTGCTCTTCTACTGCGAGTAGTGGTGACTAGTGTGTAATCTACTTACAATTTTGCCATATACGTCTATCCTTACAATTTTCTTCTCAATATAAGAATATTTTTTTGTCAATGAAAAAATTAATACATTAATTTAAGGGGTTTTTATTAAAAAAGGCCAGCAGCACAAAATACTCCCAATACAAGACCAGCATACCAAATACATTCCGTATTAACACCAATATACGAAATACATACCATATCAGGACCTGGCCATTTTTTTTAAATGAAAAATGTAATTAAGTTGTGAATGGACAAGAATAACCCTGCTTTTTGTCATTTCCTACATAAATGAGGTGAGAGACTGTGTGGAGAGAGAGAGTGAGACAAAAAGAATTTTTGGGGTGGGATTCAAAGCTCCCGTTCTTCTTCTTCTTCATCGTACCCATCGAAGAAGTCATTAATGAGGTGAGAAGCTCCAAAACTTGGCTTCGAAGCAACAACCGGCGGAAGGGAGGGGACGGCGGCGGCGACCTGGCGTTGTCGTTCTCCGGCGGAAGAGCGCAGCAAGCGGGTCGGCTTCGATTTCCAGGCGCACAGGGTGGGAAGCTTGTTGAAGAAGCCCTTTTAGGAGGCCGAAAGCACGCACAGTGGGGGTCAAGCGGCGGGGAGTAGATTAGGGTTTGGTGGGTGGAAGGAGAAGGCTTTAAGAGGGTTTAGGGCTGTTATTTAGGGTTTGGTGGCTGGAAGAAGGTTAGGGTTTGGGGAGGCTGTTATTTAGGGTTTTCTACAGGGTTTTTGGAAGTGGGTAGGGGTGAGGAAGATGGCAACGAGGGAGCAAGGTGGTGGGCGAGACGTCATGTTATTTTGCCATTACAACGGACAAACTCATCTCGTGCGGATAAGGGATGACGATGCCCTCGCGGATGTGTACGGAAAGGTGACGGAGAAGTGGGCTACTGTATGTGCAACAACACACACGCTCCACTACGATGAACCCGACGGGGGCTACACAATGGAGATAATGAATGATGACGATGTGAGACGGATGTCGAACTTGAATCGAGCAAAGGGACTGGCATTTGGGAAGATGAATGTGAGGGACCGGGAAGCAAGAAACGCGATCGTGTAAGTCTTTTAGGAAATTGCATTGAGTTCCTTATCATTTAATATTTGGTTGTATGCGAGCGTATGAATGATATTATTTGCGTTAATGATGCATGGTTGCGATCATAGCTATATCTTTTAATAGTATCTGGCAATCTGCGAAATAGGACCATGATTGTTGAAACAGGGAAGTGGTTAACAACATCGGTGTTTTCTGTGCACAACACTAGTATAGTTTGCGCATAAGACTAATGTTATACTTGCACGTCACTGGCACGACTACTGAATGTAACTAGTTTTTAAGTTGCAAGTAACTTGTACTTCAGAGAACACACTGTAGCACAGGATGACATGGACGACGAAGATACCGAGGACGAGGAGGATCAGAGGGTTTTTTGGGCCAATGCAATAAAGGGAGTAGGACAAAGGTTCAGGAATCAGGATCATTTCCGGAAGGTCGTGGCAAATCATTGTATTTCTCTTCGGCGTGGATATGAATTCGTTCACAACAACAAAAGCAGAATATACGTAAAATGCACGACGGAAGGATGCGGTTGGCGCATATATGCATCATTACACAAGTCTGACAACTCGTTTGCGATCCGCACATGCACGCTGACTCACCGTTGCGGCGTAAATAATCTGCAATCGAGGACTCACCCAAATGCGAATGCGACATGGGTAGCGGCTTTCATAAAAGATAAAGTGCGGCGGAACCCGAATTACAATGCGAACATGGCTATCGCGGACATTCACGCTGCATTCAAAGTGGACATTACCTATCGCGTAGGGTGGAACGCACGGGAGATTGCGATTAAGGAGTTACATGGAGACGATAAAGATTCATTTGACAAGCTCCGGCTATTTTGCAGCCGCTTGACAGCATCGAACCCCGGGAGCGTGGCTGACTTGGAGGTGTTTCCTGAATCCGGAAAGTTCCGAAGGGTTTTCATTTCAATAGCAGGTTGCATTGAAGGGTTCAAGAGAGGATGCCGTACGCTTATTGAGCTCGATGGGACCCATATTAAAAATAAGTGGAAAGGCGCAATACTTGGCGCTGTTGGTAAGGATGCAAATGCTGGGTTCATAACGCTTGCATTCGCAGGTACGTAAATTTCATGATATTGGAGTTTTGGAAGAGAAGGGATGTCGTTTGGGATTTGTGCTCTCATGACCGTGTTGTTTTTTTTTTAACAGTTGTTGACGGAGAGACTGATGAGAACTGGGAGTGGTTTTGTCTCCGGCTGAGGTCTATACTAGGTGGTGATACAGAAGAGAACTGGTCCGAATACACTTTTTACACTGACCGGCACTCGGGTCTCATGAAAGCTATCCCAACCATTTTTAATGGGAGTCACCATGGCGTATGCCTGCGACACCTCGTTGATAACTTTAAAAAGGATGTGAGTTTTACTAGTACTGTATCATATACCTATAATCTTGAATGGTACATGGTTTTTTATAAAATTGGTACTATCCTTTTCAGTGACTGGTATAAATGAACTACGATTACAGGTGCTTCGTAAGTATCCATACAAGAATAAGGATCACTGGTCAGGGGTGCTGAAGGCGGCTGCGTATGCTCCGACATATGACGAAATGTTCAAGCATCTCAATACCATCCTTGAAGTGATGCCCTCAGCTGGTACGTTCCTTGAAAATTCAGAACCCCAAAATTGGGCGAATGCGCTGTTCACGGGAAAAAAATGGGGTGTCATGAACACAAACCTCATCGAGAGTTGGAATAGTTGGATTGTGAAAGCAAGGGGCTACGGTCCGTATGCAATGCTCGATGAAATTCGAAGACAGGTTATGAAGATGATGAATGAATAAAGAGAGGAAGGTGCAAGAATGGAAGGAAGATTGGCTACGGTGCCGGAGAAGATATTGAACGGCAATTACCTGGCATCCGGCGAACTTGAGCTGCAGCGCGCAACGGGCTCCTTGTTTGAAGTCCGGGAGAGGGCCACCCTATACGCCGTTGATGTGGAAAAGTGGACATGCACGTGTGGCTACTGGCAATTATTCAGGCTGCCCTGTAAGCACGGGTGTGCTGCGATCGAGAAACTGCAGTGCAATATTTATGACTACTGCGATCCTTACTACACCACTGAGTATTTCAGGGCGACATACGAAGCAGTGATATATCCTTTGATGATGGGTGGTGATAATGTCGTAGATGAGAATGACGAAGACTTTATACTCCCACCGGACGTTCGGGTGCAGCCTGGCCGGAGAAAGAAAAAGCGAATCCCATCGCAGGTTCAATCGGGCAAGAACACCTGCCACATGTGCGGAAAAGCAGGTCATAACAAACGCACCTGCAAGGAAGCACACAGAACGAACGCGTGATTCAGCTGCGTCGTTCCATTATGCCAAGACTGGTGTTATTTTTGATGTCAACTGGTGTTTTGTTGTTGATGCATATTTTTGTTGACGAACAAGTATTGTTTTAGGTTTTGCATGGTTTCAGTACTTGAATCTATCCTCTATGAGGATGGCTTCAATATATGATACCATTTTGAATGCAATGAAATGATCGGTTTCAGATGACGTGGTTCACGAACAAGAGTATTGCACATCATATTTACACTTTACAGGGTTTTATAGGACAGAATTAAAAAAATACAAGTCAACGGGCCTAGAAAACACTAATGTGATGGGCGCATAATACCAACAATTGTGGGATAATACGGTTGTTGTTCAACACATCCATGAAGTCCGAATTAATCAAGTCATTGATCAACACGCATGGTCATAAGTGATCAAGTCAACTGGTCACAGGGAAAAAATTGCAGGGTCACTCATGAACAAACATATAAAGTAATAATAGTTCTTGCATTGATGTTTTGAATGGATGGGTACTTAGGTATGTGAATGGAAGGGTCACACTTATAACATCTTACTCACTCACACATGATATCTTACACTATTTGATGCCACTTAATCGCTATTATCGTTGGAGGCGAATTAAACTATAAAGGTGGCCTATGTAAAGATGCAATTGGGCGCTGTTTCGGCGTTTAATATGATCAACTATGTGGATTAGCTAGTATACCAAAAATATAAGAACTTAATACCATTATATAAGCGCACAGGTACTAATGTCTGTCACTATCTATATCATTGACATTCTCGATTCATACCATTATAAGGTTTATTGTTGTTAAGGGTGTTGTTGAAGCTTATTGTTGCGAATTTACTGAGAACTGCTTCATTTTACAGATTTTCACCCCTTGTAGGAACACCATCCCCAACCATTAGCCACATCGAACCTAATGAACAGCACTTAGCCATTTTCAACTCTTACTTTCTCCATTTATGCAGTATAACAACACTTATATGAACAATTCTAGGAACATCAAGTTGATGAACATAGTTAATTGTATTCCAAGATTACTTAGTTTAATCCAATGGGCTACTTTTGTTTCAACATTATACACATCGTTTAGCTTAACATCAATGATAATGTGTGAATATTATCCAAGTCATTAGAGGCGAATACGATTGTTCAACATAAAATACCATTCATTACCTAGGACAATACCAACAAATAACCAACATCACCACAATTGTCCAGCTACAACCATGAACCATTCAAAAGTCAAAACAGTACAAGTCAATCCATCAACACATAAAAATTGCATAAATACTCATCAAATAATCCAACTAGTGATCATAATCCATCAACCAATTCAGGTCATGACTGGAAGAGGCGTCATCGTCATTCGGCTTGGAAGCATCAGTGGTGGGCGCGGGATCTGCTGGGGCATCCGGAGTGGGCGCGGGATCTGCTGGGGCATCCGGAGTGGGTGCGTGATCTGCTGGGGCATCCGGAGTGGGTGTGGGATCTGCTGGGGCATCCGGAGTGGGTGCGGGAACTGCTGGGGCATCCGGCATTGGTATTGGCTCGGTCTGGGCAACGGTAGTAGCCACTGTAGAGACAGGCTTAACTTCTTTGACGACTTTTCGCTTGGCACGGGGCCATGAAGGGATTTGCGGCGGTACGGGCAAGCCTAGGACCATCGGAGCGTATGCAGCTAGTGGAATAGGAGATAGAGCACTCTCCCGATCTGCCCTAGCATGATCAATGGGATCGGCAGCCGTCATCCTAGGGGCGTCCCCCATTGTCTGCTCCCCCATCGTCATAGCATGCTCCACAGCAGTCGGCTCCTCCTCCGTCGTCCGTGCGAGCTCCTCATTAGTGGCATCCGCCCCCTGCTCTTTTCCCTGGGGCTCCTCCTCCATCGTAGTGGCATCCGCCCCCTGCTCTGTGCCAATGGGCTCCTCCTCCATCGTCCGTGCGTGCTCCTCATTAGTGGCATCCGCCCCCTGCTCTGTGCCAATGGGCTCCTCCATCGTCCGTGCTTGCTCCTCATTAGTGGCATCCGTCCCCTGCACTGTGCCAATGGGCTCCTCCTCCATCGTATGAGTCTCCTCCACCCCAGACGGCTCCTCGACACTGGGATGTGTCGACCGCCCCTCATCGATGTCAGTGGGCTCGACCTCCATTCCCCGATCTTGCACCTCAGCCATGGGATCCGTCGTCTGTCCGTCAGCGATGCCCGTCGCCTCCGTAGTACGCCCCTCATCAGTCTGAACAATGGTCTGGGCCGATTTAGCATCATTCAGGAGTCGAAGCGCCACCCTAGCCCGGTACGCCTTTATATCAGCTTTTTTCTCCATGCCCCAGTAGTCATCATCGTTCCGAACGAACGCCTCTGCCCACCACATGACGTGGACCCCACAGTCCACGGACGTGTCCCCCTGCTGCCGGCACGCCCTTCTGTACCCAACCCGATCTTGGAATTCCATTCCATGGGTCTGCTTCATGTACCATCTTAGGAAATTTGCCTGTTTCAATACAGATAGATTACAGGATACATACAAATCATACGTAGGAGATAATACCAATCATTTACATGAATAGTACCAAGAAGTGATTTCTCTGTGTACCAATATGAACACGGTTACTTACAATTTTAGTTGTGGGGGAAACGTAGTCTGGATGCCATTGAGAATTGTAGACTACAATTTCCAAGACCTTGGGGTCCAGAACCACCAAGAGCCAGTGGTATTGAGTATTCACGGGCACCAGGATATAATCCAGCCCTCCCGTCATCAACATGCTCAGCCTCTCAAACTCTTCATGCCCTGTTGACCAAAGATGTGATTTAAACAGGTCCTCATACTGCGCGCCCGTTAGTTCGCTCTTCGTCTTTGGATACATCTCCAGTATGCTGGTCTGTGTAGTAATTCAATTTTCAGAATTAAATCTACAAATAGGCTAACCATTGACTGTATAAAATTATTAATGTTTACCGCTGTATACGCACTGATAAACCCAACTTTCGTGGGTATATCATTGGCTATGCGAAACCGATCGCTGCACAACAGAGAAATGTATGCCGAAACTAGGTCGTTGCATACCGCTTCATCAAACAGAAGCAGAAGAATGCTCGATGGTAGGACGGCGAAGATGCCCTCGCTCCATACGTGACCACTGCCAGAAAAACAATCCACCAACCAAATAATACCAGTCAACATACTAAACAATACCATTCAGATAGTCCAAACAATACAAGTTCTACAGAAAGTAAATACCTCGTGCCAGGTGCATCGATGAACTGTTCCAGCAGTGTTCTTTCTTCCTCCGAGATACTATTCACGCCGGCGTATCCCCTTCGGTGCGAATACCGATAGCACAATTCCTCCTCCATGTCCCTTCGCGAAGCATATTTTTTGGGAAGAGGAGGAGGGGCGTCAAGTTCCAACTTTCTGTTGACAAGCTTTTTCTTACTGCGAGTCTCCGGTGAATAAAGTGGGGGATCCGCTTTACGCTTTCCCCGTTGTGTAGCTGTGGACAACGGAAAAAGTGTAAGCGGCTCAGCAAGTGAAGGTTTATGATTAGAGAGAATTAACATTCCCTCCACTGCGATTGCCACCTCGTCATGAGATGGCTCGTAATATGGCATTGCCTTGCTAGTATTTCTCTCTTCAACCATACCTTTTTTCTTATCTGCCTTTTCTGTGGGCTCGTCATTTCCATATGCCACTGCTTGGGCAACCTTCTTGGTCACATAATCCTCGCTGTCGTCGGTTCCCTCAGAAGACTCCGCAACGTACTCCGACTCATCACTGACCACCGCCTTCGCAACGGGCTTCCTCTTCACAACCACCTTCTTATTCACCCCCTGCCTACTCAAGTCCTCGGACACAGATTCCTCGTCATCCCCCTCACTGCTTGATACCTCCTCGTCTGCTGCCTCTTTCTCGGTCTTCCATGGTAACAGAAAAATACAAACATTACGGTCAATTAATACCAGTGTTAAAGGCATTTCATACGGGTGCATTGTCATTAGTTTTAATGCTAACAAATAAAACTAAGTATTTACCTCCCTCGTTTCCTTTTCCACCTGTTCCTCGGCGTCTACCTCAACCCGGTTCTCCTCCTCCTCATCCTTCTTCTTTGGCCTCCTCTTTATTTTCTTCACCCTGATCGGAATCTCATCATCGACCTCTTCGTCATCATCTTCTTCAGCAATATATTTTTGGGGGACGGCCGTCACGGGGACCAAAAATTTCCTCTCCTTTGAGCTTATCATCAGGGGCCGACACTGATGTTTCCGAAGCTCCCCAAGATCCTCCTTACACTGCTGCACTGTTCCGAAAGATTCCCTCCACCGCACGAACCTCGGTATCACCGGTTCAATGAGTGGTTCAGCCATGTGAGGGAATCGCTCGTAGAACCATCCCTACAAAATAACACCGTCGTTCAGCTTCATATCGTTGCTTATGCACGAGAATGGTTTTCCATTCTCAGAAATGATAAATATAGAGAACTTACCACAACGCCCAGGGTGCAACCATCGATATAAGTCTTATTCTCCTCATTGATCCGCCGCATCGAATCTACCACCCATTCATACGCCGCAAGACCCCAGGCGTACTCCCTCAGCATCTTCAGCTTGTCCACGTGGTGGACAAGAAAATCGGGGAGGGTGTAAGCCGACACCGGGAAGAGGACGCAGCAGAATACCGCCAATACATACGCCCGTGCGAAATCAAGGCTGTTCTCGGTGCCAGCCAAGCTACACATGAGATCCAGTATATCTTGCCTTTTCAGACTGCCGCAATTTTGGAAATACTTCTCCCTGAACTGCGATTTTGGCACACACCTCGTGTGCACGAGCATGCCCTCGTGCTGCAGCCCTAATACCACAGAATATTCCCATGATCTGAACTTAACCGTAAATCCCTCCCCAAAAACGAACGCTCGCAACTCCGCATTAAAGCACTCGACGAGCGACTGCAGCCTCGCCTTGCTGCTGTAGATCACATCAATTTTCGCAAAGTGATGGAATGGAGTCGACTTGATTGCCCTCCACTGTTCGTCCGTAATTCTCTCCCGTATGCTATTTATTGACTCTCTTAACATACTCAGGCTACAACGTGAAATTATAGTAGCCTGCCCGGTCGTCCTTGCAGTTTTCTGGCTTGTTTCCGCCTCTTCACTTTCGCTCTTCTTCACTCTCTTCCCCTTCGAACGACGTTTCGGGGCCATTACAGGATACCTGCCAACACATTTCATTTATACCAATGTCATGCGCAAATCATACATGTGTAATAGTTTAGCAATTTCCTATCTTATAAACATTCTCTAATCATCGGAATCACTTTAGAATCCAAATTTTTTACAGTACCATGGGACAATGCACCACACAACACAACGTGGCACCAATACATAACATCTTGACTACTTATTATGCACCTCACATTATGTCGTATTCACACGCATACTTGGAATGTTCAACCATATACCGGTGTCATAGATATGCAAACACAAATTATACTAAAGAAACCCCCAAAATTGATTTCACTGGTATCCGATTTGCATTAAAATTCAAAACTCCCAACATCATCCGCACCAAACAAGAAATAATTCACCCTATAACCAATCCTTCCAATCTCACTTCAGTCGACATCAAATAGAACGCATCAAACATAAACAGGGGATGCTGGTATTGAATCTACATGCCACTGGTATAGAAAAAATTCAACCAAAATCGAAAAAATGATAACAAATTCAAAACCCCCAAAATCGATTTCGTTGGTATCAAAATCACAAAAATTTCAAAATGCCCCAATATCATCCGCACCTAACAAGAATCAAAATGGCACATTTCGTTTCATAAACAGGGGCTTGTCGGAAGTACTCCTAAATGGAGAAGAAATCGTAAACCCTAACCCTTAAATTGTCCCCTTTCATCAACATCAACCAAACAACCAAACAAATCAAAATAACTTCAACCCTAACTCAACAAAACACATTGCCATACCTTTCTTGCTGCTTTCGGTGTCTTCGAGTTGCCGCGGTGGTTCCGTCGAGTTGTTGCAGGTCCGCGAATGCCGAGAAGAGACCCGCACTGGGACGCCGGCGTTTCCTCTCTTTCGAAAGCTCACGGAGGCGAAATGGGAGAAGCTGCTGCCTTCGATTTTTTCTGAGTTTAATTGAGGGGAAATGAGAGAAGCCGGTTGAGTAGAGTGCCTAAGTAGTTTGGAGAAGGAAGAACGGGAAATGAGGGGGTGTTCGCCGGAGTAATGGAGGACGTGGGAATTAATGGGTTGCAGCGGTTGCAGGCCTTGGGGGGCGGTTGATGTGATTTAAAGTTGAAAGTCCCATTATACCCTCCATTCGATTACACCAGTAATTTAAGCTTCAAGGATAGCATTGTCTTTTCACATTTTCTATTTTCAAAAGTAAATATATATACATTCACTGGTCTCTTAGAAGAAGTACTTTGGTATACTGGTCTTGTATGTGAAGTATTTTGACCACCTGGCCTTTATTTGACATTTCCCGTTAATTTAACTAAGTTGGCACTAAATATATTTCTTGGCAATATACTTCCTCCGTATTGTAATATTTATTACGGACTCACTTTTCACGCCGTTCAATGCATATTTTAAATTATAGCTCAAGTTTGGTATAAGTAAAAATTCTAAAAGTTTGATATTAAAAAAACTACACGACGAGAAGAATCTAACAAGAACTCTCATCTATATATATATTAAAGCATTAGTGAACAATCCATCCTACATTTAATGTGGTGTCTCCATTTCAAATTTCTAATTTTTATAGATTTTTGTATTTTTTAATTTATTAATTTTAAATTTTCGCATTATTTATCTATTTATTATTTATTCATTATAGATTATCAATTTTTGAAATATATGAATTTTTTCAATTTATATGGAATTCCCACAATGTTCATTTTTAAAAAGATTTGAAAAATTTGAAATTTTGTATATTTTATTATATCTATATTATGTTGCATTTTTCAATTTACTAATTTTAGATTTTCAAATATATTTATTTATTCATTATAGATTTTGGATTATCGTGTATAAAATTTATCATTTACTTATAAATTCTTACTATATCTATCATATATCGTGTCACTATATATTCATTTTTAAAAAGATTTGAAAGATCAAATTAGAAATTTTGTATTTTTTATTTTATTTATTTTGGATTTTATTATTTTTGCATTTTTTGTTTTATCTTTTACATTTTTTATTATTTTGCATTTTTTATTTTAAATATTTTAGATTGTATTGCTGCATTTATTATTTATTTATAGATTTTCAGTTTTTACACCATATAATTATTATGACATGAATAAATATTTTCAGTTTTTGCACCACAGGTTTATAATTACGACGAGAGATTATTACGACGAGGTTCTGACTGGACACTAAAAATTATATTGCGTTTATGTTTCAATATGGTCATCATATCGTAATTTTGGTAATTTTGTGTAGGTTTGGTCTCAATTTTGATTATAATTTTTTTTTGGTGATGTAAATGATGTAATCAAAATATACATTGCACATCATATTTATTTATTCATGATATATTAATGTGTATATGGCAATCCCAATTTTTTATTTTTAAAAGATATTTAATTTCCAATTGATATGGAGTTCCCACAATTTTATGTTTTTAAAAAATTTGAAATTTCAAATTTATATGGAATTTGCAATGCATATATGGATTTTATATTATTAAAAGATACATTAATGAATATATGAAAAATATTTGTATATACAGACCATGTTTTCACAAAAATATGTCACTTCTCCTAATAAATATACAATTATATAGTTGTTAATCGTTAAAAACTATATTTTATAATTATATTATTATAACTGTATATAAATATATAATAAATAATATAAATTTTATATATGTCTTATTATATTGAAAATAATACAAAAAAATATACTATTGTTAAGGGAATTGTGAAAACTCATATTTTATGGATAATTGGTTTAGAGTAAATTAATTATTTTCGTAAAATATAGTATTGTAAATAAAACAATCGAGTGTATAAAGAGTTATTATATTGAGTTATTATATTGGGGTGCGAATAGATCCATATATAAATAAATAAGGAAAATTGAATTTTTTTATCTATCTTTTAAGAAACGTTCCCTCCATTTTATAATAAGTGTAATACTAGGAAATGACATCAATTTAAGGTATGTTAATAAAATTAATTTAGTTGAAGAATTACAATAATTAAATAAATAAAATAAGATGAGTCACATTTGACTTTATTCCTTTTGAGTTTTATTTTAATCAATATTAAAAAATTAATAATTTAAGTATAATTAGTAAATTATTAACCTTCAAAACATTCTGAATACAATAAAGTAACATTTATTTCCAAACACCCAAAAAAGGAAAGTGTAACACTTAAAAAGACGGATGAAGTAATTCATTAATCTATATTTTAACAAATTTTTAATTGAGGAAAACAAATATAAATGTTGCAAATTCTATAAGTTAAAAAATTTTCTCTGAAATGCTGGTAATGAATGGAATTTTAACGTCTGAAACAGATAATTTACGCTTTAGTTAGGGTGCGATTGAACAAATCCGCAGCACATCAAGGCGGAAATCTGGACCATTGATTTCAAATCCAAGGGTTGTGAATGGATAAGGGTAAAGTTGTCCAACAAAATATGTAACGGAAGATATAACCCTATTTTTAGTATATTATCAATCTAATATTTGGTAAATCATATCAAATATTTGGTAATCAATATCTATGATCAAGAATATTTAGTAAATAATATAACAAATTTATTGCGTATAGCATTTCAACGATGTTACCAAAAATAATTTTGGTATGCAATCAAAAATATTCCAGTGATTCAACATTGAAGAATTCAGCGATGCTACATTGAATAATTCAGCGACACAATCAAATACAATTCAGTGATGTTACCAAAATTACTTGAGTAATGCTATCAAAAAATATTTCAGTGGCCTCACCTAAAAGAATTCAGCCACTACATCAAGAATAATTCAGCGACAATACATTGTAGAATTCAGCGATGCTACCACATACAATTCAGCGAGGTTATCAAAAATAATTCAGTGATGCTATCAAAAAATATTTCAGTGAGCCTACCTAAAAGAATTCAGCGACTACACCAAGAAGAATTCAGCGACAGTACCTTGTAGAATTCAGCGATGCCACCACATACAATTCAGCGATGTTACCAAAAATAATTCAGTGATGCTACCAAAAAATATTTCAGTGAGCCTACCTAAAAGAATTAAGCGACTACACCAAGAACAATTCAGCGACACTATCAAGAACAATTCAGCGATGCTACCGTATACAATTCAGCGATACCACCAAAAACAATTCAGCGACGCTTTCATGAACAATTCAGCGATGATGCCAGAAACAATTCAACAATCTTTTCATGAACAATTCAGCGACGTTTTCATCAACAATTCAACGACTCGAACATTTTAGGTACGTTTTCATGAAAAGTTCAAAGATATATATATATATATATATATATTGCAGTATAATTAAGTAAATTGGAGTTTATGTAAGATCGATTGATGATTTTGAAATGTGTAGAGAAAAATAGAGTAAAAGTAGACTGAATAGACGATCAATTGTTTGTTAACAAAATTAAATCTAACAAATTTACTATTTTAACCTTCAAGTTAATCTCATCCATCAATGTGCAAATTGAATCAACGGACTTGATGCACCGCAACGCATCAAGTCAAAATGGGCAATCGCACCCTAACTGAACCCGATAATTTATTGATACTAGACGAGACATATTATATTAATGAATAAATGAAGACGATCATGCTAAGGTATAAAATAATGTTTATAATAAAATAATGTTTGTAGTTGATAGTGATGAAGATTGATAATTTTTTTTTTCTTTACGTGGTGGAACTGACAAGACATTTATCGATAATTTATCTAGAAAATATTATGTTTAGTCCTTCATGGGAGATGTGATATTGTTCTGCCTGTAGCATCCGGTGGAATAGCACCCCTACTCCTTCCAAGAGGTAGGACTACACATTCTAGATTTGATATTCCACTAGATTGTGACCAGAATTCTACATGAAAAAACTTACCCAGTTATTTAACCTCTGTTATCAATAAAACAAAACTCAATATTTGGGATGAAAATTCTTGATTGGTAGAATGATTATGAGCCCGTCTGAATTAACCAAATTACTCATTTGATTTCAGAGGAAAAAATTTTCACTTGCAGTTTGTTTTATTATGACTATTTTTTAAAAAAAACAAACAAAAGTCAATGTCAATCTTTAAATAAGGATGGACCTATCTTCAAAAATCAGTTTTTACCCATGTCATTGATATATTGCAATATGTCGTGTCACTGGAGAGAGGAGACTCGAAGTATTAACTCAAAATACTACAATAAATGTTATTTACAATGAAAATTATATTGATAGAAATTTGCACAATGAATACTTCACGTAGGTGATGGTAATGGGTAAAATTGTATAGATCTTGGAGATGTACAATTAAATTGGACATTTCCAGATGATACTTTTATAAACTCTACGGATCTAATAGCGGCAACGGTTGAGAGTACTTATACCAATATAAACTGCACCACTTCAAATCCAAATATTTTTACTATATATTAACCCCTACCAATGAAATTGTTGATACGATCAATCATTACATCATAGTATTATGTATGCAAATGAAAATGTATATATATGTCAGTTTTAACAATATCTGTCAAGATGATGAAAGCATAGATAATGCCAGTAAAATATTTTTACTGGAATATCTAAACACGACCAATTGTTCTGGATTACCGAATTGTTCTGGTTACCGAATCATGAAATATAGTTGAATGACGGTTGTATAGTCATGCTTTTTAGAAATATAGATCCATCAAATAAATTATGTAATGAAAGTAGGTTGATAGTATCCAAGATGCGGAATCATATAATTGAGGTTAAACTAATTTTCGGGAAACAATGAAAGTAGAAAATTCTTGAGTGGTAGAAAGCCCATTTTATTTAATCAAATTTCCCATTCAATTTCATATGAGAAAAATCTCACTCGCAGTTTGTTTTGCAATGATTACTAACAAAAAGTCAATGTCAATCTTTAAAAAATGTTAGACTTTATCTTCCAAAACCTGTTTTTAGCCATGAACAGTTATGCTATAATATTTCGTGTCACTAGCAAGATGTGGCTCAAAGTATTAATATGCAATTAAGAATGATTAACTCAATATAGCACCAGAAATATTATTTATAATGAAATTTATTTATGATAGAAAATTTGCAAAATAGATAGTTGATATAGGTGATAAAGCTGATATTGATTTTGGAGATGTACAATCAGATTTGACATTTCCAGATGACATTCTTATAAACTCTACGAATGATCCTATATATACAATTTTTTAGAGTACGTATATAAATATAAATTGCACCACTTGAAATTCAGACATTTTTAAATTAAAGATAGTGCTATATTAGCCCCTATCAATGGGATTTTCAGCAATGAAATTTTCAACAAATTGTGAGGGAATTTTTCATATTATGCTTAATACTTATATTTAAATTTTATTTTATCTTTTTTTTTAATTTTCAAATTAAATAAAAATATTTTTTAAATAATTATTTTTATTGATCTATTAATTTTATATGGGACAAACCACATATACTAAAGAATACGGTATAATATGATTTCTTTGTTAGTTTCAAAAATAATTAAATTATATCATCATATGTAATTTAAAATCATTACACACTTTTTATTACCTAAAATATACTCCCTCTGTCCCATTCCAAATGTCCTACTTACTATTTTTGGATGTCCCATTACAAATGTCTTCTTTCTATAAATAGAAATAATTTTCCCCTCCAACAACTATGTGGACCCCACCATATACTCACAAACCAACTCTACCTTAATTCCCGTGCCCAACAGTAACAAGACACTTGGAGTGGGACGGAGGGAGTAATTTATTACAACTTTATATAATATAAATATATATATTATATAAAATATATAGTTATGCCCGTCGAGTCTCGACGGGTTACTTACTAGTTTGTCTATATTTTAACTTGTATAACTAAGACAAAACTTTAAGTAAAACTCTGTGTATGAATATTAACACATTACCAAATGTAAGAAACATAACGAGACGGAGGTAGTATATATTATAGTGACAACATTACAATAAGTTTGTACTTTTGCTGTAACATCCCGATTAATTAATTCACAATTTACTTATTTAATTGTAATTAATTAAAATAATGTGGACATATATGAACTAAATATATTGAGTGAGGGGATCACTAGCAAGGGCTAACAATAATTAAGAGATGGGCCAAATACTTAAAAAGAGAATGAAGAGTAGTCCAAAGAGCCCAACCCATAATCGAAGCCCATGACCCAAGCCCAACCTGCCCAAAGCCCACAACCTATTTCCACTAATTAGAACGGGAGTTTCACAGATTGGGATTCTTTCTCAAATTATTCCCGTCACTTTGAAGAGAGAAATTGGGGCTTGTCTTGGAGTGTAGAACGCGATGAGGAAGAAGATGGACTGTGAAGCCATGGAAATCCCCTCAAGCTTTTGTCAAGGTGTAGTCTCTTCTCTTTTTCCTTCTTGCTCTTTTATTCGAAATTGGGGATTTTGGGGAAGCATCGGTTTTCCATTTTTGTTGGAAGAGCCGCTGCTCATCGGAAGAGAAGGGAAGGTGCCGGAGTGGCGTTGACGAGGTCCGGTGCGGTGGTGGAGCAACGTCGGGGTGAAGGAGAGCTCGCCTTCCCGCGAGCTGCGGCTCTGGAGAGGAACAGCGCGCAGAGGCGCGCTGCTGTGCAGCGGCGACTTCGCCGCTGCCGCTGTGGCGGCCGCCGGCCTGCCGCCGGCGGTGTGGTGGTGGTGATGGTGGTGCATGTGGTGTTTGGGTGGTGGTGAATGTTGGCAGAGGTGGTGGTGGCCGGCTGTGGTGGTGGTGGAAGTTTAGGTGTTTTCTCATTTTGGGTGTTCTTGAAATGTTGAAGTAGATTCTTTAACCCAATTTTTGATTTGAGTGTTGGAATGCAGTAATTGTTGATTATTACTTAAATCATAGATTGTAGAAATTATATGGTTTTGGTGATTTTGTTCTTCAATTATTTTTGATCATCCTTGAATAAAGTGGATATTGGTGTTTAAATATGGGAGTTGGAGGATAAGGATGTTTATGTATTAAATTGGGTGAGGATATGGTTCGGTGTTGCTAGCAAGACTTGGAATTGATCTTATGATGTTATTGAAGTCTAGTGCAAGTGTAGTTTCTTGGGAATTCTTGAGCTACTAAAGTGATTCTTGAATATAGAATATTAGGGAAGTATGTATTTCAATTATTGAACTTGGTTGTGTTGGGTAATTTTTGGAATGAACAAGATGATGATTCTTGGGATATTATGTTGAAGGGTTAAAAATATAATTGGTTGATTATATTTGAATTCAAGAGTTAAATGAATTTTATAAGTAACTCTTGAATAAACAAGTTGTGATTTTAAGTGGGAACTTGATGGTGTTGTTGAAATTAATTTGGGATATCTTGCTAGTTTTAATATGAGATTACTTGAATGCTTGAAACTTGTAGAATTATATCTTGGATGTTGGATTGAATAAATTGGAGTATTGTTGGATGGTTGTCTTGGAAGGGAGTAGAAAGGGGATTGGAGGTAGATGTTGAAATTAGTGAAAGGAGGAGACGAGTGTATTGGTGTTATTTAATTATTGTATTTCTTATAATTATATTTTTGTACAGGAAACCACGATGAAGCTATTGCAAGGGTGGAGACTTATCAATGAAGCTTTGAAGATCTATTAAACAGGCAAGGTTTAGTTAGTAATATGTAGATTAGGGAGTTAGGCCGAGATGACTAATTAGTGTTGATTTCTAAATCATATAACCCTTGGCATGTTAACCTAGACGTTTAGGATGTGATCCCAAATAGGTTATACTTTAGATTTAGGGACGTCTACGACTAGACTGGCTCCCTAGGGATCTATTACTCGCTATGTTAAGCTAGTAATGTTTATAATGGATACAGAAGTGTATATCGAATGTTGAATCTATGATAGAGAACCTAGACGGCTAGGTGGTTTCTCTGATTACTCAGGTTATGTGTGTGCATTTGTTTGGGATCTATTCCCTGGAATTATTTTGGGATTCGTTCTCTGTAACTGTTTTGTGATTTATTCCATGTGCTTGATTTGGGATTTATTCCCTTATGTGTATTTGACCCTCTAGGGATATTCAGCTGATATCCCGGGTCTGTGTGTTGTGCGTGTGGCACGTTGCGGCAATTGGGGAGTGAACCCATTGCCATGCGGTAGTTGGGGAGTGAACCCTCTGCCATGACCCGCTAGACGCTGCTCTGGTCAGTGACGACTATCTGGCTCCCTCACCAGTGTTATTGGCCCTGCGTAGGCTGTTCGTCCGCGGCGGGGGCGACGTTGACGGGCAGTTCATTGTGATGGAAGAGGGTGGTGTCCTCTCGCCAATGATGACTGTCGACCATGGTTATTAGGAAACGCGTTAGACATGATTAATTGTTGCATTTAGGATAGATAGACACATAGGTCATATCATTCATCTCATCATTCATCATGCATAATGATTGCAATGCATTTTATGGTTGAAGCACCGGTATGGGACGGTGTGATGTTTAAATACTGTATTTAATTTATGTTATTAATATATTTGTATTTATAATTATGTCGTTTAATTCTCGTACTGTCTAATCTACTTACTACTGCTATTACCTTGCCAGTACGTTGTACTGACACCTTGTTGTTGTCTATTTTATAGATTCTCCTATGGATGGCGCATATCATGAGGATGGGATTCGGGCTGAGCGAACTAGTGTAGCTTGCATTTATTTAATTATGTTGGTTTTAGTGGAACTTTCTGGCTTATTAATGAATTGTTACAGGGCTTGTAGCCGGATATGCTATGTTGATTTATGGGAATATTTTATTTTGATTTTGTACTATGAGTTACTACCTCGCTTCGTATTAGCTGTCTAAGCTGAGTGATCGACAGTTTAGAACAGTTAATACGGCGGTGACGTCACGAAAATGATTTTAAATTTTCGGGGCGTTACATTTGCTATGACTTCGGTTATTAAATCATTAGTAGCTAAAGGTAGGGCTGGACAATTTTGCCGAAAACTCGGTATATCGTTTATACCATATCGAAAAATGCCGAAAATATCGAAATTTATGGTATACCGAAAATTTTGGTACGGCATATTACCGTGCCGAATATTTTTGATATGGTATCGGTATTACCGACAATACCGATATACCGATATATACATATATATTTTATAAAATATATAATTACATTTTTAAATAAAAAATATTACATATTTATTCGAAACCTAAAAAAATTCACAGTTAGGGCCTAAACCCAATTTTAAATAACGTTAACGTAAAATTAAGTTTATATTTAATATAAAGTAAACATTAATACTAAATTACAATCCTATTCAAAATGATTATGTTTATTTATTTAAGTTTAACATTTAAGTAGTATTTATTTATCACAATTTAATCTAATATATATCTAAAACTTTTATTTTTTGTAATAGTTGCATATTCTGGTCAAGCTTACATCTTTGATCTTCAACTCTAGTGTGACTTAGAACTTACTAATATTTTTAATCGGGAGCATAAATAAATAAATAAATTTCATTCAGCTAGAAGAGATTATAAATGATCTCTAAAGTTCATTTAAAACTTTATTGATATCATGTGATGCGAATTAGTTACATTATTTTGGAAATTCTTTTATTATAATTAAGTTAAAACAATTATATGAAAATTTTCTTCACTCATTTTCATAAATATTTTTATATTGGTATATCGATAATACCGAACTTTTATGCCGAATATTTCGGTATATCGAATATTGGTATACCGAATTTTTGGTATGGTAATGATATTCATTTTTCATATACCGATATTTTCGGTATGGTAACGGTATGAGTGAAAAAATTTCGTATGCCCTACCGATCCAACCCTAGCTAAAGCCTAAAGGATTTTGGTTGCTAACTATTGGTAGCGAAAAATACGAAACTTTTGTAATGTAATTAAGGCTGCTTATCCAAATATTCATGTTGCACTCACCAATATATACTACTAGGATTTTTTGCCCGCTACGCACGTGCGGTTTGTTCATAACCTTTTAGGTAAACAAAACCAATAATTTTTGTGGCATTTTTATAGTTAAAAGTGTTAAGATGCACCCGTTTATAACATACCGGAGTTCAAACATCTTAACTTATTTATTATATCTAAAAAAACATATATAAGATAAGGCTAGAGGAACACTGGTGGTATAGTTCTACAGGTTAAAGTAACATATATAAAAATGAGAAGGATGAGATCTAAATAAACATGTATGGATGGGAGCTCTTTTCAAATACCAAGATATAATTATATATTTCATCACAATTCAACATAGCCCCAAGATAAAAGCCATAAAGGGAATTCAATATCATTGCACATCAAATAATGAAAGCGATTCCCTTTAAAGTTAAAAATATGTATTCCTCTTAATTTTATTTTCACGTGGTCAATACAATTATGAATGAAACAACTATAGAGCTCTGAACGATCTCTTCAATATCTCAAATCAAATATGCAACGACATTCATATGAAATTGCAGTTCAGATGGTTGAAATATATAAGAATAAGTGTATGATGTATTGTGCAATCAGAGTGTTCACAAAAAATATCATTTTATCTTTTATTAAGATCGAAAACCCTTAGGCATGTTGCTGCTTGTTGGGGAGACATTCTATCTTTTATTAAGATCGAAAATATGTAGGCATGTTGTTGTTTGTTGTGGAGACATTCTATCGTTTATTAAGATTGAAAACATTTAGGCATGTTGCTTCTTGTTGTGGATGTATTGGCTCATCCCTCCCTAGTGCATAATGTGTAGTCCTTAGGTTTTAAGTGAGATCTTTTCTCTATAGGTACAATTTGTGAGTAAAAATATAATTAGGTTAAAGTGAACAATATAGATATATTGCACATGTTGTCTGCTACCAACATTAATTTCCATAAGACAGTATCTACAATTTATAGTTCAACTATTAATTATTTATTTTATAGTATGAAATCTAAATGGTCTGGTAGGATCTTCATTTGTCTACTTTTTAATTGCGCATAGTATTAACTATTCATTAAGTCATTTTAATCAAAAGTTTAACATAGAGAAAATATAGTCAAATGAGATGTAGTTAGATTTGTCTAATCACGTAGTTTATAATATTAATTTTTTACATTTTTTTACTTATATACAATTAAGTTATTAGTATTTAAAAATGTATCTTGGACTGCGTGAAACGCAGAAGGAGTGCATTTAAAATAGAACAGAGGAAGTATAAGCTAATCAACAGGGGAAGAATGTCAAAATTGAGATACTGAGATAAAATTTAGTTGATTTCTCAAAAGGATCGAGATAAAAATTGGAAAAGAAAGAACAAAACTTAAAAAAAAACATAACTGAAATGGAGGCATTTTTTCGAACACGTTGAATACTGCCTAATTTCCTATAAATAATCCACATTAAGAAACCTAAATGTAGAAAGATATCAAATTCATTGCCACTGACATCGGGAATTCCAGAATCTAACCAATCAAAACAAAATTGGAATGAAAACCAAATTGCTTAAGTTCATTCAAGAATCCTTGAATCTTATGAAGACTATTTTATCAAGAGAAATAATGGCAACATAAATTCATTGTGGTTTTTCTGAAGTGAAAAAAAGAAAAAGAAAAAAAAAGAAAAGCC
This sequence comes from Hygrophila difformis, assembly GCA_030278955.1. NCBI lineage: Eukaryota > Viridiplantae > Streptophyta > Magnoliopsida > Lamiales > Acanthaceae > Hygrophila > Hygrophila difformis. Next base: position 27,188,241 of record JAOANR010000012.1, read on the forward strand.
ATAAACGTAAAATTCAAGGTTATGAAGACTATTAAGTATTTAACAATTTAGTGACAGAATTGACTATCTAACCCAATATTTAAAATTTGAGAAAACATGTTTAGTACTACTATTCAAATTAAAGGCAGAGGAGATCAGGTTATCATTCCTCATTGATGGAAGAATTAATAAAATAATAACTGAAAAAAAAATAAAAATTCATTCTTATTTAACTGGTCAATTGAACACTGTAAAAATAATTTGGTGAAACTGATGTAGATAATGTAAAAATTACACTAACATTATGCAACTTAAAGAATACAAAATCACTACTCCCTCCGTCCCGGTAGAAACGTCTTGTTTGACTTTTTGACACTGTTCATTGTTCAAATTTGACTCAATATTATTATAAGTATAGATTTGGAAAAAATAGTCGAGTTTGGTCTTATTAGATTCGTCTAATCGTATAGTTTTAGAATATATATTTTATATAATTTTTACTTATATATATTTTGAAATATGAACGATTAAAGAAGTGCATTGGATTGTGTGCAAAAGTGAAATAAGACATTTTAAATAGGACGGAGGGAGTATTATGTTCATAAGTATTTGTATTTGAAACACAAGAGAAATGAAGATAATATATATACATATGTGTTCATAATAGTAATATTATTATGTTCATATGAAAGATGCAAGAAATTATCTAGAACAATTGTTACCAAAATTTTAAAAGCCAAATTAAATTAAAAATTAGTCATATGTAAATACAATTCACCCAATTTAATTGTTAATATCAAAATTATAATTATATTTATATCTATAATTTAAAACAAATTCAATAATTATTTTATTTATATTATGTAGTTTATTAAAATTATTTTATGTTAAAAATTATATTTAAAAATTAAACCTGATACCAAAAATTAAAATTAAAATATGATTATATTTTTATAACGGATTTTAATTTCTTATTATATATATAGTTTGATAAATTAACTGAATTATGATTATTATTAATTAATTTTTTAATTTATTATATTAATGAAGGTTAATATTTCAGGCTCAAATTTTTATATAATTAATATAATATATTTGAAAAGGTAACATATTCAATTAAATAATATATATCGAGCAAAAATTAAAGAATATATTGGTTTAACTAAATCTATCATATTATCAAATATATGATAATTTATTTCTAATTTATATCCTTTTCAAATATATGAAAGATTTTTTTCAAGATTTTCTTATACTAATAATTAGATTTACTACCTAAATATAAGATTTAAAATATTGATTAACTTGGCAAGTAGGATGATTCAGCGCTGACGTGTAATTAATTTGGATGACTGAACGTTTCTGGATGATTAATCAGCGTTTACGTAGAAACCCAAGGCATAATTACAATATAACCCTTAAAATTAAAAAAGGATGGAATATATTTAATAAGGGCAATACAGTCTGCACATTTCAAAAAGTATTCAGGATTTATTATATAAATAAATATGAGGTAATAATTAAAATAGGCCACCAGAAGGAGTCATTTCCATTTTTTGGCCACGATATTTTGATTTAGAGAAAATAGCCATTAGAAGGATTTCGGGTCTGAATTTAGGCCATTGGGCTGGAATTCGGTGGCCTAAAAGTGGAAATGACTCCTTCTGGTGGCCTATTTTAATTTTTTTCAATTATTATTTTTATTTATTCAAATAAAATAAATAATACTCGTTCTGTACCATTATTTATGTCCTACTTTCTTTCTTTCTTGTTCCAACATTTTTTTTTATTTTATTTCCATTTGAAAATAATTAAATATTAATTGTCAAACATACTCATCGTATCGTATTAATAAATAAATATATTAAACGTTCAAACTCATTACCATTAATAATTACAATCCAACCTACAACCATATATCAGTAAAGCACACATAAATAAATAAGTTAAAATTATAAATTCATTACAACCACATTATATAAATTCTTAAGCTACATTCTTTAACCCTAATATATCCTTATATTTAATACTAATTATCCCCACATAAAATACCATGTCCGAAAATTTTGGGATACTTATAATAAAACATGTTTATTTTTTACTTATAATTTATTTAAATATGTGTTTGTTTTACTTATTTTATAATATATTTGAATTAATATTTATTTTATTTCTTATATCACTCAATCCGTCCCATTATTAGTGTTAAAAAGTAACTTAAAAATTTATATAATGTGATTGTAATGAGTTTATAATTTTAATTTATTTATTTATGTGTGATTTACTGATATGTGGTTGTGGGGTGGACTATAATTCTTAATGGTAGAGGGTAATTTGAAAGTTTAATATATTTATTTATTAATGTGAGGTGGTGAGTAGGTTTGACGATTAATATTAATTATTTTTAAAAAAATGAAATAAAAATATTGGAACAAAAAAAGAAGAAAGTAGGACATAAATAATAGCACAGAATGATTATTATTTATTTTCATTACATAAAATTAAAAAATAATTGAAAAAAACTAAAATAGGCCACCAGAAGGAGCTATTTCCATTTTTAAGCCATCGCAGCCCGAATTTCAGCCCAATGGCCTAAATTCAGGCCCGAAATCCTTCTAATGGCCTATTTTTCTAAATCAAAATATCGTGGCCTAAAAGTGAAAATGACTCATTCTGATTGCCTATTTTAGTTATTACCTCTATAAATATATATCCATGTTGCAAAAAGAAAAAAAAAAGGTTTTTCATTGCAACTTTATGTAAAATTAATTTAGGATTTTTCAGTATGCTTTCATCCGCATTAATTTAACCACATTTTTAGGAATATATATATATATATATCTATTATCGCCAGCTGAGTCTTCGTTTATGTTAGAATATTGAAATAATTGCCAAAATTAATTTCAAAGAGTGTAAAAGTACATATTTATAGTTACACGAAAGGGCCGGACCACATGGTTGGGCCAAGAATAAACTACACAAACTAAAATATATACAACATATATTTAACACCCCCCTTCAAACTCAAGGTGGTAATGTCGACACCAACATGAGTTTGTCAAGCAGTAGACGGAAGCGACTAGGAAGAAGCGACTTTGTGAAGATGTCAGCAGTTTGATTAGCAGTAGGAATATAGTGTTAAAGTACAGTGCCCCGAGCAACATGGTCACGCACAAGATGGCAATCAACCTCAATATGCTTCGGCGCTCATGAAACACATCATTATGAGCTATTTGGATAGCACTCTTACTGTCACAATAAAGGGAGGTGGAGGGTGGTTGTGGTGCACCCAAATCAACAGGTAACAAGAGTAACCATAAGAGCTCGGCAGTGGAGTCAGCGAGGGCACGGTACTCAGACTCAGCACTGGAACGCGCAACCGATGTTTGTTTCTTGCTACGCCAAGAAATAAGAGAATCACCCAAAAAGAAACAATATCCGGTGGTAGAGCGACGATCAGTAGGATCATCAGCCCAATCAGCATCTGAGTAGCCAGTAAGAATCAAGGAAAACTGAGCCAAAAAATGTAAACCATGGAGAAGTGTACCCTTGACATACAGGAGAATATGCAGCATAGCAGAATAATGAACAGTCCGAGGGGCAGTCATGATTGAGTAACAATGTGAACTGCATGAATGATGTCAGGCCGACTAACAATCAAATAAATCAAACTCCCAACAAGCTGGCGATATAAAGTTGGAATCCTCTAGTAAAGTGCCATCAAGAGGAGTACGACGACAATCATAATTAAGAGGTGTGGAAGTCATCTTACAATCAGTGAGACCAGCACGAGCTAGAAGATCTGATGCATACTTAGCCAGAGACATAAAGTATCCATCAGGCAAGTCAGAAATCTCGAGGCCTAAGAAATATCAAAGACAACCAAGGCTCTTCATCGCAAAGTGTTGATGAAGATAACGCGGAAGATCAGAGATAGCCGATAAATCATCACCAGTAATGATCATGTCATCAATATACAAAAGAAGAATAATGATCCCAGAAGACGAGCGACGGATAAAGAGAGCATGGTCATGACTGCTACAAGTAAAACCATACGCTAATAAACTCGAACTGAACTTCTGATACGAAGCCCGAGGGGCTTGCTTCAAACCATAAAGAGCCCGGCGAAGCTTACAAACCTTTCAGATGAATCAAATCCAGGAGGAGAAGTTATATAAACATCCTCAGACAAATCCCCATGTAAGAATGCATTCTTCACATCTAACTGCTTAAGAGACCAGCGACGAGCAGCAGCAAGAGCAAGTAAACAACGGACAGAGGTAAGACGAGCAACAGGTGCAAAAGTCTCCTCATAGGCTATGCCATACTCTTGAGTATAGCCCTTCGCAACCAAACGAGCCTTATAACGCTCAATGGATCCATCAGAATGAGTTTTAATCTTGTATGTCCATCTGCAACCATTGGCTTTCTTACCAGGAGGTAAGTCCACCAAATTCCAAGTATGTGTATTGGCCGAAGCTTGTAACTCCTCTGACATAGCTTGCCGCCACAAGGGATCACTCTGGGCCTCACGAAATGACCTAGGCTCATGGTGAGATAAAATAGCAGAATAACAATGATAATTACGAAGATGAGCAGGAGGATGACTTACACGAGTGGAACGAAGAGGGGCGACAGGATGCACGGGAAGTGGCGCAAACTCAGAAGGCGCAGGCGGGTCTGCTGCATCAGGAGGTGGCAAGACAGGCGGATCATCTGCAACAGTGGAAGATATAGTAGGTGGATCATCTCCAACAGGGGAAGGTATGATAGGTGGATCATCTGCAGTATGGGAAGGTACGGTAGGAGGATCTAGGAAGAGAAAAGAGAATGGGGCGTGACAGAAATAGAAGAAGGGACATGAAACTGGGACAGAGAAGAGGACATTTTGGTTTCCCAAAATGTAACATGACAAGAAATACGGAGATGACAAGAAATGGGATCCCAACATCGGTAACCCTTATGCTCTACCCCATAATCCAAGAGACAACACAGACGAGCACGGGTTTCTAACTTATTGCGCTCATGAGGAGGAAGAAGAACCAAATTGACACAACCGAATGGTCGAAGCGAAGAATAATCAGGAGGCTTACCAAATAGGATTTCAAAAGGACTGACTTGAGGAAGAACGGATGAGGGAAGCCGGTTGATGGTATAGACAGCAGTAAGTGCAGCCCCCCTAAAAATGATCAGGACATGCATCAGACGAAAGGAGAGCACGGACAGTATCTAAGATATGACGATGTTTGCATTCCGCCCTACCATTTTGTTGAGATATATAGGGACAGGAGCGCTGAACCACAGTACCTGATCAGAAAGAAAATGAAGGAGGGAAGAATCACAATATTCAAGGGCATTGTCAATACGTAGTGTGCGTATAGGACAAGAAAACTGTGTACGAATCATGGTGGCAAATTGCGCATACACGGTAGATAGCTTAGAAGGACTCTTCAAGAAATAGATCCAAGTAAAACGGGAAAAATCATCAATAAAAAAAACAAAATAACGACAACCACTCATAGATGCAACAGGAGATGGACCCCAAATATCAGAATGCACTAAATAAAATGGTTTTTCCGCAGCGCATAGATTTTGGGAAAATGAAATAGCGGGTTGTTTGCCATGTTTACAATGCAACCACTGAAAGGGCTCAAAATGTCCAGGACAAAGGAGACCTTGCCTATCCAAAAACTGAACCTTACTGGAAAAAGCATGACCAAGGAGAAGATGCCACTGAAGACTGGGAGAAAGGGGTGTGGCAGCGGCATAAATATGGCAAGAGGGGGATGGTTGAAGAAAATCAAGCTCAAATAACCGACACGTCTTGTGGCCCTTCCCAAGAATTCGACCCGTCTGAGAATCCTGAACCTGCACACCAGAAGGGGAAAACAAGACATTGAGACCACTATCAACAAGTTGCCAACAGAAACAAGATTTAAGGCTAATTGGGGTATACAATAAGTATCAGAGAGATGAATAGAAGGGGATGACACAGTGCCAGTGTGGCTGACACTCATATAGGTGCCATTGGCAGTATAGATAGGGGGTAATGAAGAAACAACAGAAGAATTTGACAAAATACTAGAATCAGATGTCATATGATTGCAACAACTACAGTCAAGATACCAAGAAGAGTTACCAGAGATGGCAGATAAGGCAGAATTATAACCTAAAACCTGTTTGAAACCGGCTTCAATATCTTGAAGGGTGAGAGGCGACTCAGAAGTGATAGTAGCAGCAGCAGTGACAGAAGGAGTTCCAGGAGACCTGATACCTGGAGATCTATTAGATTTAGAAGGACAGTTTGGAGCAATATGCCCCAAATGATGACAAATGTAACACTCCACCTTAGGACATGTGGCAAATGAGTGCCCAGTCCTCTTGCACTTCCGACAATATTGATGAATATGAGGTGTAGCCAACAAAGAAGGAAGAAAAAAGGAGAAATAAAATCCCTGCGAACATCCATTTTCTCCATAGCCAAAGAGAAAACAGAACACAATATATATATGCGAAATGATGCACGAATAATCGACGCACGAACACGAACACGTCAGATGAAAAATCCGACCACACCACGATGACTGGAACAGTGGCAGACCTAGGCTATCAGAAGACGACGCCGGAAGGCGGCCGAATGCACCGCCATGCGTCGCTGGAAGGAACGGCCAAAAAGATTGGTCGGAAAACGTCAAGTCGCGCGTGTAGGGACCACGCGCCACCAATCGCCACCAAATTTGGTGGGCAAGGTCGCCTTCACACGAAGAATTGGATGGTATAGGCGGTGACGTCCGGAGACCATCGGAGATCGGCGAATAGTCTGGCGGCTGCTAGGGTTTTGAAGTAGTTTTTCAAATTTTGAAGTGTTTTAGCTCTGATACCATGTTAGAATATTAAAATAATGGCCAAAATCAATTTCAAAGAGTATAAGAGTACATATTTATAGTTACACGAGAGGGCTGGACCACATGGTTGGGCCAAGAATAAACTACACAAACTAAAATATATACCACATGTATTTAACAAAATGGATTTTTTTAAGTGCTTTTTATTTTTATTTTCACTAAATAAACATCTTTTTAACAATAGTTTCAAGTCTATTATGATAATATTTCTATATGTGTAAAAAAGAAATATCAAAAACTTTTGGCTTATGTATGTGACTCTGTCATTTTTAAAAATAATTTTATTTAAAAAACGAAGCTCTATATTTTAAGCAGAAGCCAAAAATAATAAAAGTAAACTCATTCAAACACGGGCCTAATGAGATAACATATAACCTTAAATCCAATAAACTCCTCCTCACTGTGGTGCTCAGTGTTGTATTTGTTTTTAATGAAGAAATTTTGTTGGCTTGAGTGGCTTAAGGGCAAAAATTTCATCTAATACTTTGTTATAGTATTTGAAAATTGGGTATGGGGGGGGGGGGGGGGGGGGGGGGTGGGGGGTGGGGGGAAGTGAATTGGATATTGAATTCAGTAGCCAAAACTTTCAGTAGTCACTAGTCAATGTGATTCAGTACCTGAAATTTTGATAACTAATGAATTCAATTCAGTTAAATGAAATCAAATTTTTTTTTTTTTTTAATTTTTTCTTGTAGGGTTAACTTATTGGATCTCATCTTTGAGTGTGTTGTGGGGTGGGGGTGTGAGTGATTGTAAGAAAACTTCTTTTCAAGTGTCAAAGTCAAACTGAAACTTGCATTGGTTGCATTCTGAATAAGGCGCTGCACTGCAACAATAACATACTAATCTATTTGAAAATAGTGATCAGGTCAAGGTGGTGTTGAAATAACCAAACAAGAAAATGAATGCCACTACGTATATATTGTAGAATTGAAAAGAATCTCTCACTTGAGAGTTCAGGCATTTAGATGAGCTTCGAACAAGTCCAAATCCATGTCTTATGTTTTTTCTGCCCCATGCACCAACTTCTATTTCTACTTCTACTGCCCAAAATAATAGCTTTGCCATTTCATTTTATTTTCGATGCAGTGGAGACAAGAATTTATAAAATTAGATATTGATGGTTACAAATATTTTTTGTACCACTATAGGAAATGTCGCGACAACCCACAAAGCAAAAAGGACCAAGATTCAAGATTCTTGGGATGGATAAACTATTCATTATTATCATTATCATTAGGTTGAAGTTTAATTCATACCTCAATCCCTAAAATTTAAAACATACAAATGTACTCTATCTTAAAATATAAATAGTATAACATATTGGTGCCATTTTGAGGAGAAGGAATCCACTAGTGAATAATAGATCTGTTCTCTCTCAAATGGCCCATAGACAATTATGATTCAAAATATTGAAAAACAAAAACAATTTAATTTTGTAAATAATAAAAAGAAAGAAGGTTGTTTTAGTGTAGAGTGTGGAGACATTGGTGAATGTATGGGAATTTAGGAATTAAAGACATGTGAGTAATATACTTGTTGGGACCAGTCGATCAAGCCGGCCAAAAGCAGAAAAGCCATAAGTCTGACTCGGCAGAAAAGGCATAATCAAGATTCGGCTGAAAAAGTAATATTCTAGACTCCCGTGAAGAGCATGAGTTGAACCCTGGAATATGGCAGAATATGGCAGGGAAGTTATTTTAAGAGGAGCAGTTATTTTATCAAGTGGGAGTTATTTTCTCAACACATCTATAAATACCCCACCTCATAGAGATAACAACTACCCTTGGTCAACCCCCAATTTACTCTATCTTTGTATTTTACTTTTCAGTACCTTTATTGCTTTCCTTTTACAGCTTTCCCTTTACAGCTTTCCTAGTTTAGCTAGCTCAATTCTAAATGAATTAGCCGCTTCCCCTTGGTCGACGGTAAATTCATTGTTTCAAATTCCTTGATGGTGTGTATCCGTTCGATTATAGAGAGATTCATGAGATTTGGACTTCCTGCGCATTCAAGATCTAACGCATATTCAAGTCTGGTGGATTCAAGCCAAGAACACGGGTATCACGCTTGATTATCAAAAATTCCCAGCTAATTGGACTTCCTGCGTTCTGGTCGCATATTCGGTTAGTTGAGAATGTACAATAACTCCAGATCTGTAACTGTATTTGTTCTTTGAATAAAGGATCAATATCAATGATAGATGCTTCATTTTGTTCCCTGCATAATGTGAGTATTATTGCCTTTGCTGATGAGTGGCGATGGAATGGGTATTTCATTGGATTGGATGCAATAATTGATACTGATATTTCATATATTTTTTATGGGCGCATTTTCTCTAAGTCTAATTCGAACCCGAGCCGGTTTGATCCTTTTCCGGCCGCTTCCCTCGAAGAGAAAAAGGTCCTTGGATGGTCCGATTTTTGGCCGCTCCAACATTGGCACGCCCAGTGAGACGCTTGAATAGAGGTCAAGTCGTCATCGTCTTCACTATTCGGATTTTAACCACGGTGTTCCATCATATTTGAAGATACACTCTGTGTATAGTGAATCATCTGGATGGGCAGGCTGCCGTTAAAGCCGCTTAACCATTCGAAGCAGAGAAATAAATTCAAGAAGTTTCATTCAAGAGGATTAAAGAATTGCAAAAGAAGTTAGATTTGAAGCCCCGATAGGCTCGGAGGCATGTATAGTATATTCCAGATTTGTGTGAAGATAACCAGCGCAAAATTCGGAAGAACAAATGAAAGTCTAGCTAATCCATTTGGCCGACACAAGACTTGTTTACTGTAACTAGGAATATGTTAGCCAAGGAGCTGGTATTTGGTTGTTATTTTGGAAATTGTATTAAGAAATAGTAGGATCGAGATGTGCAGGTTTTGGAAGAAGTTTTAGAAAAAGGATTAAATGGGCCGATTAAATATATTTAATTTCGGCCGAGCAGAAGATGGTATCTAATGAAGAATATCGTGGATGCGCAAATTCAAAGCACTTAATTACCAGCTGTGAGTTTAAATCTGGAATGAAATCAGTGTGATTAGGTTCGGCCGAACCTCAGGCCGATTAACATGGGAATAATTTTTCAAAGTTTCTTCAAGCTGACTATGGCCAATCGAGAGGAATAAATTTTCCCTGAGCAAGCTTAAGAGATTTTGAAGGAGAGGTCTACGAAAGATGAATTCGCAATCTAGTTTGTCTTGACATCCTAGATCATCGATATCAAAATTTCGTAATTCAGCGATCAAGTAGGGAAATTTCTTTTTCACTAAAAAGAAACAGTTATCATTCAGTTGTAGATGATTCCGATATACGTACGAGTGTACCTATTAACGACGAATGAGATCTAAAATTAGGCCGATTCACTACACGATTACGGCCGAAAGGAAGAGATATAGGTAAAACTTGGTTGACTTACGGCCAATTCATTGCACAAGGTCAGAATCGGCGACCTTGATTTCCCTTAACCCACATCCGAGGCAGCATCAGAAACCAAAGAATGAGTATGCACAGACACGACCTTGCTTCCCAGGAGAACTTAAGGAATAAAAGAAGAATATAATTCCAGCCGATCGAATGTATCTGTGCAAAAGTATTGAAGGTTGAATGAGTTGATGAGTGCTGCTGTGAGGATGAAGATTCAAATAGAATTAGAAAAGAGAATTGAGACATTAATCCATCTAGTGGGACCCGTAATCATGAATTTGGGGTTTTCATCCCAATCAGCCCGCCAACCGTTGTCTAAATCGTCTGGTCTTCTCGGCCGCAAATTTATTTTATTTTGGCGGGCACATTATCTCTGAGTTGGATTCTAATGGGATTGGGTTCGGCCGAAATACGGGCCGATTGGATCGGGAATATTTGCCACCAAGTTGATGCTTCGACGATGGATTGGGACCGACCAATCTTCCCGGGGGCAAGCCCGAATTGTTTAAAGTTTGGTGCGTTAAAGCCAGCCTTATTCATCCACACCCAAGTTCTAAAATTTGAAGTCCGAGTTGAAAAGAATTGGGGGCAGAATATGGTGATGGATCAGTTGCACCCATACCATAATTCTAAATGTTATACATCATTTTGAGATGAGGATAGAGGACATTTTAAACTGAGCCGACTCGCGATAGAGCTTCAGCTAAAAAGGAGCAACATATGTAATACACAGCCGACTCACCGCGGTTAATATCATCCAGGCCCAGTCACGGATGTCGAGTTCATCCAGGTTAATACACGGCCGACTTTATCCGGGCCGAGTCGCGGCTCCTTAATTTTTTTTTTTAAAAAAAAAGAGAGACGTCTTTAATCACTGGAAGTTTTAATTGGAAGGATTTCTTAATTATGGGTGGTTCCAGTTGGTGACTGAATTCTTGAAGATTATTATGGAATATTAAGGCTAAGGATGTACAGGATGAAATCATGGAGCAGTGGTAATTGACTGTAGTCATGAGGAACCATCCAGAGTGGGGCGATTTCAAGAACATTGAATTTTATTTGCTGCTATAATTTCATGGAGGTGTTGGATCAACTAAAGTTGGTGTCTCTAATACTGTTCCCAGCAAAGCTATATGGAATTTAGAGCAGCAACGAGCAATTGTGATAGTGGTAAGATGCTTCGGGTCTTTATAAGCAATGCCTGATAACATTGGCTGAGATGTTAGAGAGGTCTTTCCACTTTGAGTTGTTCATGCCAAAAAGAATTGAAAGAATTGGGAGTTGATCAGGCTTCAAGAAAGTACAAAGTTCAGTGTGGCATTAGGAGATGAGAAACTCACAAATCTTCGGCCGAGTATCTGGGCCGATTGAGTATGATATCAATAAGGCGTTTCGAGCGAAGGAAAAGATAAAGAAGATATGCGCAGGCATACAATTTATATATGAAGCATGGAAATCTAGTGAGCATTTGGATGTGTTCGAAAGTTTTACACTGTTCAAAATCTGCAAGCATAATATTGAGATTTCAAAAGTTGTCATTTGCAAAATTAAGACAGATTGCTCAGGTAAGAGATATCAGTAGGACCTTTATTGGTCATAACTCGCAGAGCAACTTCAAGATATTTTGAAGAATATCATTCTATAATTACTTCGGGCTAACTTCGGCTGAGTGGTGAATAAGCTCGGGGGCAAACCCGATTTTTTAAGAATTGGTTCATCAAAGGCCGAATCACGGTCTTATTCATTTAATAGTCCGAATTGGGAAACAATCAGTTACTATCGGGATTCATAAGTGACTAAAGTTCATTAACTCCGGACTCATGGCTTTATTCATCCATTCTCCAAATCGGAAAACTACAAGTTATTAGTTTAGACCTACAACTAAGTGGCGGAAGTTCATCTCGGCCAAGTCGTGGATGCCAAGTTTATCCAGGCTAATCCACGACAAACATGATCGAAGCCGACTCACGGTTGATAGTTTCATCTAGGCCGAGTCACGGGTGCCGAGTTCATCCAGGCTGGGCCTCCTTAATATGAAAAAGAAACGTTAATGGTTCGAAAACTAGAACTTTTAGTTGGATGAGATTTTTCGTAATCTATTGGCATTAAGATATGACATCAATTTCTGATGACATGAGCGTTGATGACAAATCAGTGGGTTTTAGTTTAGATTGGAAGAGTATCACATCACCTTTGCTAGCCAGATTAGTTGGAGTCAACGGCCGAAATATGTTCACATTCAGATTCCATTGTATAGTGTCTTCGGCTGAGAAATATGTGATAATTGGAGTACATGTATTGAAAAAATCGGCATGGTTATTTGATCAACAAAAGCTGGTGGCTCTGATACCAGGGCCGGCGAAGCTATCTTGAAATTAGAGCAGCGGTCAACAATTTCGATAGTCATAATATGGATAGGATCTTTATGGGTAGTGTCTGATAACATCCACCTAGATGTTGAAGATATTATTCCGCTTGGCATCGTTCATGCCAAAAGACTTGAAAGCATTTGGAGTTGATTAAGTTTCAAGAATTAGCTTCAAGATACTTTGAAAATGCTAATGCCATCCTTATATTACTTCGGGCCGACCTCAGTCTAGTCTAGTGGTAGATCAGCTCGAGGGGAAGCCGATTTTTGAAGAGATGATTCGTCTAGGCCGACTTGCGGCCTTATTCATCTATTACTCCGAATTGGAAAACGATCAGTTATCAATTTAGATTTATAAGTGACTAAGGTTCATAAAAGCCGACTCGCGGCTAAGTTCATCCAGGCCAACTCGTGGTCCAATTAATTTGTAAAGAAAGTGATATCTTCAAAGCTAGAACATCCAGGGAGGCTCTTGTTATTCGGAGAAAGCAGAGCCAGACGAAGGAGTTGCCAGAGTTGGATAGGAGGATATTGGGTGATAAGATGATAGATTGTTCTACACTTCAAGTTTTTCAGGTGATTCACATTGACTAATGAAACACGCCTGAGATATTTGAGTCTGTATGGCTTAGTATCGATCATATCAAAAAGCCAGTCGAGAATACGACTGACTATCACGGAAGAATACCTTTGAAGATTCTACATTTCGACTGGAAATAATGATACTCTACGAAGTTTAACTGCTGGCGGGGTGTTGAAGTGGACATCTGCCAATTGTATGAGTTGCGTAAGTAAGTCCAGATTTCTAATATTCTTCCTCTGGCCGAGATAGTAGAATATTTGTTTACTTTTCAAGGCCATAACATGGATAGTTTAGGCCGACTACGGCTGATTGGGAGCAGCAAATCTGCCCGGGGACATGCCCGGACTATTCGTATTGTAGATCAAAGAGCGACTCTAGAGGCCAACAAACAACGATTAGGCGGCTAGGCCGATTCACGGCCTAATGAGAAAAGTCATTGTAGTGCTAAAGTTTGTCTAAACAAGATTTTATGCCTTGGCCGAAAAATTACAAATGCTATTCATTTTTTCGGCAGAGGTTGTGAGGAACGTCAAAGATCAGATAGAAATATTGAAAGTTGAAGGGGATGGGAAAAGCATCATCTAAGTTTCCGGGTGATGGAACGCCAGCAGTTCGAGATGGGGGGCGATAGCTCTGTCGACTGAAGTTAGAGGCAGGCAGCGGCTGGAACCTCATGATCAGAGACGACCAAGGATGTTCGGCCCACCACTTCATCCTGCACGAGACCGGAGAGTTCCTATATCATTTTCTTGGGTAAGGCCGAAGATGCTGTTTATTGTAAGCGTGGGTAAGATGGTGAAGTTATTAGGCATGCATCAGTCATGGAGAAGATTTTTAAAAGGAAAAAAAAACTACCAAATTAAGTATTGACTGAGTTGCATGTTAATTGATCAATCTGGAGTTTGAGTGGTCCGATTAGATGCTTCGGGAGTCGTGTGATAATTATGTGAAAGGAGCATTGAGTCGGTCAGAATCCAAGTCATTGGTGCAAGATATGTAGGCCAAAAAATAAGGAATCTGATGGCCTAGTTGATCAGGGCAATTTACGGCCTAGGGGGAAAAAAAAACATCCGAGCTGAAGTTTTCCAAATGGATGTTGATATACCCGCTAAAGTAGTGCTTTGTTAATTGGAGTAATGATACCTGTTGGGATGTTTTAGTTTTGGTGACATTCACTATTATGATTTTGGCACATAATGGGACCTTCATTAGAAATAAGGCGCTTTTATTGAATCATCTTATCATCATTGGGTCATGAATATAAATCGGAGAAAAATATATGTTCACTCGGCCGAAAAGATAGAATGGATATTTGCTTTCTCGGCCGAATTGGGGAGGAAACACAAAGTCAGAGGCAAAAATTGAAGATCTACTATAAACATGGAGAGGATCAGCTTTTCAGCCGGCCGACATAAAGCCAACACAACTGGAGATGAAGCAGTGGCAGTTGGCTGCTCAGCAGGAGTTTGATTGTGGGCACGGTGTCGCCACTTGTGCCATAACTGGCCGGCAAAGCAATTGATGGATCAGGAAGTGCATACAAAGGAGTTTGATGACGCATTAAAGATTGAAATATTCAAGCGCAATTAGGGCCCACACCAAATGATAAAATCCAGGTAGAGCATGAGGGTATTCAACCAGTTCGGCCGAAGTGAGGTATGTAGGCTGAGTCAGTAAGTTTTCGGGTTATTTGAGGAGATCATGCTGACTAGTGTGTGTGAGCCTGATCGATGGATTATTGCGGATCAAGTTGAGAAGCGGATTAAACTAGATGATCTGCATTATATATTACAATGGATCGGCTGCAACTTGAGTGAGAGAATAGGGCCAAGAATTTTGGCCATCCGATTCTAATCATCTGAAAGTTTAATCCAGGAGAAGACAACAGAATCATGTACATTGCTACAACTAAGGAGACAAATCAACATAAATGGACAGCATTGTACGGAAAAGGATTTGTGGCCGCCGTAAATATATATATATATATACAGTGATCAAAGCAATGGCAACGGAGCGATTTTGCAGCGTCCGAGGAGCTCAAGCTATTGTATCAGTCGAGATCCAGAATGCAGGAGTTTGGTTATGATTATACTCTTGTGATTGATGCCATAATTGACCAGCGGAACGATTGACGAAATCAGTAAACGCATAGGATGACGAAGCTTCCGAGCTTTGGAATGAATTGGGGGAATTAGTCAAAGTGTTCCCATTTATGAAGGTTATAGTTTGGGCCCCACAATTCCATTGTGAATGTTTTCAAACCGCCAAGTCGGAATTTAGAAAAGGTGTGTGTCGCCCGATGAAGAAAAGGGCTGATTGCACCATTCGGATGACTTGAAGCTGGGTCGGTTACACCGTTCGGCCGACATCCGAAACTATATTGATTGTACCACTCGGCCAATATATGAAACTAGGCCAATGGAGAATAGGGTTTCGGCCGAATTAATGAAGGGACATCTAGACGCCCGAAATGATCAATATCATTTGATTCTAATATCCTGCTAGTCGGCTGAGAATTAAAAATGTTGCGGATTCTACTCAAATAAAATTCCAAAGCCGATTTCAACTGGGATGATATGGAAAATGGATGACTTAATAGATTGAGCAGAAGTTTGTTGCAAATGCATCTGTCTAGGACAACAGCTCAGGCATTGACAACACGGAATGACATAGGCAAGGAGCTCTAGTGTTATCTACGGCTCAGAAGAAATCAACAATTCCAAGATGAAAAAAAGAGAAGCCAATTAATTTCATACAGATTCTTCTGGAAGACTATTCTTATCTATGAGTTGTGCCACCGACATAAGGTTACAGGATTCAAGATAAATTCCCGAAAAGCATTATAAATCAATGGTGCTTTTCCCGAGTCTTATGAGGAATTTTCAAATCCTCCAAGGCATTTGTTGCGGTGCAGTTGTCATGACATTGGAAGAATTTTAAGTGGAACCAAGATCTGTGTAAGTTTAAGTCTAACAAACCATTTCGGCTGAGGCAGGCCATCCTGGAATTTGGGCTATCCGACTGGAAATGTCAAATCAGCCGAAAGTAATGCGGGTTTTATCCTTTCGGCAGAATGATTCAGCTGAAATAGGAAATCCTTATTAAAGTACGAGAATGGGCAGTGACCATGTGAGATGACTCAAAGATGGAAAATTTAATCTCTGGTTGAAGATGCTCGTACCAGGTTGGTGGAAATCTCTGAGATTAATCAGAATCACAGCAATGGCCTAAAAGTATACTTGATTCCCGAATTCGTATCCAATGGTGGCCATTGTGATTTGTAGTGTTTATATATTAAGCACATTGGAATCAGTTGCCTGGAAGTCAACAAAGATTAACCGACCATTCTATGAGGTGTTATGCATTCAGACTCATTATTTCAAGAGAAGATGGATAGGCAATGAATGCACAGACAAAATGGAGATTTGAAGCATCTAGAATAGAAACTCAACTTGGCCATGCAATTGAGTATAGAATGACGCCATCGGTAGAGTCCAAACAGTGAATGAGAGTATTCACTCGGCTCGGCCGAGCATGGTATTTAGGCCGAGTCCATAGGTTGTCAGGATATTCGAGGAGCTCATTTTGACAACTACTGTGCGTGAGCCCGATTATCGCGGATCAAAATGAGAAGCTTGATTCAGTAGTTCTTTAGAATATGTGCAGTGTGGAGGATGGGTGGAAATAAGAATGCAGAAGCAATGGGTTTAACTTTATGGATTTTTCTTGGATTAAGGAATGGAAGAAATCAGTTCGGGGGCAGTACGAATTACGTGATATTGTCTCGGCATAATAATTCGGCTGGAAGATGAAATCATTGCATTAAGAATAAGGGTGACCAACAATCAAATGGGACGGTTCGAGATGGAAGATTTGATCGGTGGAAATCTATGTAATTAATTTGAGTTACAGGATTTTCCTGGAAGTACACATGATTCTCAAATTTGTGGTCACTGGTGACGATTCGGCGGAGGGCACATAGCATTGGGCTCTTTATTTTAAGAAAAGTGAGATTGACTAATAAAAGTGCCAGACGAAACAATAATTTCGAGCGTCGGGAATAAAAACTCAATTTGGCTATGCGAGTAAGTATCGATCGACAACAAATGATGTAATCCAAGCAAAGCATGAGAGTGATCATCCGGCTCGGCCGAAGTATGGTGGTTAGGCCGAGTCAATAGGTTTTTGCATTACTTAAGGAGTTAATCTGACGACAAGTGTGCGTTAGCTCAACCGATGGACTATTGCGGAACAAGCTGCGAAGCAGATTTAATAGAATAGGTGTGTATGGTATTGCAGTGGATCAGATAGGACTTGAGCAAAGAATCGGATCAAGTAGTTTTACCAACCGATTATAATCATCGAAATATCAAATCAGCAACGTGTAATGGACAACATGAGCAGGAAAAGTATTTGCGACGGCCGTCGATTGGAAATACAGCGGTGTTAGCAGAGAAGAATCTAATTGATGGTATCAGTTAAGAATTAAAAGTTCATGTTTCGGCCGTTCTTTGGAATGAGTGCAATGTGATAGCTCAGGTGAAATGGAAAATAGATACAGTTCGGAAGAAATCTGAACATACTCAAATGGAGGAAGAAATTCAGCTAATTAAACTACCCAGCCGACATCCGAAACCAGATTAATTGCATCATTCGGCCGAAGTCTGAAACTAGGCCGAAGGACAATAGGGTTTCGGCAGAAACAATTGAGGGTCACTTAGATGCCCGAAATGATCCATATAAATTGAATCTGAACACAACCAAAGATGAAGCAATGGCAGTCGACGGTGGTAATGCAAGAGTTTGGTTGTGGTTACAATATTGTGATTGGTGTTATGTTTCGATTGACGAAAACAGAAAATGCAAATAAAAATGGAGCTTCCGAGCTTGATTCTGGAATGAATTGAGGGAATAAGTCAAGGTGTTGCAGTGTATGATAAGTTACAATTTGACCCCACAATCTCATGGTGAATGTTTTCAAGTAGCCATCGTCTGCAATGACATTTCCTTTCACCACTGCCAGTTGGAATTTCTAAAAAAAAAAAAAAGAAAGGATGAAATCCTGCTTAGTTGTATGGGACCTACGTTAATAAAATGGTAGTGTTGCGATCATTGTATGACAACAGCGGCCAGAAAGATGAGGCCTGCTCGCATAACTGAAGAATCTGTACAGAGACATGGCTATGGATGCTTGGATTTTGTATTGAATTAAAAAAAGTGGATGCTCCGACTAGTATCGACGAGCCTGAGGAGTGAAATTGAGAAAGTGAAGGCTGGTGGCCAATTTCTTGATTAATCAAGGTACGAAATTGAATAAAGTTGAACGTAGCTACGTTCGTACCATTTAATAGACCATCTTGGCCTAGTCGAAATCCATAAGAGGCGGATCGCCCGGAATGAGAAGGTGAATTACTTAGTTCTCATCCATTGAAGTATTCGAACCAAGTACGGGGGCATCTGTTGGGACCAGCCGATCAAGCCGGCCAAAAGCAGAAAAGCCATAAGTCAGACTCGGCAGAAAAGGCATAATCAAGATTCGGCCGAAAAAGTAATATTCTAGACTCCCGTGAAGATCATGAGTTGAACCCTGGAATATGGCAGAATATGGCAGGGAAGTTATTTTAAGAGGAGCAGTTATTTTATCAAGTGGGAGTTATTTTCTCAACACATCTATAAATACCCCACCTCATGGAGATAACAACTACCCCTTGATCAACCCCCAATTTACTCTATCTTTGTATTTTACTTTTCAGTACCTTTATTGCTTTCCTTTTACAGTTTTCCCTTTACAGCTTTCCTAGTTTAGCTAGCTCAATTCTAAATGAATTAGTCGCTTCCCCTTGGTCGACGGTAAATTCATTGTTTCAAATTCCTTGATGGTGTGTATCCGTTCGATTATAGAGAGATTCATGAGATTTGGACTTCCTGCGCATTCAAGATCTAACGCATATTCAAGTCTGGTGGATTCAAGCCAAGAACACGGGTATCACGCTTGATTATCAAAAATTCCCAGCTAATTGGACTTCCTGCGTTCTGGTCGCATATTCGGTTAGTTGAGAATGTACAATAACTTCAGATCTGTAACTGTATTTGTTCTTTGAATAAAGGATCAATATCAATGATAGATGCTTCATTTTGTTCCCTGCATAATGTGAGTATTATTGCCTTTGCTGATGAGTGGCGACGGAATGGGTATTTCATTGAATTGGATGCAATAATTGATACTGATATTTCATATATTTTTTATGGGCGCATTTTCTCTAAGTCTAATTCGAACCCGAGCCAGTTTGATCCTTTTCCGGCCGCTTCCCTCGAAGAGAAAAAGGTCCTTGGACGTTCCGATTTTTGGCCGCTCCAACAATACTGTGATTGGGTGGAATTCGATTTGCCCACCGTCCAACCTATCCAATTTTCATTCAATTTTATCTTG
The DNA here is from genome assembly GCA_030278955.1 of Hygrophila difformis. NCBI lineage: Eukaryota > Viridiplantae > Streptophyta > Magnoliopsida > Lamiales > Acanthaceae > Hygrophila > Hygrophila difformis. Next base: position 27,207,929 of record JAOANR010000012.1, read on the forward strand.
CACTCTTGCTCCTTTATGGCCTCAAATATGGAACATGCTTTTGTCTTCTGGGTATTTATGAATCTTTTAGTGTGTTAGGGTATTCATACTTGCTACTTGCATCACTTGCTGATTCTTTTTCAATACATGCACCAATTAATAAATAAAAATAGAAATATAGAGTATTAATAGTTTCATTTATTTTCTTTCATATTTTATTCGTTTTATAAATATATCTTGTTTTAAACAATTCAAAATACATATTGCATTGTTTGCATAAGTTAATGCAAAAAGTGAATTGATTTTCTAGTTTAACATTTACTTCTTCTCTAATAGAGTACTCTCTGTTCCAACACACTTAGCTCATTTCTCCCTTGATATATATTTTAACGGTTAATAGTTTAAAGTATTATTTTAATGGTTAATAGTTAAAATTATAGATAAGTAAAAGATTATTTTAAAATTACGTATTTAGACAAATCTAACAATACCATATTTGATTATATTTTTTTATATGCAATTGTGGTAAATGGTGATGGAGGGAGTAATTATATAGTAGTAACTTTTTTGAATGAGTGTAAAATTATTAATCAAATAGTAAACCCTCCCTTCTAAATTCATATATTCACATGCTTGCGCATTCATCATTTCAACATACACTACAAGAAAAATCGGAGTTACCGACCGAACTGTGCGGTCGGTAACTCCTAATTGCGGGTCGGCTAAGTCCCTTACCGACCGCAATTGACGGTCGGGAGCGACGGTCGGTAAAATAATTGTCGCCATGCTGCCGTCGACCGCAAAAACCTGTCGTCGGAAGCATTACCGACCGACTTACCGACCGCAAATGCGGTCGGTAAGTGTCACCGACCGACATTTTTTATTTTTTTTATTTTTCAAAATTTTCAGGTTACCGACCGACTTACCGACCGCAAATGCGGTCGGTAAAAACTTATAAAAAAAATTTGTGCTTAGAAGGTCTCGAACCCACCACCTTAGAATCACCAAGTCCAGCCTTAACCGGCTGGGCTAGCTATCCAATCATCCAATTAAATTCAGCCATGTGTCATATATTAAACTCCTCCCACATATATATATTTGCAACATGCTTACGAGGGGGTTCGAACCTGGATAAAGAGGTTCCATCCTCGCGCGTGTGCCATCCAGCTACCCATCATTTCATGTCATTATATGTATAGGTTTATATATAATACATATATTTACAAATATAAATATAAATATGTAAATTAGTAATTGAAATGAAATATAAAATAAAAAACTAATAAAATAAATACTAGAAAATTAAAAATTATATACTATAAATTAGGGAAATAAAATATATACAATAAAATATTGAATATAAAATTAATTATTAAATTAAAAATTCAATTTAATAATTAATTATAACATAAAAAAATGAAATGAACTAATTAAAAGAAATATTTAATAAAATTGAAATAAATAATAATAAAATTTATCATTTAAATAAAATTATTAATATTGATAAAATAATTCAATAATTAAATTATAGTCAATGTAATAAAAACAAATTTATTTATTTTTTATAAGAAAAAAATTTAATTAAATAAATTTTAATAAAAATAAAATATTTATTTTTTTCCTTTATATTATTTAATAAATAAATAAATAAATTATAAAATTAATAAATAATTAAATGGCTCCACTAAATTAAAAAAAAAAAAAAAGAAACAAAACAAAAACAAAAAACATATATGTTGGGAGAATCATATAAGCACCCCAACGTTCACATAAATTTTAGGACAAAACGGCTTGTATCTATACAATGATTTGAACCAAAAATACTTTTTTTTTTGCATAATTACCAAAAGCCTTTTACTATAAAACCACATTAGTTCCTCATTTCAGTCATTTATGGATATATTAATTACTTTTCATGTGTCATATTCATATTAAAATCAGGTGAACTTTATTCTAAACCAAAAGAAAACAATATGAAATTGACTAATAACATACATATGTGTCTTACTCTCCAAATTATTAAAACTATAAAATACACTCCATCTCTAATTTTTTCCTTTTAACTTTTAATCAAGGCTTTCTATATTGTTAAGGATACTGAGAACTTCTCAAGTTGACCTATCTTGGGTATCAGAACATGAGAGGTATGCCACATTCTCCAGTCCGAATCATGATAGAGCTGATGCGTTCTATTGCTTTCTTAAGCTTATTCAGGATAGCAATAAAATAGCATGGACAGCAGATGCCACTGATATAATAGTTACAGCTTTAAAGTTTTTTAGTCGAGTCCAGAAAGAGCTCGACATTGTGGTTGCTGCATTTATGTACGATGTAAGACAATCAACCATATGGCTGAAGCGCAGGATTTAAATGTGTAATGAAATCGTTGTTACCCCAAAAAAAAAAACTTTTAATCAAGGCTTCGTGTTTAAATTTAGGGTATACTATAATTTGCTTTAAAAAATAATTACTCTTCATAATCTTGCTCAATTTAACTAAATTTAGTAAATTGCTCTAATTAATTAAGATGATGTGTATATAAATCATATGTTGCCAATGTGCCTTGGGAGTTTTCGGCAGCTTGAATATTTATTCAAATATTAGGTTTATGAATTAATTAGTTATTTGGAAATTTGTTGGCATGTCACCACTATACATTAAATTGTTGAAAAATGAAATAATTAAAATACTAATATGGTGGAAATTATTTATACCAATAAGTTGGTAGTGATTTGTGAGTTATTGCAAACGATGCTTCACCTTGAATTATATTAGTGTTGCATCATCATCACATATATAATCTATGTTGGTAAATGAACATTTTAATTACGCTTTAGTTAGGGTGCGATTGAACAAATCTGCAGCACATCAAGGCGGAAATTTGGACCATTGATTTTAAATACAAGGGTTGTAAATGGAAAAGGGTAAAGTTGTCCAACAAAATATATAACGGAAGATATAACCCTATTTTTAGTATGTTATCAATCTAATATTTGGTAAATTATATCAAATATTTGGTAATCAATATCTATGATCAAGAATATTTAGTAAATAATATAACAAATTTATTGCGTATAGCATTTCAACGATGTTACCAAAAATAATTTTGAGATGCTATCAAAAATATTCCAGCGATTCAACATTGAAGAATTCAGCGATGCTACAATGAATAATTCAGCGACACAATCAAATACAATTCAGCGATGTTACCAAAATTACTTCAGTAATGCTACCAAAAAATATTTCAGTGGCCCCACCTAAAAGAATTCAGCCACTACATCAAGAATAATTCAGCGACAATACATTGTAGAATTCAGCGATGCTACCAAAAAATATTTCAGTGATGCCACCACATACAATTCAGCGATGTTACCAAAATAATTCAGTGATGCTACAAAAAATATTTCAGTGAGCCTACCTAAAAGAATTCAGCGACTACACCAAGAACAATTCAACGACACTATCAAGAACAATTCAGCGATGCTACTGTATACAATTCAGTGATGCCACCAAAAACAATTCAGCGACGCTTTCATGAACAATTCAGCGATGATGCCAGAAACAATTCAACAATCTTTTCATGAACAATTCAGCGACGTTTTCATCAACAATTCAGCGATTCGAACATTTTAGGTACGTTTTCATGAACAGTTCAAATATATATATATATTGCAGCATAATTAAGTAAATTGGAGTTTATGTAAGATCGATTGATGATATTGAAATGTGTAGAGAAAGAATAGAGTAAAAGTAGACTGAAAAGACGATCAATTGTTTGTTAACAAAATTAAATCTAACAAATTTACTATTTTAACCTTCAAGTTAATCTCCTCCATCAATTTGTGAATTGAATCAACGGACTTGATGCACCGCAGCACATCAAGTCAAAATGGGCAATCGCACCCTAACTGAACACTTTTAATTATATATGGGCTGAAAGATGGAATGGAATGGAGTATTTTAGTGGTCTAAAAATGAGCAAGGAATAAATAAAAATATTAAACATGGATAGATGCTACTGTAATGATACTATATTATTTGCTTAGTATATATATCATGAAAATTTAAGAAAATTACCAAACAAGCGGAATGAGATTCCTCTACCCTGCTAGCTAATCATATTCCTTTGAGACTCTAAGGGGTGTATTCAATCAAGAGTTTGTGGGATTTTTTTGGATTTTTAAAGTTGGAGTGTATTCAATTTAGATTTTAAAAAGTGTTTAAAAATCTAGGTGTATTCAATACAGATTTTAAAAAGTTTTTAAAAATTTAGGTGTATTCAATATAGATTTCAAAAAGTCTTTAAAAATTTTGAGGTATTCAACAGTCCATGGATTTTTTTTTTTTGGTAAACAGTCACTCATGTGTCAACAAATGAATGTGGGAGCTCAAACCACATAAATTACAATGGAGGATAAAGGGGAGGGATAGGGGCCGGGTGGGGATCGAACCCCCAACCTATGGTTGGGAGACGGGGAATTTGACCACTGGGTTAAGTCCCCAACCCCAACCGTCCATGGATTTTAAATCTTTTTAGATTTTAATGGATTCTCTTAAAAAATATGGGAATGGTTATGGTACTACCACACAATTGGTAGTACATCAAGACAATTTATTTGAATCATTGATGTGTTTTTAATTTTAATGGTTGAGATTAATTATAAGGGTAAGTTGGTAATTATACATATTTAATCTATAAGAAATAATTTTTAAAATAAAGGACTACCAAATAAAGAGGTAAGTAGAGATAAATGAAGGGAGAACAATAACCGAAAAAATTACATTAATTTAACGACATAGTTTGATTCATTTTAGTGACGTCAATATATAGAAAATCTTATATTTATCTATTTGGAATTTAAAAAAATTTGATATGATATTTAGATTCCTTGCATTGAGTAGGTAGATTTTCATATAAAGAACATCAAAATCCGAGTCCGTTTGAGAAAGTTAGAGCCATTTGAAGTTCATTGTGATTCTAAAAAAACATAGCCTTTACATTTCAGCGACGGTGACCTTGCAATTCAGCGACGAGAGCTTTACAATTCAGCGATATAGTGTGTGCATTTCAGCGGCAAGCCTATACAACAAAGTCTACGTGATAAACTTCAAATGGCTCTAACTTTCTCAAACGAACTCGGATATGGATGTTCTTTATATGAAAATTTATCTACTTGATGCAATGAATTTAAATATACTATCAGATTTTAGAAATTACAAATAGAAAATAGCATATTTTCAAAACAACAAGCATAAGATATATTTTGTTTTGAAAATCTGATATTTATCTATTTGGAGTTTCAAAATTTTAATAGGATATTTAGATTTTTTGCATCGAGTACGTGGATTTTCATATAAAGAATGTCAAAATCTAAGTTCGTTTGAGAAAGTTAGAGCCATTTGAAGTTCATTGCGATTCTAAAAAATATAGTCTTTACATTTCAGCGACGGTGACTGTACAATTCAGCGACGAGAGCTTTACAATTCAGCGATATAGTGTGTACATTTCAGCGATATAGCCTATACAACAAACCATATGTGACAAACTTCAATGGCTCTAATTTTCTCAAACGAACTCAGATTTGAACGTTCTTTATATGAAAATCTATGTACTCGATGCAATGAATTTAAATATCCTATCAGATTTTAGAAATTACATATAGAATAGTATATTTTCAAAACAACGAGCATAATATATCTGTTCTTTTGAAAATCTGTTATCAATACATTTAAAATTTATAAAATTTGATATGCTATTTAGATTCCTTGCATCGAATAGATAGATTTTCATATAAAGAACGTCAAAATTCGAGTTCATTTGAGAAAGTTAGAGCCATTTGAAGTTCATTACGATTCTCAGAAACGTATCCTTTACATTTCAGCGACAATGGCTGAACAATTCAGCGATGGGGGCTTTACAAATCAGCGACATGATCTATAAATTTCAGCAACATAGCCTTTATAATAATCCCGATGTGATAAACTTCAAATGACTCTAACTTTCTCCAACGAACTCGGATTTTGACGTTCTTTATATGAAAATCTATCTACTCAATGCAAGGAATCTAAATATCCTATCAAATTATATAAATTTCAAATAAAGAAATAGCATACTATGAGGCACGAGAGGACGCAAGAGATGGATAAAAATCAAGAATAATTCAGCGACTTGCCAAGAGGTTTTCAGCGAATGAAAAATTAAGTAATTGTTTATCAACTTAGGATTTTGCGAAGTAATTGTTAAATACATTCGTTATAGCTAAAAATTGAAATTACATATTTATCAAAGCCTTTAATAAGTTGTTAAATTGAAATATATAAGTTGCAAATTTGTTAATATCTATTTATGGATACAAATCATTAAAATTTTAATAATGTATGATTAACAATCATCTTACTAAATATATGGTTATGATATTTTGACAATTATACCCTTTTTAAATTACAACCATTAGATCACTTTTAATGGTGTAGATTTATTGTCTTGATGTACTACCAAATCTTTGATAGCACCCTAACTAAAGCCAAAAAATATAACTAAACAAAATCTCTCTAAACAATCCAAGATCTCTAAAAGTCAACCAAACTTTACATGGAGTCTATACAAAATCAATCAACTTTACGTAACTTTATGGACTCTCTAAATCTACCGACTTTTTAAAATCCATAAAACTTTGGATTGAATACACCCCCCTTAATAAATTACACTACATCAATGCTTAATTTATACGGTTATCAGGGATGGTTACTTAACATAGGCCTCCGACTTTTTGTTGCGGGTTCGATTTTCCATCCAGTCCTATATCCATTCCTTTTGTCAATTTGTAATTTCTATGGCATGGATTTCCACTACCTTTTTTCTATCATGAATATGTTGTTCAGAAAAGAAAAAAATATACCGTTACCATTAAAGAATTACTTCAAAAACAAAAGTGGTAAGAGAATTGGGATTTGATGCAGTGGTCAAATTCTCCAACTCATGTGTTAGGGACCTATCCTAGTGGTCAAGTCTCACGACTCACAACCTATAGGTTGGGGGTTCGATTCCCCACCCGGCCCTTATCCCTCCCCTTTATTCATTTGTAATTTGTAGGGCATGAGTTCCCACCGCCCTTTCTTAGCCTGTATATGTTGTTTAGCAAAAAAAAAAAATCTCCAACTTCAAATCTTTTTTGTTGTGGGTTCGAATCCCCACCAAACCCCTTCTCGTCTTTTTTTTTTAAAAAAAAAAATTCTCACAAATGTCAAAGTTGCAAAAAAAAATTAAAAAAAAATGAAAGAATAATAAAACAGAAACTTGCATCATGTGACATAAAATATAGGATAGGGATATATAAAGAAGACCGGATGACATTTGCCAAACTTGGGGAGATTAAATATTGTCATATATTAGCCAATTCTTCATCCATTTTTATGATTGTGAATTTGTGATTGTTGTCACCAAAAAAATATATGAGCCCACAATTTAAGGCCCATTATATTTTGGCTCAATAATCAAGTAATCGGGCCCCGTCCATGGATGAGCCCCGAGACGGGTGACTACGAGCTGTGAGAAGCGCGACACCCTTGGAGAGAATCATGACAACATTGAAGATAGGCATCATCACAGTGAGAAGATCATGGGAGCGTTACGAGGCATTACACTTGGGTAGAGGCTGGTGTCATTCCCTATAAATAATAGGAGGTGGCTCACATGAGGGGACCTGGAACCTTTCTCAAAAGAAGCCGCATTTTATATTTTTACATTCCTTTACAGCTTTCTGTATCTTTTCCTTTATGTCTGTTCCATTCTACATTTACATTTCTTTACAGCTTTCTTAAATTCTTGTAATTCCTTTCAGTACTTCCTTGTATTCGATATTCATCAATCAAATAGAGGTTTCTTTCTTCTATAATTTTACGGTGAAACAAATTGGCACACCCAGTGGGACACGAGTGGAAAACCATATTCGCTTAGATCTAGTTTATGCGACTTAAGATCCGAACGAGTAGTAAGAGATTTGACTAAAAAATTCAAAGAAATGTCGCTATAAGAGAACACATTGGTTAGAACATCCTCTAAGAACGCCGATAATACGGCGAGCACTTCTCAACCGCAACAGGGAACAATGCAAATCCCTGCTCTATCTGAGCAAATGCGGCTATCGATGACAGAATCGATGGCCGAGTTCATGCATTTACTCACAAGACACCTGATGGATGTGTTGCGGCCAGCCATGGCCGACCAGACTGATAGAATATGCGGTTCTCTACGTGTTCAGCAAGAGGGAACTGTTCCTGTAAACGGCAAGATTGTGCCGCCAAGTATCCCACTTACAGGGCCGTCAGGCAGTCAACATCGGACTTGGGGAACCACACTTGGCCAGCCGCCACTCCCAGAGTCCGGAGGCCTGGCCAATCCGTTCTCATTCCCATATCAGGCGACTTACGCCTTCACTCATGCGGCACCCAACGTGCTGAACTTTGGTTATGCAGCACCTCTCATGCCGATCTATGCTTCATCAGGTTGTTTGATGGCATCCAACGCTGCCCCAGGCTGTCCAATGACCTCTGGTGAACTTGGCATGCCACCACGTCAAGCGACACCTCCTGTGCTGAGCATCCCAATCACATCTTATGGGGCCAACTATTTAGCAGTACCGGCACCCATACCAAATCCTAGTTGGATACAGCTAACAAAAAGGGGCAGGCACCACAGCCATATGAAGTGGCTTTAACACCTGCCACGCCTCACACAGCCGCCATGCCAGTACTGACACCCGCACCGAACCCTAGTTGGATGCCGCCAACGATAGGAGGGCAGGCGCAACAACTATATGGAGTGGCCGCGACACCTGCCACACCTCCAGCCGCCATACCTCCTATACAGGCACCGATGGTCTCACCCGAGTTGCTGGCAGACATGATGCAGCAACATTTTGGGATTTAACTAAGGCCAATGGAGCAGCTTACATACAGAAAACCTTACCCTGATTGGGTAGATACCGTGCAACCGTATCCAAGGGGCTTCAAGATGCCCGAGTTCACCACATTCCCAGGGGACGATGGCAAGTTCACTGTGGAACATGTGGACAGATTCACTGCTCAATGTGGTGAAGCGGCAGCCAATGACTGGCTCAAATTGAGGCTGTTCAATCCATCCCTCACTGGACCCGCCTTTGCACGGTATGCATCCTTGCGGCCTAACTCAATCCAAGATTGGGCCGACCTCAAGCGAGCGTTCCATGATAGATTTTACACACCATTAACAGAAGTGAGTCTTGCAGACCTAAGTAATGCAAAACAATTTGCCGATGAGGCGGCAAGTACATTCATTAATAGATTACAGCGGCTCAAGGGCCGATGCACAATGGCGCTCCCTGATAGGGAGATAGCTAGTATTGCAGTGGCGAATATGTTGCCTAAACTGAAAGAACATTTAATTGTGCAGGATTCCACTAATCTTGCCAGCTGGCTGAGAGAAGCATCTATCTATACATGGGACTCGTTTTGAGGAATTGAAACACGATAAAGAGGAAGATGAACCTAGGGTGGTGGCCAATGCAGTAACCTTGGGTGGTAAAAACCCTGGAAAGTGGCCCTGGAACGCCATCGACAGCAGCCGTGGAGGCCGAGTAGTTGGTGACAGAGGATGGCGCCCTGGCTGAAAATGGCGGCCTGACTGAGGATGGCGCCTGGCTGAGGATGGTGGCCTGACTGAGGATGTCGCCTGGCTGATGCTCGAATGGCGGCCCGGAGTGAAGCAGCGGTGGTTGGCAACCCTAGAGTGGCGGCTAGAGCTCCAAGGCACGGCGGATGAGCCCCGAGGCACGGGGGAGCCTTGAGGCACGGCGAATAAGCTCCGAGGCACGGCGGAGCCCCGGGGCATGGAGGCCTGGGTGAGCAGCGGCGGCCGTATGACGTCCACTGGCGGCTTGGGCGTTGCAGATGGTGGCTAGACAACTTTTGAGGTGACGATGGCGGCTCATGCTCAAGGTGGTGGCTGAGGACTCGAGGCAAGGAGCGACGCGGACTGCGGCCTGGAACAAGTCAGATGGCGACGCTGATCAGATGATGGTGGCGGCGCTGGAGTTCGATGGCGGCCTGATCCTCGATGGCGGCACGCGATGCCCGGAGATATAAAGATGGCGGGCGGGGCGGATCAAGGTGGCGGCCCTGGCGGCGCTCGGCCCTGGCGACGCTCGTGCACGATGGCGGCGCTGAGATTAAGGTAGCGGCCCGGAGGATACTGATGGCGGCTCAGAGCACGCTTATGGTGGCTCGGAGCGAGTCCAATGGCAGCCTGACAAGAGCGCGAATGGCGGCCCGGACAGATGATAATGGCGGCGCTGGCTCCGCGATGGCGGCTGGGAAGGCGCAGTGCAGCCTGGAGCTCAAGATCAGCGATGGCGGCCCAGGGCGAGGGTGACGATGGCAGCCCGAGGCACGGATGAGCTCCGAGGCCCGAGGCATGGCGGATGAGCTTCAAGGCACGGTGGAGCTCCGAGTCCAGCGGATGAGCTCCAAGGCACAGCGGATGAAGCTCCGAGGCACGGCGGCTGAGCAGCGAGGCACGACAGCTTCCAAAGCTTAAGTGGCGACTTGTCATTTAAAAAAAATAAATAAAATAAAATAAAATAAATAAAAGTCCTTAAGTGGCGGCATGCACTTATTATATATATAATAAAAGAAGTAAAAGTATACATATATGTATGTCGCCATTCACTTATATATATGTGTAAGTGGCGGCTCTCAATTTTTTTTTAAAAAAAGGGCATATTTTGAACGTGCATATTTGTCTTAAAAATTCTAATCAGACAAATTGTGCGAGGGGCATCTGTTGTCACCAAAAAAATATATGAGCCCACAATTTACGGCCCATTACATTTTGGCCCAATAATCAAGTAATCGGGCCAGTCCATGGATGAGCCCCGAGACGGGTGACTACGAGCTGTGAGAAGCGCGGCACCCTTGGAGAGGATCATGGCAGCATTGAAGATAGGCGTCATCACAGGGAGAAGATCACGGGAGCGTACCAGGTGTTACACTTGGGTAGAGGCTGGTGTCATTCCCTATAAATAATAGGAGGCGACTCACATGAGGGGACCTGGAACCCTTCTCAAAAGAAGCCGCATTTTCTATTTTTACATTCCTTTACAGCTTTCTGTATCTTTTCCTTTCTGTCTGCTCCATTCTGCATTTACATTTCTTTACAGCTTTCTTAAATTCTTGTAATTCCTTTCAGTACTTCCTTGTATTCGATATTCATCAATCAAACAGAGGTTTCTTCCTCCTACAATTTTACGGTGAAACAATGATATAATTTCACTTTTACATTGTTGGATGTTTAATTTTGATATATACTTATATTTTTTGCATTGCTGTATAAAAAATATTTAAGTGAGATGTTAACTTTATGTAATGGTTTAGTTTTAAAATATTAAATTTTTATAATTTTAACATGTTAATTTGAAAATGTATTTTGAATATCATGAAAAGGGAATATGACACTTTCAAACAAATAATATTGCTTCTTTTGAGTATACGAGGCAGAAATATTTTTTTGTCAATGAACATATTGTTTTCCCGAACTGAAGCTACATAGTAACAAAGACCAATTAATATATTGTTGAAACAACTATATACTCGTAGTAGTATTTGTACAAGTACTAAAAAATTGTGTAACAACAAATATTATCATTTCCATAATTTTTCTTGTTATCAATATAAAATTTTTGTTAAATGTATAGAAGCAATCATTATAAGAATTTTTCATTTTAAGTGGTCAAAAAATTCAATTGTTAAATTTCAGATTTCAGATATGCATTTAAAACAAATGCGAAAACATAAGAGTGTCCACCCGAGGTCCGAGGACGAGGTACAATCAATTAAAGCGCAAAACTTTTCAATGGACTGTGAAGCAGCAGATAATATCCCAGAACGACACCGAAGCAAAATCCCTCAAAGGGATCATAAATGCGCAGCATCCTATCTCAATCTTTCAGAACTCCCTGGACTCGAACTCCCCGAATCCCACACCGTCGGTCGCGTAGGGTCCATACAGAACTCCCGCACCAGCGACTATACATCCTTCAGGAGTCCAGGTCCATGGACCGCCCAAACCTTCGGCAAGCACTCTCACTTTCACATGTATATATATATAGAGACAGTCGCACCCTGTTTTAGAGAGAGAGAGAAAAGAAAGCATCAAATTTAGCGGAAATCTAGAGAGAGAAAAAGAGGGCAGACAGAAATGGAGGACGAAGGTTGCAAGAACATCGGGGACGAAGAAGTTCTGGGCTCCAGTTTGACGATGGAAAAAGTCGCTGCTGCCAAGCAGTTCATAGAGAATCACTACAAAAATCAGATGAAAAGTATTCAGGAACGAAAAGAAAGGTATATGTGTGTTTGGATGCAGACATTAAAAAATGCCCGCCCGCCCCATGTGTTTACACTATTTGCTGCGTTTTTTTTTTTGCCCTTTTTCTTATCCGTCTTAGAAATGCAGTGCTGCTGTAGTGATGAATTAATTTGTTCCATTTGAGGTTTAGCTTGGTCATTTGTAAGATCCAGTGTTTCCGTTGTTGGTTTGTTTCGCTAATTTGTGATTTGGGTTTTAGGTTTGGAAAATCAATTAAGGTTATCGCAGATTTCTCCGAGTTTTAGTCGCATTTTGTGGTGAATTGGTGTCCTCCTTTTTGTGATTTAGACTGGTTAGATTGGAGGGGTTTCATTTCTTGTGTTCTGTTGAGTGTGTTGGTTTTCGAATCTGAGCAATTTTGGTCTGTACATGGGGTCTTTACTGTTAGTTGGCTGAATAGAACTCCTGCCACGAAAATCAATTTTTCATTTCCCGAGAGCTGAATCGGTATGAATTGTTACAATGCTGATGTTAGTTTCTCTTGTGTAACAATTTTATTGAATGTGCTAAAAGCTGAGTTGTTATGAAGTATGAACCAATGCTAGCATTTAATATGTTCAACGATACACGTCAACATTTAGCCGCTTTAATTATCCTTTTGAAGTCTGTTCTGTTAAACTTGAATGCTGCATTATTTGTTTTGTCGCCATCCAGACGGTGGGTTCTAGAAAGAAAGTTGGCATCGTCGGATGTTCCCAAAGAGGAACAGATCAATCTAATAAAAGATCTAGAGCGCAAGGAGACTGAGTTTATGAGATTAAGAAGGAACAAGATATGTGTGGATGACTTTGAGCTTCTTACAATCATTGGACGTGGAGCATTTGGCGAGGTTGGTTGCATTAGTCCAAAAATATCCTTTTTCATCTCAGATAACTCAAATTATAATCATAACAGTACTTTCTTTATGGCATATTATAAATGAGATTATCCACATCGCTTCAAGCCAAAAATAGCTCCTACTCCACCTACACAGTCCCCACTCACAGCTCATAAATTAGCACTTTGCGGCCACAAGATTTTGGACAGCACTGTTGTTCATACTCCTTCCCTTTCCATTATGTGTTCAAAGAGTTTGTCTGCTTTCGCAGATGCTTTATTTCATGCCTTCTCAAATTTTAAGATTGACCGCAGGTACGATTGTGTAGAGAGAAAAAATCAGGAAATATTTATGCTATGAAGAAATTGAAGAAATCTGAAATGCTGTCACGAGGACAGGTAAGCATATTAGAATAGCATGGAGAGCTTCATCCAGAGCTACAGTTCTTATTTGGAAGCTAAAGCTGTATGTGTTTTGGGGTGGGACTGGGTGTTCATCTGTTTTCTATTTAACATGAGTTATTAATTGGGTTATTATCTTTTATGAAATACAAGAGAGACACCGGAATAACACTGTCTTGTGGAAGTACCAGAAACACTGAGCATAATCTTGATGGATTATTTAATTAAACACATCAAATCCTAAATGTAGGTAGTTCCAGTTATCATGTGCAGGCATGCTCCAAATACAACCTTGAAACACTGCTCAATACTTTATTGCTTCAGCTATTTTCTGTGTTTCATATACTTAATTTTATGGGTCAATTGTTGGTTGAAGATTATGTATATTAATATAATGCTGATGAACTTGTATACACTTATAGTGTAGCTTAATCAACTCATTCTGAAACAAATACAAATGTTTAAGTTCACCCTGTGGCAAGTATATGAACATCTGCAACGTGTCTTTGCAACCATCATGAGTTGGAGAAATTGCCCAATGCTTCCATCTGGCAATATATGTTTAACCACTTTTCGAACTTCTCTCTAATTGCCCAAGTCACCAAAGGAAATGTGCAATTCACTTATTTATGAAAAAGTTTGTGCATTAGTAACTCTAAAATCTAAACAAGTGTTATGATCCCTAGGTCGAGCACGTAAAAGCAGAAAGGAATTTATTGGCAGAAGTGGCCAGCCACTACATAGTTAAGTTATACTACTCCTTTCAAGATGCTGAGTATTTGTATCTCATCATGGAATACCTACCTGGTGGTGACATGATGACTCTACTCATGAGAGAGAACATACTTCCTGAAAGTATGGCCAAATTTTACATTGCTCAAAGCATACTGGCAATCGAATCGATCCACAAACACAATTATATTCACAGGTGTGCATCTTGCTAGATTTGTTACCTCGTAGAATTAGATTGTTTCATGTTCAAAAAGATTAATCTGTCTTTCTAACTTCCTCATTATTTTTCTATAGGGATATAAAACCAGATAATCTTCTTCTTGATAAGAATGGACACATGAAGCTCTCAGATTTTGGTCTTTGCAAGCCACTTGATTGTAGAACTCTATCTACCGTGAATGAAAATGAAGCAATGGATGATGAAAATATTAGAGAACCAATGGATATTGATGAACGCTTTCCTGATGCTGCAAATGGAAGCACTTGGAGAAGTCCTGCCGAACAGCTTCAGCACTGGCAGATGAATAGGAGAACATTGGTAAGTAATGATGGATGAATTTGAATTTTCCCCTTTCTCCTGCAACCACATGGGTGTGGGTCTTGTGGGTCCATGATACGTATGATTTCTAATCAACAGTAAAGGTGGTGCTGTTGCATTAAATATTAGCTTTCTGGCTTGTGGATATCATGTCGCGTAATAATAGCTAAGCATTGATTTCTGTCTTCTCATTTGTTCATTTAGTAAGATATATTTCTCTTTTTGTAGTTGATGAAATATTCCAAAGTTTCACATTGGAATGAATTGAAAAGTTCTCAAATGTTTTACAATGACAAAATGGAAGGAAAGCTTTACACCTAGCATGATTTTAACAAGATATGAGATCACATTTTGAAGATAAAAGACGTTGATATTGCATATATCAATATTGTAACTATGCGCGGTACGAATATTGCTAAATTTGATACTTAATTGCCTGACTTGTCATGTGGCTTGAGAGTTAAATGCTTTAAACAATGAGGACCACCACCATGTATTGTAATTGCTGTCTATTGCGTGCTTCCAATTGCATAGATTAATCATCTTCTCATGTTTGTTCAAGGCATTTTCTACTGTGGGTACACCTGATTACATTGCACCAGAAGTGCTGTTGAAGAAAGGATATGGAATGGAATGTGACTGGTTAGTTTATGATCTAAATGCCCACTCTTTCTGCATTACTTCGAAACCTCTCATTATCCAAGTCTATCTTGCCATTAAATGTGTGTGTGTAAGTTACATCTTAATTTCTGTATGCTTTTTTATTTTTAAATTTTACGGTTCAGTATGTGTGATGTTTGTACTTGCAAATCTGTCATGAGCTCCTTTGAGATGCTTTGCAATTGATGCCGAGTGCTGAAATATCTGCTGTGACCAGAACATTTACAACTACTTGCAATTCTTCAGTGTTCAATGCATTGCTCAAAGAAATGAATGCCCAAAAAAAGGTCTGAACTTTGATGTTTATCTCTTACCTTGTTAATAATATGCAGGTGGTCGCTTGGTGCAATCATGTATGAAATGCTTGTTGGATACCCTCCTTTTTATTCTGATGAACCCATGTACACTTGCAGGAAGGTAGATTCCCTTGTAACCACTAGTGTATGGTTTACCTTAACTTCATTACTTATTTTCTTTCATTTAATTTATATATGTAGACTCATGGATGAACCATATTTATTTGTAGCAACATAAGACAAATATCCAAACATGCTTGGGAATTTTTTGCCTGCCAATCTGCTTTCGTCCATGAAACTACTTGTCTTTTCTAATTAACCGGCATATAACAAGCCAGCCTGTTACATGATAGACATGTTGCATAAACAATTTTTACAGAAATCAGATGTTTTCACAGTTTTCTTTAGTTGCTCACCCAACTGAATATACTTTTATCTTTCAATGAGATGGTAGAATTCTGTTATATGGATGAACAAAGAACTAGGAATGAACATGTGATGACACACACTTCAATTAAGAGGGTCAAAATGCAATATTAATGCACATTCACATCAAAACTGTTCAGTTTGTATGAAAGAGTTCTCCAAAAAGTTTGTAACAAGAAGTTTCTAGAATTTTTTCGTTGATGTAATGGAGGAAGTTTTGATGGTACAATATACATAAACTATAAGCAGTGTCTTGCATGTAGGGATGGCATCATAATGGTGCATTGCATTCATTGTTACTGTATTAATTACCTGATAGAGTTAAATTAATAATATTTGCCAGATTGTTCATTGGCGAAATCATCTTTCATTTCCCGATGATGCCATACTGAGTCCTGAGGCCAAAGATCTCATATGTAGGCTGCTCTGTGATGTGGAGCATAGGCTCGGAACTGGGGGAGCTGCCCAGATAAAGGTATAATTTGGCAACAGATTTTTGTTTCATTTGCACTCTTTTTCTCTCCCCTAATGTGCATGAATTATGCAGAACCATCCCTGGTTTTTGGGTGTTGAATGGGATAAACTATATGAGATGGAAGCAGCCTTCAAACCAAAGGTTAATGATGAGCTGGATACCCAAAACTTTATGAAGTTCGATGAGGTCAACCTTACTCTTTTTGCGGACATTTGTTCATGCAATTTATTTTCTGTTCCTTTTAGTTATCATGGATTGCATTATTCATTTTTGTGCTGTCTGTGCATGATTTTTATCATCTAGTGCCTTGTATGTATTCTGTTGAATGACATGGGATACTGTAGTTTTTTAGGGTTGCTCATTGAATAACCCTAACTAATGTTATTAGTCATTGGGTGAACAGATTGCAACCCCAGCAAGGTCTTCAAGCACCTCAAGAAAGGTTTTTCTTGCTATCTACACATTTCAATCTTTTGGTTTCAAACAGTTCAGTGGTGCAATCGCGTGTGGTCAATGTTTGTTCATTCTATAAACTCAGTGGATGCAATCTTCTTATTGAACAGATGCATCTTACTCCAAAAGATCTGAGTTTTGTGGGATATACCTACAAGAACTTCGATGCCATCAAGGCACTGCGCAATTCATCAGGTACAAAAGGATTTCCCTCCTACACAAATATATGCCATGCACTTGATTTTATGTGTTGAACTTGTCCATAAAAGCAATTTACATACCATCAGTAAGCTCATTATCTTTCACTAAAAAAACTGCATCACCAATCTGTGCTGGTGGATGCTACACTGTCAACTTCCAAACTTATTATGATGCAATCCCTTTTCTGTAGTATGATTAAATGAACAGTATTGGTTCATATTGCTCATCAATGTTTATTGGATTGAAGTTACTATTACATGGTTTCCCAGCTTTATTAGAAGGATACTCAGCAATTCACTGTGTGATCAGTTTAATGTGACCTGGCCATGTAGCAACCTTCTTTCTGGTAAAGAATTCAAAAACCTAATTGAGATATAAGGGGAGACATATTTGTAAAATTATTTGAACTATCTCTGTTCTGCATCTCCATTACTGTACGGCGATACGTAGGTTTCTCCCAAGTATTCAACATGATTTCTGAATTTTGTGGGGGAGTTTTGGTTCCAAATAAAAATTGATGTGCCTGCAGTGGATAGAAATAGAATACCCAATTCTAATTCCTTGTGCTTCTGTAATGGATAAATCTCACTACAGATCATACAAGGAGTACATCACCCAGCCGGCCATCAATCGACTCAATATTTGGTAATGTGCACGTTCAAGGCTTCTGTTTGTTGATTTACATATATTGTAGCTGATATTGATTGTACGCATGTATGTATGTTGTGGTTAGGTGATTCGAGGGGAAGTGAAACAAGGAAGGGGGAGGACAGGGATGTGCGGATGATGACATCAATGGAGGATGTCATGTCTCCCTGAAGAGGACAAGAAGTTGGGATTGTGAGGGAGGATGGTGGCGTACGCCTGTATATTTGTAGGTTTGGCGCCCCCCTCCCCACCTGTCCCTAGGTAGTGAAATATGGATGGATATATTGCTGCCTCTTCCCTCTTTCTTGTTTGTGTATGGGGAGGAAGCAAAACCATCATTTTTAAGTGTACAGACTGTTAGATGATGACAGAATGCGCATGCGCATGTGGAAGTTGACTCTTATGCTTTTAGTATAGTATTGTGTGGGTATCATATGATGGCCAGGACAAAACCAGAGTAGGGAGTCCTGTGGTGAGACTATATTGTGTATGAAATCGGTGCGCATATTATGGCTGACTGGTAGCTGCCCAGGTTGGCAAGGGATTTCAGTACTTGCTTTCTCTTGTGGCAGGCAGTTTCCGGTTAGACATCTGAATCAGATTTACAACTATCAGCCCCCTACTCTTTCAAAGCTACATCTGCTCTCCTTTGGAGTTCTTTTCGTTGCTACGACTAGTTTTTTGGCTATGGCTGAATCTTGCCAGATTTAATGAAATCTGAAATATTAAGTTATTAAATCTATTTTACATAGTATTTTTGAAAATGATAGAAAGCATTGGGTTTCAACTAGGCCTTCTATTGAATTACACTTATATCTTGTGCATTTTGGGTCATAATACGACATTCATTTCACTCCAAACTGAGATCCTTTTGTGTGTGTGGGCTGTGTGTGTGTGTGTGTGATGACTATTTCAGTGTAGAATTTATGTTGAAAATTTCAGGGTAACTTCTAATTTATATACAGTTTATGGTATATTTTTGTAGTTGCACTTTTTGTGCACACATTTGTTGTGTTTGGCATGTATTGTTTATTAGTATATGGTAATACCTGTTCAATTCATTTATAATGGGAGTGAGATTGTGAGGTTTAATCCAGTGAGAAATTGTTTGATCCCCTATATGATGATGATTTAGGTATGAAATCATTTGGACCATCCACTCTTGTATTTTCATGCAAATTGCATCTTGTGAATGTGATTTATCCTCTATTGTATTAAGGCTCTAATATTGATTCAATTTTTGGTGTTACAGTGACTATGAATTAGTAGTACAATATAAGAACAAGGCTTATGATGAGTTGGGGTTCAATAGTTTTCTGTCACGACTTGTCGGGGGCACAGTTGGGCCAAAAGAACTTTTTATCCATGTCACACTGGAGTATATCAACAATGTTTTGATCCCAACGAATTTAGTAAATTACCCAAGTGAGAGCATATATGCCTTGCCTTGGGCTATTTTCTATCTTAGGAGCTGCTTGTGCTTGATAAAGACCTCTCAATAAAATCCCATTTGCATTCACTAATTAGTTTAAAGTTAATGGGAATAATTGGAAGATTGAATTCTTATATTAGTGCAAAGATACCACTTACTAGAAGCATTACACAACATTAACTGATCTCACAAATGCCCATCAATGCATATGGTAAAATGAGCTTGTCATACTTATCAACGAGTAGGGAAGTTAAGTACACACTAACACATCACCAATCTTCTTCTGGCATCAAAACATGCGTTCAAGGCATCCACTAAGGGTAGAAACATATCCTGCAAAGAATATAATATGGCCCCACGCTTTTGAAAGTACTTCTCGACACCCGAGCCCATTGTATGGAGGCTCTCTTCCAACATAGAATCAATGACAATCAGGAAAAACCCAAAAGGCCATAGAAACCACTCCAATTAAAACCATGGGCAAAGAAACAATTCTGGAGAGGACGATCCAGACCACTCCTAAAGAAGTTGCAGGCATCGACTTGTCCTTTTCTTGACTTTTATGTGTTCCAAGTACCCTGTGAGGAAACAGCTTCATTGAACTTAGGCAAATGAAGACCCCCAAAGAAGCTGCAATGGTTGCTGATCCTAAATACTACTACCACTACCATAATACATCGCCAAGTTATCCTATATTCCTATCCACAACTGCTTCACCTTCAAAGACAATCATAGAGCTAAAGGAGTCATCCCATTGAGTACGCCAGAAACATATAGAAAAGTAAACCTTCATTAATGAATATCAATAATTTGTACTACCATCTACTGATAAAAATATGGGTCGTCATTTTTAATTTTCTTTATTTAAAAATTCTCCAGTCAGTCAATACTAAGTAGTACTTGGTACTAGTTTGCACCAATTAAATAGATTTGAAAGGGAAGTATTCCCCCTTTATGAATCCTCCTACGAAACACAAATCCACAGGATAGCAGCAGTAACATACTCCATCACTGATGTGGATCTGATATTAATTTCCTGAAGCAAGGTTGATTTCATTTCTATTATTGCTGTTATTGCCCCGAAGCCAAATTTCTTGGGGACATTGTAGCTATGGATATAGACAGAGGTATCCACTATCAGTACTTCAGGGCAATAACATATTTGATACTTATAACTTCTTCAGGGATGTGCTGCATGAGTTTAAGGAAACACAATCCACAAGAACTCCCATCACAAACCCATTGTTTCAGTTTAGATGAGTGAATCCAGGGCTATATCACACATACTTTAGCAATAACAATCAGGTCAGTCATATATCAAGTTCAAACAAATCTGCACACATATTACAAGCCCAAAGTAGTGCAAAAAGCCATGGATTCTAAAATGAAAACATGAAACAGGTTTGTCGTTGGCAAAGTCTTGTATGCCACAGGGACGCCAGTGCCCGTAATAAAGCACGTGTGACATAATATTCAATAGCGGTATTTGGTGGAGTAATCTTTTGGAGCAATAACAAGACCACGCCCCTTCCTAGCTCCACGATAAACTGTCTCAACAATGTCAATAAACTCTTGCTTGTCCTTCAATGCCCAGTTTATCTTGTTGTTGTTTCCAGTGCCAAGATCAATCATAATGTGCTTGTTTCTGAAGAAGAACATGACCGTGGAAGGATCGTACAGCTCATACATGGTGTTGAAATCAGGCACCTCTGTGATATCCACCAGATATATCACAGCAAAGTTCTTTATTGTTTCGGCCACAGAAGACAAAACCTCATCCATCTGAAAGTTCAAATAATAAACAATTAACACTCTACCTAATACTTTAATTAAAACTATAATCATTTTGCAGTGAAGCAAAATTTAGAGAAAACAATCAAGAAACTGCACATCAATAGTGTATAAATGAACATCCGACGCAGTATGATTCAACATTAAACTCATCAATTGAAAAAGAGCAATACATATCCCCATATCTAAATTGGCAGGATGTGTAATTCCTCAAATTTTATTGAGTGTTGACTGAACATTCATATGCAGCAATCAATCAAATCCCAAGAAAAATTATTCATTTAACATAAACTTAAATATCTCCCTTTGACATGAATAAACCCCGGAAATTATGATGACTCTCTAACTACATCGCGTCAAGGCATAAAACTAACATAGCATGACAAAACGGAAAATACTGTCAATTTGAGGGAACCCTAATTGACACAATCGCACAGCTAAATTCCTAGACAAGATATACGAAAAAGATAACAAATCAAGGCCTTCAAACACCTCAATTAGATAAATTTTTTTTACCAAGAACAAACCTTTGAACGGTTACTGAATCGGATAAATAACGGGGAAATAAAATTCGAAAAGTGTTCACCTGCATACAGGTTTCGTCCCAATCGTGGCCGAAACGGATGATGACGAGACGTTCCTCCTCGGCGAGGATTGCCTGATCAACGGCCCATCCTGAGTGGAGATGCGGCAGCAAATACGACATCTTGATGCAAGTCTTGGGGCGGAATAAGGCAGCTCGGTTTGGTTAGTTGGTTTGGTTTCGCTGTGAGTGTGCGTCTGAAAAATTAGGTGTTTGCTTTAATTTGGAAGGGAAGGTTCTGGATCGCCTGTATGCGGAAGATTCACGCGCTTTTCTTTAGCATAAGCGACTTTCTACACTTCATAGTAAAGTCGCGTTTCGTAAATTGCCTACTAGTAATTTTTCATTTAGAAGCTAAAGTCAGAGAAAAAATGGTGTGAGTCTATGCCACAAAATTATAAAGAGATAAAATGGAGGATACGGGTCAGGGTAGAATCGAACCCCAACTCTAAAGTTAGAAGGTATGATCTGGCCGCTTGGACAAGTTCTTATCCTCTAATAAGTGAAGTATTATTCATCACTTGTATTATTAAAAAATTATTATAGAGTATTATTTATTTTTACCTTTATGTATAAAATATTGATATTGATATGTATATCTATCTATAAATAAATTCTGAATATTTTTTTTCCTGTGCAGACTCTTTTGTCCTTATTAAATTTAATTCATCATTCTTAATTTTAAAGGGTTAATCAGTCATTATATGTTCATTTATAGATCAACGGTTCTTAAGTTTATACGTAATCTGCTGACTAATTACACGTCGTCGGACACATCATCAATATATATATTTAGAAAATAAATCTATCTATTAATATAACAAAATCTTGAGAAAATCTTCATATATATTTTAACAAAATAATTTATTACAAATATATATAAATTATTGATTATATACATAATATTATAAAAAATATTAATACTATAATATTATTAAATAAATTTAATTATGGTACAAATTTATGTCTCAAAATATATAATCATATATCAATATAATGAATACAATAATTATATTTTAAATAAAAATATTTCATTTCAAATATGATGTAAATATTAAATTGACCCTAAAAATATTGATTAATGTAAAATGACTAATAACTTATAAAATTTTATACCATTCTAAACAAATTCTACATATTTTTTTCTTTTTAAAGAAGAAAAGAAAGAAAAGAAAAGAAAAAAACTAAAACACATTATAGTTTAATTATTAGACATAATATCATTAATCCCGTAATTCCCATCTATTTCAGACTAAAATAAAAATATATATGAAATTTGGAGTAAATTGTTATACAATTTTTTTAAATAATTTGTACTGTAAAAGAATATAAGAAGTATACCCCTAAAAGATTTGGTATCGGAGTATAAATTCGATTTTAAGACTTATAATAATAATGAATTAAAAATAATAAAAATTTAATTAAATTAAATGAAAATATTAACTACCAAATTTTTTTCATAATCAATATGAAAAAGGAGAAATTGGAGAAAATATTATGGACTAAAATAATATTTAAAAAATTAACAGACAATCAAAATATAATTATAATTAAAATTTATTTTATAAAATTATGGATTAGTCCATAAAAACTAATTACAATAAAAATTTAAAATACATTATGTAATAAAATATAAGTTTTAAATGATGAAAATATAAGAAAAAAGTATAAATAATATTGTTTAAAAACTTTAGGGATAATAGTCAAAATGTACAACATATTAGGGAGTAAAACTAATATTTTTTAGAACCTTAATAATGCAAAACATACTCCATCAGTTTCGGTAATACCGTCCCAAAACTTTTGGGTACGGTATTTTAGGTATAATGGGTTAGTTGATGCGACGTTTTAGTTGATGTTTGTGGAGTAAGTTTTTTCTAAAAAGAAAAATGTGACAATTGTAGTGGGACGAACTAAAAAGGAAAGTGAGACAGAATTAGTGGACGGACGGATGGAGTAATTTTTTCTAATTTTGAATAGTTAAGGGTATTTATTTTCCACTTGCTCTCATCATTTTAGATATGCAAGAAAACCATATATATTTAATTTTCTAACAGTAAAAATAATTTATTTTATATTATTTCTACATGAGTTTGAATTTCCTTCCTTCGTCTTATTATGTCATTTATTTTCCTTTAATTTTTTTGTTGCGTGCATTTCAACCACTATTTAAGCAAAAGACTTTGAATATCATGTAATCCAAAAAACACTATATTCTCATTTTATATCGTCATATTAGTTCAACACCCGTGCGTAGCGGGCGAAAAAAGCTAGTAATTAAGAAATACTGA
This sequence comes from Hygrophila difformis, assembly GCA_030278955.1. Lineage (NCBI taxonomy): Eukaryota > Viridiplantae > Streptophyta > Magnoliopsida > Lamiales > Acanthaceae > Hygrophila > Hygrophila difformis. Next base: position 27,232,052 of record JAOANR010000012.1, read on the forward strand.
AACCTAAACCTTAAAATTCTTGTTGAAAAAACAATGATTTTTTTTGTTAGTAAATTAAAATCATAAATTGGGACCAATTGTTGTTAATTTTTTCCTATATGAGATTTGTGAACTACAGTATCAGTTTTTTTTGCGGGGAAAAAAGGCCGATATAGTCCATTTTTTTTACAAAAAAGCAAAATCAGTCCTTTTTTTATTTTGGCTCAATTGGTCCACTACATATACTAATTACGTTCCACCCGGTCCTCTATTCACTAATTATGCCCTAATTACATTTTTGGCCAAATCAGTCCCTTTTTTTTCAAAAATATAAATTGGTCTGTTATTAATTTTTGCCCCCTTTCATGCAGTCCAATGCACATTTCAAACCACTAATAACTCAAATTCGATATAAGTAAAAATTGTAAAATTTCGATATTTATAAACTACACGACGAGAAGAATCTAACAAAATCCTACTTGTCTCATTTTAACTTGTATATTTATGGTTAAACTTTAAGTCAAAACAAGTGTGTGAATAATAGCAAATTAGATAATGTAGTTATTAAAAAATGGAGGGAGTATATCGCAAAAATGGTGTTTCTCCATAAAATGTAGTTATTAAAAAGATGGATCATCTTTTAGAGTTCGGTGGTTTTTGGTGTTTCTCCATAAAATGAAGACCAATTGCGATATACTCCCTCCATTTTTTAATAACTATATTGTCTAATTTGCTACTATTCACACATTTGTTTTTACTTAAATTTTAAACATAGATCTACAAATTAAAATGAGCTAAGTAGGATCTTATTAGATTCGTCTCGTCGTGTACTTTATAAATATCGAAATTTTAAAATTTTTACTTATATCGAATTTGAGTTATTAGTGGTTTGAAATGTGCATTGGACTGCATGGAAGGGGACAAAAATTAATAACAGACCAATTTAGATTTTTGAAAAAAAGAGGACTCATTTGGCCAAAAATATGTAATTAGGGCAATATTAGTGGATGGAGGACCGATTCGGACGTAATTAGTATATGTAGCGGACCAATTGGGCCAAGAAATAAAAAAAAACTGACTGATTTGGTTTTTTTTTAAAAAATGACTATATTGGTCTTTTTTCCTTTTTTGCGTATACGGGTATTTTCAGGATATATTGAGCTCAAAATTAATTCCTCATGGTTTTAGTGGGTATTGAAGGTTTGCCTCTCCCAAACAAAATTCTGCATACACAAAGTCTACCCGAAACCTTTACTTAAGCTGCCAGAGCCTCATACCACTTAGGTCAACTGGGTTTGGTAAAAGAATTATAAGTTGCGCTTATTTGAATGAACTTTTTTTTTTAAAAAAAAGAAAAATATGGCATGTTTGGGAATTAGTTGTTAACTAATTATAGGAGTAATAAATTAGTTAAAATTAGTTGTTTGACAGTTTTAAGACCAAGTTTTTTGTCTAGAATAAACTAATTCTAAAATGCTGCTATTTGCAACGGTTTTCAAAAAAACTGATTGAATAATATTTTAAGTTATTTTGTCATTTTAAATAAGCTAATTTATTTCAAATTGTCTATAATAAGCTAATTCTATTTAGCTGTTTTGCCAAGCAGAGCCTATACTTATTTTGGGTTTTACTTTAAAAAACAAATATTTATTAACAAGAATTTTAAATTTATCCAAACAAAGATGTGATTTTAATTTATTTTTTTTGCTGAAGAACCTATACATGCTAGGAAATGGGCAGTGGGAACCCATGCCACACAAATTAGGAACAAAGTTGAGGGATAAAGGGCCATGGGCATCGAACTATCAACCTTTACGTTGAAAGTTGGGGACTTGATTATTAGACCAATTCCCATCCACTAGATTGGAGCTTAGTTAAATAAACTAACTAAATATATAAAAATATATACTCCACATGACTAAACCTTATTATTATTTGTTTTTTTTTCTTATTATTATTTATCTATTTTTAAATATCAATTAATTAGTTTAAAGGGGATGAGGACTTATATGGTTTTTCAAACTTATGATTGGAAATTCGATATATTCATTTATAATTTGTGTGGCATTGGTTCACATCTCCTATTTTTTTGCCAATGGTTTTGCCCAAAAAAATTAATACGTTGAAATAATTTATAAGATTCTCATCGATTAAACTTAAAAGAAATTGAGAATAGTCTATTAATACCGAAATCCATATATAAAGGAAAAGCGATTGGGTAACCTTCCTCGACATATTTGTTCAGTTTTGGTTCAATCTATTGTTTTAAAATAGCTCGAAGTGAAATGTCACATACAATATTTATTTTTACAAAATTTTTATTGAAATTTTGTCCGAAACTTGATATTTTCCGAATTTTGACCGAAGTTTTTTAAAAGATATTTTTAAAATTTTTAAAATATCTTTATTTTAAATTTAAAAAAAAATAAAGTTTATGTTTCGACACATATTGATTATGCCATCCAATTGACTTGTTTTCATCGATTTTAAATGAAAATATTCTCAATCAATATAGTGCATGATATTAACAATATTATCAGTATAATATATTATGCAACGAGTGGTGTCAACATATTATTAATTTATATAACAACAAAGATGACAAAAAAAACAAAAAATCCTAAACAAGATTGCATGGCTGGCCTCTCGCGTGCTACGTCGGTATCCCCGACTCTCCCTGATCGACCCCTTCCGGAGCTGCCAGACTCCCGTTCGACGACGGGAGGACGTCCATTATCCTTCCGGGATGTTGTCTGTGAGCTCTCTAAACCTCGGGACCCTATGGATGCACCAACAAAACATATCACCGAGTTGGTGGATATGGATTTATTTGAAGGCAACCCTCTTCTACACACGGTGGATTTCCATCCTGAGGCAATGGAGAGATTCTGTGCTCCCTTTCGCGATGCTCTCGTTGTTAAGGTTTTCGGGAAAAGGATTGGTCTTTTGCTTCTGCAGGATCGATTGGCGAAACTTTGGAAGCCATATGGACAATTTGTTCTCACGGATACGGCCAAAGGTCACTTTATTGCCAAGTTTAGTAAGGAGTCCGATCAGAGAAAAGCCCTATTTGAAGGGCCTTGGTCTGTTTTCGATCATCATGTGGCAGTTGTGCCATGGTCAAAGGAATTTTTGGCGCCTTCGGTTAATTTTACAAAATCCACGGTGTGGGCTCGAATATTGGATTTGGATCCAGTATACTATTCGGATGATGCCCTTTCCTCATTGCGAGGGGTCTTGGCAAGCCTAAGAAGATTGATTCCACAACATCTACGGTGAACAGAGGACAATTTGCACGGGTATGTCTTGAGGTGGATCTTATGCAACCCCTCGTTGGCACAGTCAGGGTTAATGGGTACTGGCATCGTGTTGCATACGAGGGACTTCATAATATTTGTGTTGAGTGCGGTCGATTCGGCCAGGGGCGGCGGCAGTGCGATCATTCAGGCTCTGTGGTTTCAAATAATGGCAGTAGTTCGGTTGCGGCGGATACTGGGGTTGGGAAAGAGAAAGCGGCGGTTGTTCCCGATGAGATTCCAATAGTAAGGGATCCAGACCCTATGCAGGACAGCGCTTCCATTGGGAACGAGCCCCTAGCTACTCATGGGGAGTGGATTATGGTGAAGCGCCAGACACGGCCTATCAAAAAGAGAGGAAGGAGATTGGAGCGTCGGGAGGAGCCAGCCAAGGGTGCCAGGGGCCCAGGGCCGTGCCACATGATCGTCCTGCCCTTCCCAACGCTTCTGCTCTTACTCCGGTGTAGCGGCGACCACTGAGAACGGTTACCGGCAAACCTGATGGGCTGCCAAATCTGAGGGAGAAGGGGGCGCATGCTACCCCGATCAGAGTGACGGGGAAACGACCTCGGATCTCTTCTCAAAATTCGAGTCCAGTTTTGGCGACAAATCCTTTTCTGGCTCTTGAATGGCATGGACATGATCAAGATGGGGAACCCTCCGGAGGTGGCAATCCGGAATGCAACGTGGCAGGTTCCCAATGATTGAGTTCCTAGACTTTACCATCTTGGCATGGAATATACGTGGTGCCATGCACAAGAATACACAACGCCACATATCTGATGTACTGCGGCTTCACAGAACCGAGAAGTCAGGAGTGTTTGAAAAATTAAGGGTTTTCTTCTACCGATTAAATTATGATATGCTCTTTATTTCTGATCCTGTTGGCCAAGCTGGTGGCCTTTGGATCCTTGTCCGCATGGGGACTCCTTTCAGTTTTTCTTGTTTTGCTTGCTTCTCCAGAATGGCGTCTGTTAAGGTTATGAGAGGTGCCGCTTCTTGGTCCTTTACGACTGTCTATGTGAACCCTTCGGCTCGGCTTAGAATGGCTGACTGGAACTGTTTGAGAGCTACGAAGGCGGTTATTTCGGGACCATGATTGGCCATTGGTGATTGGAATTCTATCATGTCTTCTACTGAGTCTGTTGGTATGAATTTTGATTCTAGGTTATCTGATGACTTTTGTGCGGCTTTGGAGGATTGTAATTTGCATACGATTCATACCATTGGCGACTTGTTCACTTGGCAAAAAAATACCACTGGTGGAGCAATGGCGAGGAGACGACTGGATAGAGCAGTGTCTAATGTTGGGTGGCTGCAGGCCTTTCCCGAGGGGTATGTGGAGGTGCTTCCTAGGCGTGCCTCGGATCACAATGGATTATTTCTTCATTGTGCCCGACAGTCCGCTCGAAGTCCTTCGCGTCTGTTCCGATGGGATGCTATGTGGGCAACCCACCCATTATATAAGCACGTCGTGGACTCGGCTTGGTCGCTAGGAGGATCGACCTTCAAGGAGAAAGTGGACCAAATTTGTGCATCTTCCCAGTTTTTTTTAATAAAACTACTTTTGGAAACCTAGGTCGAAGAAAGAGGAAGGTTTTGAATCGGCTAGCGGGGATCCGAAGGGTGTCTGTCAGATGGAATTCGGCTCGTATGGTTCGCCTAGAACAAGAGTTACTTAAGGGGCTTGATGAGATTCTGTCATAAGAAGATATTTTATGGTGCCAAAAATCGAGAGACAAGTGGATTAACATGGGTGATCGGAATACTAAATACTTTCATTCTCAGACGCTGATTCGCCGGCAGAGGGGCCGGATACTTGGCCTTGATATTAATGGTCAGTGGAGTACTGAGGATGCTTCCTTGAAAGATCATGCCAACAGCTACTTTGTGGGGTTATTTGGACTGGCGGCGCCTTCCTTCACTCATCATCCCAACCTTGCGGCACTCCAGCCAGTAGATCAAGTTGAGGAGTTGGTCCGAGAGGTTACCAAGGATGAGGTCAAAGCTGCCGTGTCTTCTATGAGAAGCTTGTCTGCTCCTAGGCCCGATGGGTTGCCTCCATTGTTCTACAAGTCTTATTGGAATGTTGTGGCTGATTCTTTATTACAGTTAGTGCGGGATGCTTTTGCACATGGGACTTTTGATGCTACCCTTGCGGCCACCTTTATTTGCCTCATTCCGAAGATCGATGTTCCGAGGGAGATATGGCAATTCCGACCAATTAGTCTTTGTAATGTGAGCTATAAAGTCATCACAAAAGTAATTGTCAATAGGTTGCGCCCGGTGCTTCAAGATTATATTAGTACCTATCAGTCGACTTTCCTTCCTGGTAGGGGTACTACTAGGGGTGATTAACAAGTAGTGCTACTTGAACTCGACTCGGGACTCGGCTCGGAAAAAACTCGACTCGTACTCGAAAAATTCGAGTCGAGTCGAGTAGTCGAGTAGGGCACTCGAGTATCGAGCTCGAGCTCGAGTCCGTGTAGTCGAGTCGAGTATTAAGTCGAGTATCGAGTACTCGACCCATTTTCTTCTTTTCTTTTTTTTTTAAAAATTTTTTTTTGTAAATTTTAAAAGAAAAATAAAAAAAATTAAAAAAATACTCGATAAGCTCGAGTACTCGACTCGGGCTCGAGCTCGAGAAGGAAAAAAAATAAAAAAAATAATCGAGCTACTCGAGCTCGAGCTTGAGCTCAACTGCTCGACTCGAACTCGAGTAGCTCAAAAATGCCATCAAGTCAAGCTCGAGTACCCCACTACTCGAGCTCGACTCGACTCGTTATCACCCCTAGGTACTACTGGGAATGCCATTATTTTGCAAGAAGTGATCAATACTTTTCTGATACCTCAGCGACGGAGAAGGGAGTTCTTATTAAAGGTTGATCTGGAAAAGGCATATGATAATGTCAATTGGGGTTTCTTACAAAATTGCTTACAGGAGATGGGTCTGCCGGAGTCATTATGTCGGCTAATTATGTTCTATGTCCGTTCACCAGTCTATTCAATACTTTGGAATGGTTCGGCGCTTCCTGAATTTTCTCCTGCCAAGGGCCTCCGGCAGGGCGATCCCTTATCGCCTTATCTTTTTATTATAATTATGGAAAAGTTGTCACGAACTATCATTGGTAAAGTTCAGGCAGGGTTGTGGCCGCCGGTAGTTCTTGGGCGAGACTCCCCTCCATTGTCTCACCTCATGTTCGCGGACGATCGTTTGCTCTTTTCTGAAGCGTCGTTTGATTCGGTTAGATGCATGGATGAGGTTCTTAGCAATTTTGCGGCGCAATCTGGACTAAGGATCAATGTTAGGAAATCTCATGCTTTTGCTTCAGCTGCACTCCCGGTTTCAGATTGCAATGCTATTGCCTCTATTCTGAACGTCAATTTCACCACGGATCCGGGACGGTATCTTGGGTTTCCTATGTTTAGAGGGGCGGCACGGAAGATTCATTTCCAGTTCCTGGTGGAGAAAGTCCAGGCACGTCTTAGTTCGTGGAAAAGATTGTTATTAAATAAGACGGGCCGACTTACTTTGGCGCGAGCAGTGCTTGCTTCGATTCCTATTTATTTCATGCAATTGGCATGGCTACCTTTATCTATTTGTGATGCATTGTCTCTTGGCTTCCGTTTTAACAATATTTATTGTAAAATGATCCTAGGTCCTGTTCCCCGCTGGGTTACTTGGAATCCTTTAGATGCTTCTTGTCTTGTTTTGCATGTGGATGGCAGTTCCATAGGCAATCCCGGGCCTGCGGGATTTGGTGGTGTCATTCGGAATGCGGATGGGGCATGGATTCAAGGTTTTTCAGGATCGATTGGGGTCGCTACTAATTTGGTTGGGAACTCCATGGCATTCTGGCTGGTCTGAGGCGGCTCCATGCACTTGGAGTGGCGGAGGCTAATTGCTTTTCGGACTCGCTTGAGGCTTTGAGGCTTATTCGGGATGGTACTTGTTCGAGCCATTGGTTGAGACCGCTGGTTCAATTGATTTCTGATTTCCGGATCCTTAGTCCTGGGATTCGATGGTTTCATATCCTTCGAGAGGGTAATGCGGTAGCAGATGGTTTGGCTAAGTTGGGTGCTAGTAGTGAAGCGTTCTACACTGCTTGGGCATTTTCCCTGGACACGATTTCTGGAAAGGTGGATGCAGACAGGGCGGGCACGTGGTTCCTGCGGCACTGATTCTTTTATGCTTTCTATAGTTTAGTTTTCTTTTTCTTTTCCTTTGCTGACGCTTCGGCGTCCATACTCACCAAAAAAAAAAAGATGACAAAATTTAGAAGATTTTTATTTTCATCCACCTATAAACTGTGATTTTAAATACTGATTTTATAATTCCTTAAAAAAATTAAATATTTTCAAACTTTCCGTAAATTTATTAGTTAAATCTCACTTAAGAAAAACGCAATAAAATAATAATAAAAAAAATAAGTCCCCCTAGAATTGGATTGATTGCCAGTAGTATATAAATCTTGGTCAACTTGCAAATTGCTGCACATCCCACTATTTGTTCAGACAAACTCTTACAATGAGTGGGAGCCAGAAAACGACAGCTGCTATTCCCCATTTGGAAAATCTTCTTGTACTATCATCGCTTCTTTGAAAATCAATATTCTGTGTACATAATTTAGAGTCTAACTTAATTTTTTTTTAAACTTTTGCTTCTTCTAAACATTCTTTTGAATTTTTTTAGCGGTTTGTTTTGACTTTTTTAAAATAAAAGAAGAAATAAAAGTTAAAATTATATGTTTTTTTAAAGTAGGTTGGGGTTACTTTTTTTTAAAATGAGAAGTCATTTCGTAATAAAAATACAAAAATAACCCTATTTAAAAAGGAAATGAAATTAATTATAAATATCCTTATAATATTTATGTCCATTTTAGTAATTTTAATATATCAGAAGTCCTTCTACGTACAATTCATTCAAACATGTTTCCGTTGAAAAACAACTTTAATAATATGCATCCAAACAATTTTTTGAGCTGCTTTTGCTTTTGAATTCTCCTTCTCCCTCCTTCTCCTTCTTCTATTGACTTCTTCTTCTCATTTTTTCATAAGCCAAAACAAACATTTCTATATTAATACTCCAGCTTCATTTGTAATGTTCTATTACTTTACTGTTGGACACGATAATTAAAATAAAATTAATTGTAACTATATGATAGTTTCACATAGTTGTTAGATTTAAAAAATATTCTTATTTATAGAAAAAAGACATTTATAATGAGATATCAAAAAATAATAGTAGTAAATAAAATATTTTAGTTGGAATAGAGAAAATATATATTTTTAATTATTAATATTCAAAATATACATAAAAAAAATTATGTAAAATATATATTCAAAATCCATGCTATTAAATGAATTAAATAAGATTAAACTCAATTAATTTTTTTAAAAAATAACTAAATTAAAATTAAATAAAACGGTGCTAAAAAGTAAAATAAGATAATTCATCTCGACAAAGGGAGTACTATTTGTCTATTTCCATTTTCTATTTCCGTCGCATCTCTTATCAATACTACAAAGAAGTAATAGCCTCTGTTGCCCTGTCAGAGATAGGAAAAAAGTGTTTTACACCCACCCCTTAAAAGATAACTTTTCTACCCGAAAAGACAAAAAACCCTTCGGTCGGGGACTTCGATCGGACCGATCGAAGATAAAATAGCCGACCGAAGTGCCTATTACTTAAGCATGATTAGTTGAGCTTCGGTCGCGAGAAAAAGCTTCGGTCGCACAATGTGATGACTTCGACCGAAGCAAGAAATAGCCGATCGAAGATATTTTTTATTGAAAATTTATTTTGTTTTTGTTTTCATTAGTATATATTATATTATTTGAAATTGTATATATTATTATTATTATTTATTTCAATAGTGTATATATTATATTTAAATTATATTATTTTATTTGAAATTTTTTATATTATTATTGAATTTATATATGACATTTATTATATTTTTGGTAAATTTATTAAAGTATTAATTATGATTATTATTTAAATTATTATTTGATTATTATTATATATACTATATTTTATTTTATTTTAAATTTTATATATTATTATTTCTAATATTAATTAGTATTATGGAAATCATTATTATTATTTTTGATGTATTTATTATATAATTATTATTATTATTTAAATTATATAGTATATTTATTATATTTTTGGTGTATTTGGACATTTTAAAGTATTAATTATATTTATGATACCAATAATGATATTATTGTTATTATTAGAATTATTATTTAAATTATTATTATATTATTATTATTTTATTCTATTTGTAATTGTAAATATTATTATTTCTAATATTAATTAGTATTATGGAAATTATTTTTATTATATTTGATGTATTTATTATATAATTATTACTAATATTTAAATTATATATTATATTTATTATATTTTTGGTGTATTGGGTCATTTTAAAGTATTAATTATATTTATGATACCAATAATGATATTATTGTTATTATTATATTTATTATTTAAATTATTTTTATATTGACCATATTTTATACTATTTGTAATTGTAAATATTATTATTTCTAATATTAATTAGTATTATGGAAATCATTTTTATTATATTTGATGTGTTTATTATATAATTATTATTAAATAAATTATATACTATATTATTATATTTTTGGTGTATTTGGACATTTTAAAGTATTAATTATATTTATATACCAATAATGATATTATTGGTATTATTATTATTACTTAAATTATTATTTTATTATTATTATATTTACTATATTTTATTTTATTTGAAATTGTATATATTATTATTTCTAATATTAATTAGCTTTGTGAAAATCATTATTGTTATTTTTGATGTGTTTATTATATAATTATTATTATTTAAATTATATATTATATTATTATATTTTTGGTGTATTTAGACATTTTAAAGTATTAATTATATTTATTATACCAATAATGATATTATTATTTATTATTGTTATTATTTGAATGATTATTATTTAATTATTATACCAATATTATACCAATAATATTTATTGGTATACCAATAATATTTATTATATATTTAAATAATATTATACCAATAATATTTATTATTTATTATACCAATAATATTATACCAACAATGATTTATTATACCAATAATATTTATTATATATTATATTATTATATTATTGTTATTGGTATTATTATGATTATTATTTAATTATTATTTTTAATTATTCTATTTACTATATAATATATTATTTGAAATTATATATATTATTATTTGTAAACATGATTAGTTGAGCTTCGGTCGTGAGAAAAACCTTCGGTCGGCCAATGTGATGGCTTCGATCAAGCCGATCGAAGTTGTAATAATTCCTATTTTTATTTTTATTTAAATAATAATTTATTTTTTATTTTCCGTTTTATATAAATTATTATTTTTATTATTAGCATTATTATTATGGATAATAATGATATTTATTACTAATAAACAGGATTAGTTGAGCTTCGGTCGGATAAAACCCTTTCGGTCGGTAAATAAGATGACTTCGATCAAGCCGATCGAAGTTGTAATATTTGCTATTTTTTATATTTTATTGAAATAATAATATATTTTTTATTTTCCATTTATATAAATTACTATTATTATTATTAGTATTATTATAATGGATAATAATGATATTTATTACTAATAAACAGAATTAGTTGAGCTTCGGTCGTGAGAAAAACCTTCGGTCGGCCAATGTGATGGCTTCGATCAAGCCGATCGATACTCTAACAATTGCTATTTTTTATTTGTATTTAAATAATAATTTATTTTTTATTTTCCGTTTATATAAATTACTATTATTATTATTATTATTATTAGTATTATTATAATGGATAATAATGATATTTATTATTATAAGTGAAAATATTTGTATTAAAATTGTATTATTATACTATTATTCTTATAAATAAAAAATATTAATTATAAATTAGTTATAATCATAAAAATATTAATCATATGGAAGAGTTTCCAAGAAGAAGAACAAGAACAAGAAGAAGAAGAACAAGAACAAGAACAAGAACAAGTAGAAGAAGAAGAAGAAGAAGAAGATAAGCTTTAGGTTTAATGATGTATGACTTAAAAATGAAATTATGATCAAGGTTTAGGGTTTAAGGTTTTAGTTTTAGGGTTTAAGGGTTTAGGGTTTAGGGTTTAGGGTTTATGGTTTAGAATTTTATAAAGGGCTTCGATCAAGCCGATCGAAGTTGTAATAATTAATATTTATTATTTTGATTTAAATAATAATTTATTTTTTATTTTCATTTTTATCTAAATTATTATTTTTATTATTAGCATTATTATTATTATGGATAATAATGATATTTATTACTAATAAACATGATTAGTTGAGCTTCGGTCGGATAAAACACTTTCGGTCGGTAAATAAGATGGCTTCGATCAAGCCGATCGAAGTTGTAATAATTGATATTTTTATATTTTATTGAAATAATAATATATTTTTTATTTTCCATTTATATAAATTACTATTATTATTATTAGTATTATTATAATGGATAATAATGATATTTATTACTAATAAACAGAATTAGTTGAGCTTCGGTCGTGAGAAAAACCTTCGGTCGGCCAATGTGATGGCTTCGATCAAGCCGATCGATACTCTAACAATTGCTATTTTTTATTTGTATTTAAATAATAATTTATTTTTTATTTTCCGTTTATATAAATTACTATTATTATTATTAGTATTATTATAATAGATAATAATGATATTTCTTTTATAAGTTAGAATATTTTTATTAAAATTGTATTATTATACTATTATTCTTATTATTAATAATATTAATTATAAATTAGTTATAATCATATAGAAGAGTTTCCAAGAAGAAGAAGAAGAACAAGAAGAAGAAGAAGAAGAAGAAGAAGAAGAAGAAGAAGAAGAAGAAGAACAAGAAGAAGAAGAACAAGAAGAAGAAGAAGAAGTAGAAGAAGAAGAACAAGAAGAAGAAGAAGAAGAAGAAGTAGAAGAAGTAGAAGAAGATATGCTTTAGGTTTAATAGTGTATGATTTAAAAATAAAATTATGATAAAAAAATATTTATTATGAATTATAGTTATAAATTAATGGAAGGGTTTAGGGTTTAGGGTTTAGGGTTTAAGGGTGTAGGGTTTAGGTTTTAAGGGTTTAGGGTTGTAAAAGATGATTATTAAAAAATTATTTAGGATTTAAGGGGTCAGGGTTAATGGCTTTAGGGTTTAAAGTTTTGGTTTAGGGTTTAGGGTTTAGGGTTTAGGGTTTAGGGTTTAGGGTTTAGGGTTTAGGGTTTAAGGTTTAAGGTTTAAGGTTTTAGGTTTATGGGCAGGGTTTAGAATTTTATAAAAAAATTATTTAGGATTTCATGGGTTCAGGGTTTAAGGGTTCAGGGTTTGTAGGGTTCAGGGTTTTAGGGTTAGGGTTTAGGGATTTAATGTAATTTATTAAATTAGAGACTTCGATCGGCCTTTTCCATCTTCGATCGGTCCGATCGAAGCTTTTAATAAGCTGACCGAAGCTTAATTTAAAACGCAAGCTGTGGGCCTCCCTCACTTCCACTTTCCCTTTCCCATTCTCGACCTAAACCCTTCATACGCCGATCGAAGATTTCCGTTCACCCTTTCGAAATTTTTGACGTTTTCCGGCCAATAATCCACCGGAGATGGAAGATCCGACGGCGGAGGAGATGGGAGACGCGGTGTTTGACGAAGGGTTGGCTCTAGTGCCCGTCGAGCAAGCGAGTGGAGAGGCGCCGCCCTCGCCGCGGCCGTCGTCACCCCCGCACGCCGCTCCTGCGGCCGCCGGCCGCCAGCCCCGCCCCCCCTCCGGCACCGACGCTCTTCGGGTAAGTATTTCCCATCCCCACCCCTAACCCGCCGTCCCCACCCCCAACACGCCTTCCCCACCCCCAACCCGCCATGTCTGTTCTCTGTGTTCAGTTTCTTTTTTCTTTTTTTTTTTTTTTTTATTTTATAAATTAAATGCATACTGTTTAAATTGTTTATGTTTTTAATTTGCAATTTAAATGCATATTTCCCATTACAGTATTTATTTAAATTTGTGTACGATTTCTTAGGGTTTCGTAAACTTGAGTGTTTAGTATGTTCGGATGTGGATTGTCTATTTTGGATGTATAATTTGTTAGATGTGTTGAATTTTTGAATTTATTTGGTAATTTGGATGTACGATTTAGATGTATTAGATGTGTTGAATTTTTGAATTTATTTGGTAATTTAGATGTATTAGATGTGTTGAATTTTTGAATTTATTTGGTAAATTTGGATGTGCGATTTCTTAGGGTTCGTAAACTTGAGTATAATTTTGCGAATTGTTGTATTTGGGTATATGAAGTTATTTGCTAATTTATTGTGAATTTGGGTATAAATTATGGTGTTTAGGGTTTAGGGTACAGGGTTTAGGTTATAGGGTTTAGGGTTTATCCATAAAGATTTGATAAAAATTATAAATAAAAAATACTATTTATTTTAAAGTTTAAAAAAAATAATTTTTAAGGGTTTAGGGTTAAGGGTATAGGGTTTAGGGTTTAGGGTTTAGGGTTTAGGTTTAAAAAAAGTATCCATAAAGATTTGATAAAAATTATAAATAAAAAATACTATTTATTTTAAAGTTTAAAAAAATTAATTTTTAAGGGTATAGGGTTTAGGGTATAGGGTTTAGGGTTTAGGGTTTAGGTTATAGGGTTTAGGGTTTATCCATAAAGATTTGATAAAAATTATAAATAAAAAATACTATTTATTATAAAGTTTAAAAAAGAAAATTAATTTTTAAGGGTTTAGGGTTAAGGGTATAGGGTTTAGGGTTTAGGGTTTAGGGTTTAGGTTTAAAAAAAGTATCCATAAAGATTTGATAAAAATTATAAATAAAAAATACTATTTATTTTAAAGTTTAAAAAAATTAATTTTTAAGGGTATAGGGTTTAGGGTATAGGGTTTAGGGTTTAGGGTTTAGGTTATAGGGTTTAGGGTTTATCCATAAAGATTTGATAAAAATTATAAATAAAAAATACTATTTATTATAAAGTTTAAAAAAGAAAATTAATTTTTAAGGGTTTAGGGTTAAGGGTATAGGGTTTAGGGTTTAGGGTTTAGGGTTTAGGTTTAAAAAAATTATCCATAAAGATTTGATAAAAATTATAAATAAAAAATACTATTTATTTTAAAGTTTTAAAAAAAATTTAATTTTTAAGGGTTTAGGGTTAAGGGTATAGGGTTTAGGGTTTAGGGTTTAGGGTTTAGGGTTTAGGGTTTATCCATAAAGATTTGATAAAAATTATAAATAAAAAATACTATTTATTATAAAGTTTAAAAAAGAAAATTAATTTTTAAGGGTTTAGGGTTAAGGGTATAGGGTTTAGGGTTTAGGGTTTAGGGTTTAGGTTTAAAAAAATTATCCATAAAGATTTGATAAAAATTATAAATAAAAAATACTATTTATTTTAAAGTTTTAAAAAAAATTTAATTTTTAAGGGTTTAGGGTTAAGGGTATAGGGTTTAGGGTTTAGGGTTTAGGGTTTTAGGTTTAAAAAAATTATCCATAATAAATTTATTAAAAATTATAAATAAAAAATACTATTTATTTTAAACCGCAGGGAGATTGGTGGTTTGTTCGGCCCGAGGGACAGGGATGCGCCCCTCACCTTATTATGTACTTTAGAGCCCTAGTTCTCCCGATCATAGTGCATGAGTTGCAGGAGACTGACCCGGATGGATTAGCGGAGCTCCGGGCTTCATGTTTTTCATATCTCTACAGAGGAGCGACTCACGAGAGAGGGCCGCGTTGGTCTGATAGCGTTATGGCGGCTCAGGCCATGGCCGAGATTTTACACCGTGAGGTGGCGTTCCGCTTCCCTGCCGATGGTGAGGAGTGGGGTGAGGACGATGCTGTCTGGTTTTTTCTATGCGGGCGATTTGTGCGATACGGCCGGCAGGAGCACGCTTTGATTACTGGTTTGCGGTATGGCCGGTCTGAGTTCCAGCTATACTCGGACGATGGTCCCCCAGCCGGGAGCTTATTTTCGAGGTACCAGGCTGTTCTCGCGAGCGCCACCGCGGATAGGATCCGTACAGCCTTTAGGGACGGGCATTTTCGTACGACACCTGGCGACGGCTTGAAAGTCGCTAGGGTTTTGACAGCCTTCTATCTCGTTCTCGGGCACGATGGGCACAGTCGTGGTCCGGAGCCATGGATGTGGCGGTTGGTGGAGGACCGGGATGCTTGGGAGGCATTTCCGTGGGGTTTGATTAGCTGGCAGGTGTCACGACATGGCTTCAGGCGTCTCCTCACCGCGACCAAGCCTGATGGCTCAGTGCACTTCTACGGCCATGCATTGGCATTTATGGTACGGTACTGTTACACCACATATTATAAATGTTTTCATTTGCACTGGTCTAATGATTTACCTGACGTAATTGGTTCGTGATCTCTGCAGGTCTGGGCCTGCGAGGCCGTCCCAGCTATGATGACGATTTATTGCAAGGAGAGATTCGGGGACCCGACGGAGCACCGCCCCAGGATTGTACAGTACCTATTCAAGAGGGTCACGAAGGCCCGAGATTGGCGAGCGTTTTTCGATCAGACGGTTAGTGGGCATGTACTTCGTTATTGCGTTGACATTTCGTATACTAACAGTATTGTTTTGATTGTGTATACAGTTGGAGTGTTTTGAGACACTTACACCCACCGAGGTGGAGTCGAGGGAGCCCTATATGGCAGACCTTGATGTTGAGATCCCACCCGGATTAAGGTGGGTGCGAAAAGACGATCGAAAGAAGGGTCGCAAGCGGAAGACGGGCGACGGGGATGCTCCGGTGGTGGACGAGGCAGTGGAGGAGGCCGAGCCGACAGTTGACATTGATCAGGGTGGCAGCGGCGCTGAGGCACCGAGTCGGCCCACCCAGCGCCCGCGCACGGATACACCCAGCGCTGAGGCACCGAGTCGGCCCACCCAGCGCCCGCGCACGGATACACCCAGCGCCGATGCAGAGCCGAGCGCCCACCCAGTGCCTCCGGATTTTGAGACCATTATGGCCCGTCTACTGGAGGGTTACGAGCGGCGCACGGCGGACATGATCGCAGCGTGTGATCGACGGACAGCGCAGACGGTCGCGGAGGGGGTGCGACAGATTGCGGACATGGTCGCCGCGACGGAGCAGCGGCTTATGCAGGAGATTCACCGCCAGTAGGAGGCCACGAGATTGGTGGTGGCGGCGGAGGTCAGGGCCGTACTCCAGCGGAGCCACATCCGGACGCCAGATGTGGGCAGAGCTGGCATGTCGGGTAGCAGGGACGCGGGGGTGACTCCTGGAGTACGTGCGGGTACTGCATCGGGGGCAGATCAGGCACGCGCTACGAGAGAGTTCTCTGGAGTGCGAGCGGCCATGCCGCAGGTGTGCTCGGATTCACAGGATGCTTCCGGATCCGATCATGCCGCCGACGCCGAGCAGCGTACACCTCAGTCCGGCCATGACGAGGCGACTCCATCCGGCACAGGTAATTATATTTATTCTTGCTAATTTACTATCATACTGCAGACGAGTTAATATTTGAGATTTGTTGAATGATGTTGTGACTACATATTCGCAGGTTTTACGTCACCACCTCCCAGTGCGCCTACTGTGCATCCGAGTTGCGACGTCACAGCTGCAGGTATTTTACTGGCATTAATGCGATTTATTTAGCACATCCGGATTGATTCTTGGTATTTTATTTATGATTCACTAAAAATATTTTTTCAGGGTCTGTTACACCACACTTAAGCATACCTCCACTGTCCACTGACCCGACACCTTCCTCCACCACAGCTGCAGGTATTTTGCTGTTGTTTAGTTTAAAGTTTGATTGTGTACTTATTCTGCTTATAGAATAATTGTTATTTTTTAAACCCATATGTAATTTCCCAGATTATGTTACACCACCGCCACGGGTGCAGCCACCGTCCACGCTGCATCCAAGTTCCTCCACTGTCCACTTAGCGGGTATGTTTTCGGTTTTTTGTACATACATTTTAATTGTTTATTATTTTCCCTGATGAGGATATTTGCGTAGGAGGTTCCGGACGCACGGACCCCGCCGAGTACCGCACTAGACGGGAGCGACAGAAGTCTCAGGCGCTTAGAAGCCCGTTCACCACCGGGCTTGATCGACCGCGAGGGCGATCTGGGAAACAGTTGTTCAGCACTTATCTGGAGCAGGGCGGATATAGGTAATTTTGTAACCAGTTAAATTAATAGTGCACCTCACTACGGGAATACGAATCATGTGTACTTCTAATGCAGTGTAAACGTCGGGGCGATGTTTTCTGTTACCCATCATTTTTTCAAGTCATGGTGCACCACCACCTACCACCTGGAAGACGAGGTAAATTTGTTTTTCGTTTCTCTACTGGGCGTGTGCGTAAAACAAGAATTTTTAAGTTCATATCTACTCAGTCCACACTACATTTATTGTTGCAGCAATTAGATGCGTACCTTGGGATTCTACATTTGAAGCCCGAGATCTTCGGTGGCCGGGTGCGACAGGATAGGCAGATAGGCTTCGTCGATGCAAAATTTCTGGTTAGGTTTATAATTTTGTCTACGAATGTATATGTATTATATTTATTATATTTATAATTGACTGACCGCAATTCTATTCTTAAACTAGACTCACCTTATCCATACCTGCTGGGACGCGTTTGATAAGGTGCCACGTTTTGATGATAAGGCTGTGGAGCGATACCGGCAGTATGTTGCGGGGCAGAGGCCCTCGTGGGGCAAACCTAGGCCGTGGTGGACACTTGACGAGGTTCGTGTTAATAACAACCGAACTTATTTATTTTTTCAATTTAGCGTATCTATCGACCATTTAATTGTTGATTTTTAAACAGTTGGTGTGCCCGTGGAACGTTCGAAAGCACTGGGTTATCGTTCGATTTTCACTGAGGGAGCAGTGCATCTACCTCCATGATGGTCTGTTACCGCCGAGGGCCCTGACAGATCCGGTTAAGGAGAAGTTAAAGGAGACGCGCAAGGAGGACCTCCTGCCATTCAGGACACTATTTCCGGCGCTACTGCAGGTTGCCGGATACCACCGACATAGACCGGATGAGCCTACTGTACAGCAGTGGCCACTAGGTCGACCGCAGGACAGCACAGTTTTACCCCAGGAGGATAGGTATTTTATTGATTTTTTGTTTTATGCCTCAATGTTGTATAATTATTGCTTTTGTAGTTTTGTTTAATTTAAAGACTAACTGCAACAGCTCCTCTTGCGGCCCGTTGGCTCTTCTCACTGCATATTGCTTCCGCATGGGTACATTCCCCCGTCTGGGCGTGAAACTGGACATCAGATCTGTTCGTTTCGAGCAGGCGTTTGCAGTGTGGCGTTTCAGCTTGGACGCCCCCGATGACGAGTTCTATGAGGGCGCTCTATTATGATCTGATATATATAGTTCCATATTTTCGTATTTTGTGATTATTAAGCGATGTAGTATTACATTCTATTTCATGGTATGATATGATATATATATTGCTATATGATAACACAGATATGAATAACAATTGCATTATAACCAATATTCAAATAGATCCAGACGAGTTCTTCCCACAGTTATTCAAATGATCTATATATTGTCATATGATTACACATTTCCAATTATTCGGATAGGTCAGAATCTTCCCACTCCTGATTGGCATCATTCAAATTGGGGATTTCCACAACACTGGGCATTTGACACCGTTTCACCGTGTGCCCTTCCTCACCGCAACGACTACACCTCTTCTTCCTGCGTTGACGTGGTTGAGACGGTCCAGGAATGTCATTTGGATCGACTGGTTGTGTGCACCTTCTCTCTTTGTGCCCGAACTCACCACACCTACGACATCGCTGACGCCTTCCGGCACGCGAAGCTTTCTCGGTGGCGGATGGGATCCTGCTCTGTTTCGGTCGTCCTGCTTGCCTTGGGCATTTTGGTGTACCGCATTTTACGTCTGCTATTTCTTTAGGTATTTGCCAAACATCAGGGTGCTCCATTGGAAAGACACGCTCGCCCCACGCAGCAAGTAGTGTATCACGCGTGTAAAAGGATGGCATGTAGTAGTTCAGCTCCCCTCTAAAGGACCTGTACATAAAAAAAATTGATAATTCCAAGCCAAAATTGGACAAGACAAATTCGATAAGAAGTTGTATTATCTAACACATACTTGATTGCGGCAACAGCGTGGGCGCACGGGATGAGCATGGTCTGGAACGAAATGCACGTACACGTCCGATCAATGCCAAGGTCCACCACGTATGTCTTATTGTTTTGTTTCACGTGATACACATTTGGGTGGTTCGTTGCCTTGACAGGTAGCTTATCCCCCATTTCCCTCGCTTTTAGTAAACATTCGTTCGCCCATTCTGTAAGATGACCGGTGGTAAGTGCTGCCTGATTGTGCCTCTTCGTGAACCATTCACTCTGAACGGCACGGATAACCTCGAATAGGGAGCAAATTGGCAGCTTCCTTGCCCACCGGAGCCGGCGGTTCATGCTCTCTACGATGTTCGTCGTCATCATGTCGTAGCGACGAACGACGCAACGCACACGAGCCCACTTCTCCGGTCCGATAACGTCCACAAGATAGTGATACGCGCCAGGATAATGATCTTTCAACGTCTTCATATGTTGCTCGTACTCGGAGTTCTTGAAGGCATAGGCGGCTGCGGTGAATGTGTCGACCGCTGACTTCCCTCCGTGCTTTAATATTTTCTGTGAGAGGTGCACACAACACAGAACGTGATGTGCCGTCGGCATGGCTTCATAAACTGCTCTCCTTATTGCCGGAGAACCATCGGAAACTACAAGCACATCGTCAGGAATGTCAAGGGCCCGTCTCAACTGCAGAAGAAACCATCTCCAGGATGGGACCGACTCGACTGCCCCTACACCGAAAGCCAGTGGGTAAATCATATTGTTGCCATCCTTCGTCACGGCCGCGAATAAGACACCCTTGTAAGATCCTTTCAAGTGTGTGCCGTCTATTACAATGAACGGCCGCATATGATTCCATCCTTTAATGGAAGCACCAACCGCGAAGAAAGCATATTTGAAACGACCCTTTCTGTCCAACATGTAATCTGTAACAGTTCCAGGGTTCTGCTGCTCCAGCATGTATAGGAATGATGGAACCATCTGGAACGAGGTGTCGTGGTCCCCGAACAGCGATGCTATTGCGTGTGCCCTAACTTTTCTAGCTAGGGCTACCGACACAGTGACGCCCCTCTTCTTCAACGTAGCCTGAACCTGTACAGGTGACAGCGTGCTCTCATCGAGCACTATTTCATCTCCGATGAAGGTACCCAAATATCTGGATGGGAGTGTGTTGGGTGGAGGACGGTCTGGATTCATCACGCATGTATGTGGAATTAACTTGTACACAACCCACGTCGATCCACTGCCTCGCGCACGCATCTTAAATTCACAATCTTCCTCACGACAACACACCCAGTACCTGTGCGGCTCTGACTTAACCGTCTTCATGCCGGCTCTCTGATCCACCAAATACTCAACGAGATTCTCCTTCAGCCTCTCTTTAGTCCCAAAAACTGACCCACGCGCTAGGATTCTATCAACCGAATCGTACAAGTACGGATCCACGTCTCGCTCGGGCAGATCAAAATGCGGTCGCGGCAGATTCCACATTCCGCTAGTCATGTCGGGTACAACGAACGCTTCTTCAGTATTTCGCCAAAACGGATTCTGCTCTCCATGCAACCCCCGCCCTCCACGCGTCTTTCTACCATTATTTTTGTTGTGTATGTCCCAAAAAATTTGGGCATATTTCTCAATCTTTCTCGTACTGAATGACCGAGACCCTTCTTCCTCTCCGTAGTCTGGGTCGTCCGACTCGTCCGACTCGGCCGACTCGTCCGACTCGTCCGACTCATCGTCCATCGAAGATCGCCATTCTTCCTCTTCACTCCCCTCTTCACTCTCCTCTACCTGCTCCTCCTCTTCGGCGCCATCTTCTCCCATGCGCTCCCCTTCATTGGACTCCGGAGGTGGGATGTTTTCTGCTTGCCCTGCATTCCCCTGCCCGTATTCATCTCCATACATGTTACTCCATCCTCCGTGCCCACTCGTATATCCGGGTACATTTCCCATGTTGCTTGCACCATACGCCATTTCCCCTCCGTAAAAAAACTCGCTGTTGTTTGCTCCAACATTCGGGTAATCGTAAAAATTATGCATCGGTTGTTGCCCGAATATCGCATCTGTCCAGCTTCCCGGCTGTGGAACGAATGGATAATTGAATTGTTCGTTATAATTTGTAGACGGTTGTGGAACGTCCGTACCTAAAAAAATTATTTAACACGTATTAATATTCATTAACATGTAATGGCACCTCCCAAATAATCGAAATTAAGCCCATATAGAAAAGCTTACGGTTCATGTCTTCCGGATCTCTATTACCAGTGGTGGAATCTCCCTCGAACCAATTGGAACCGAACCAAGACATTGTTCCGTCTCAAATAATACACCTGTCAGCAATTTGATTCACAAAACTACTTTTAATAACAATAATCTAACAATAACTGTATACATTTGTTATTTATTATACCAAATATTTTTAATATAACGAAAAATGCTTATAATTACTTTAGCATTTCTAAGTACAAATAACAACAATTTCCATCAAATTAACTACAAACTAAATTAATCACCGTTTAATTTACTAAATTTAAACTTAATTAACCTACAAATTCAATTAAAATGCAAACAGAAAACTTTACTAACATTTGTGGTACATATATCATCGCATCTACACTTCTTAAAACAAAAACTTTAGAGTATATTTCAAAACATAAACAAAAATAAACATTTATTAATTATAAAAATAATTGACCATAACTTATGCAATATAAATTTATAAACTTACGAGTTATGCAAAATGACACAGGATCCGGGCCTTTAAGAACCACAGTAGCAATTCCAAGAAGCACAAAATATATTATCTAAATGCAACTTGAAGAAAGTAGTGGAGCAAAGAAAGAGATGAATGTTTCGTTTGTGAATCTAGATCTGAGATGCAACTTGAAGTATATTATTTGAGCTGTCCACCAATAATTGAGCTGTCCACAGCTGTCCACCAATAATTGAGCTTCGATCGGCTATTTAGAGGTTCGATCGGACCGATTGATATGAATTGGATGACCGAAGTTTTCAGCTTCGGTCGGCCATTTATGCTTCGGTCGGCTATTTTAAACTCCGACCTAAGTCCAATATAGCCGACCGAAGTCTCCTTAATGATGTTTAATTACGTTAATCAGCTACTCACTTCGGTCTTCTATTTTTTCTTCGATCGGTCCGATCGAACCTTCCGACCGAAGGGTTTTTCGTCATTTCGGGTAGAAAAGATAACTTTTAAGCGGTGGGTGTGAAAAACTTTTTTGCTATGTCTGACAGGGTACTGCGGTTTGCATCCCATACTACAAATTACAAACCTATTGATAAGTGATAACAGTAATAAATAGTCAAGGCCACTGTATAAAAAACCTGTCTTTGCAAATTGCAATACTTGCTCCTGCTCGTGCTGTCTGCCTAAAATTACACACATTGGATGTTTGGGAGTCAGTGGATCCGCGAGTAGATAGCAGATTCGGAGAGAAAACTGTGAGATAATATGCTCTTCTAATATGCTATGCTGGTCAATATGCTGTCATCCAAACAGCCCGTATCAGTATTTTCATTCCCAATTTAATAAAATGGAGAATATAAATGTGAGAAAAGATTCTGACACGAAATGACAGAAGATGCTTTGTGGAGTATATGAATAAAATCTTACCATTTCTGCTGCATATCTATTGTTCATTTCCAATTTAATACTGTCCGTATCACTTAATGTTTCTTGTTTTACTTTTTGACACTATTCATTATTTAGCATTGACTCAATGTTCTTGTACGTACATATTTGAAAAAAATAGTCGAGTTGGGTCTTGTTAGAATCGTATGATCATTTAGTTTTAGAATATATATTTTACATAATTTTTTATTATATATATTTTGAGATATTAACGATTAAAAAAGTGTATTGATTGTGTGTAGAAGTCAAACAAGACAAGTTAGATGAGATGGAGGGAGTACAGTTTAGGGTAATTCTTTAGGCTATTTTTTTTCCTCCAACCCTACTCGTTTTTTCAGCTTTCTTTTTCTACCTTCACTCACTTTCTTGCACTTCCACGTATCGTGCAAAAAGCCAAAACTCAATAATTACCAAAAAAAAAAAAAAAAAAAAAAAAAGAAAGCAATCACTCTCCCCCAAAACCTCCCCTCAAGAATAAAATTTGATTTATGTTCATGCACCCCACTGTTATTTGCAGCCTATTGGGTTCTTGATTGATTTCTCTCAAGACCCTTTTTAGTTTTCCTCTGTTTTCACCAGGTATTCAACAAATTGGTGGAGGGGAGGGTGAAATACTTACTGACTCTACAGTTCCTTGAGAGTATGAAACAAAAACAGTAAGAAATTGTCTGCCATAGCTTTGGATGCTTTTGTTTTCCCCAGAATGTTTTTTTTCTCCCTTTTCCTTAAAAGTTCTCATTTATTAATTATTGTTGTTATCTGTTTCTTGATGGTATGCTGAAGCAAGTTAGGAAGTGATTATTGGTTGAAAGAGAGAGTTAGACTTAGACCATAAAAAAATAGCCTCAAGATTTCAACAAGGGTTGACATAAGTTGCCTCAGATCCAGGGCATCCTCTTAAAAGCTTTTTGTGGTAAAAAAAAAAAAAAAAAAAAAGAAGAAAAAGGAACACTGGTTGTTTCAGGATTTCCATGTGATTATTTTCAATCTTTTGTTCTTTGCCTTTCCTAGGTTCTTTCATATGAACAGAAAGAGCCCTTTTGCTGCTCCCTCTCTTTTCCTTAATGTTGTACTCATAAAGGGATGAGCTTGATTTCCCCAGATTTGGCTATTGATTTTTCTCAGGTATCATTTTTTCCCTTTATGCCTTTTGAGGGATTTCAATTGGAATTCAAGATTTGGCAGAAATGAATTAAGAGCGGCTTAAAGGCTCATGTATAAGTTAGTTTGTTCCACTTTCTGTATAGGTAATAAGATGCTTTCCTTTTTGTGTTTTATTTTTTTTGGTCAGCAGATCTGGTTAGTCATTTCTATTTCTAGTTGATGAGTTGGGGTGTGGCGATTCGACAATGAAGTAAAAGTCTGGCGTGGTATGCTATGCATCTTGTGATTTTCTTTGGGGGGTTTGGTATCCCAACTTGCAGTGTAGTTGTAGATATTTCCTGATTCTGGGAGGACAGAAAATGTGATGATTTAAGTTTGACAATGACAGGTGAAAAAGTAATTTTGGGTGGCCGGCGGGGTAACTTTTACTACTACTATTTAGTTAGCAACTTTGATGGGGGAGATGTATCTGCCGGTTGCAGTGCCTTGTACTTTAGGTAATAATAACCACATTGTTGGCAACTTTAGCGCAGAAACTTGTATGAATGTTGTGAGCTTCAACTTGATGGGTGATCGTGAAAACGAAAGCTTGTTCCCGCGTTCTGATAATATTCAAGTGGTGAATACCGCAGCACCGACGCTAGGTGAGGGTGACAATGAGGGGGAGGGTAGTGGGAGATTTGAGGATTTGGGGAATGAGCAGCCTAGTACTTCTGCAGTTTCTGACCATGATAATAATAGGGCTACTGGGGGGTTGTTGTCTTCTGTGGATATGGATGTTGTAATGCACGAGAGCGAGGAAGATGCTTCGTCGTCCTTGGAGGGCGAGGTTGATCCATCCCTTGATAGCTCATGCTCCCTGTCTGTGGTTAGTGATACCAGCAGTTTATGTGGTGATGACTTGCTGAGTTTTGAGATTGTTTCTGAGATTGGGGCGAGCTTGTTGGAGGTCGATCTTGTTTCCAAGAGGGCGGATGCTGGGGGAGATCAAAGTATTGGTGAGGGTGTAGCCGTGGGCGTGGGGGAAGACATTGTGGATGAGGGCAGTGCGAAGATGTCTGCTGCAGTTGTTATTCAGGTGGATAAAGGGACTAATTCGAGAGTCAGTCGTAGCATTTTTGAAGTGGATTGTGTGCCTCTATGGGGGTTCACTTCCCTGTGTGGCCGGAGACCAGAAATGGAAGACGCTGTGGCAACCATACCCGGGTTAACGAAGATTCCTCTCCAGATGCTAACTGGCGAGCGCGGAGTTGATGCTTCGACTTCCCATTTGAGCCATTTGACGGGCCATTTCTTTGGCGTGTACGATGGCCATGGAGGTTCACAGGTAACGAACCTGTTTGTTCTCCACCATGTGCTCTCTCTGGGATTGGTTATGTGACATTGTTGTTTTTCAGGTTGCTAACTATTGTCGACAGCGTATGCACACAGCATTCGTCGAGGAACTGGAGACGATCCTGGCGAATCCAAATGATGAAAACATTGAAGACCTGTGGAGAAGGGCATTCCACAAGTGTTTCATCAAGGTAGACAATGAGGTCAGTGGGAATGCCAATCCCGAGCCCATTGCTCCAGAAACCGTCGGTTCTACTGCTGTCGTTACCATAGTTTGCTCATCGCATATAATCGTGGCTAACTGTGGAGATTCAAGGGCAGTTCTCTGTCGCGCCAAACAACCCGTGGCGCTCTCAGTCGATCATAAGGTATGTTTTAAAGTAGCTACATCACTTGAGCAAAGTTTTTGATAAAATCTTTTCTGGTTATCATAATCCAATAGCTTGAGTACTCTCCCAAACCATACTGTTGTAGCCCAATCGAGAAGATGAATATGCAAGAATCGAAGCAGCCGGAGGCAAGGTAATACAGTGGAACGGACATCGTGTCTTCGGAGTCCTCGCCATGTCTAGATCAATCGGTAAATACTAACCACACCTGCCTCGTGTACCAAAAAAATAGTACTAGTAATTGACGAGCAAGGTCTGAGTCAGTTGTCTGTTGGCTGTTTTTTTTTTTTTAATTTCTTCAGGTGACAGGTATTTAAAGCCGTGGATCATCCCAGATCCCGAGGTAACGGTCATTCCTCGAGCTAAGGAGGATGATTGTCTCATTCTGGCCAGCGACGGCCTATGGGATGTCCTATCAAACGAAGAGGTTTGTGATTTGGCTCGGAGGCGAATAATGCTGTGGCACAAGAACAACAACACGGCAATGGCCCCGTTGGAACGAGGGGAAGGGGTGGATCCTGATCCCGCGGCCCACGCAGCAGCCGAGTACCTTTCGACCCGGGCGCTGCAGAAGGGCAGCAAGGATAATATCAGCGTTGTGGTCTTAGACCTCAAGCCCCATAGGAAAGTTAGGACCAAAGCTTCTTAGCATTCAGCCTACATACAACCAACCACTCGTTGTAACCTGTAATTGTATTGGTATCACCTGTCTGTAATCTGTATGTGTCTGTATGCCCATTTTTCACTTGTTTATGATTGGATGTAATTTAATCTACTAGTCTACTATTATGTACTATAATGTACTTACAAGATTCAAACTTTGTAGTATTGTAGTGTTGTTCCCATTGCCCTGTTTTGATAAAAGGGCACATAGGAAAGCAGCTTCATGTCTCTCATTTGACATATTGTTTGTGTTGTACTCCGACCATTGCCGAAGTTCCCAGGATCAAGATTGATTTAGGGTTCCAAAAATTTGTTCTTTCTCCGATGAATTGTAGTAGAATGCACGGCCGTGCAGCCGAGCAGGCCTGCCTCGCGCTCCTTTGCCGGTGCACTTGTTTGCTCAATCTCACTCAAATCCATGCCGCAATTCTCAAATTTGGGCTTCAAAACAATGCGCTCATTCTGACTAAATTCACTTCCGTTTCCTCCCGCCTTGGTGCAATTCATTACGCTTGTTCTTTTGTGTTCTCCCCAGAATCCAATCCGCATTGCCACGATACCTTCCTTTTCAACACTGTTATCAAGGCTTACGCCGAGAGTGATCGGTTCAAGCGCGCTGCTTTACGCTACTACAACAGAATGCTTAGCCATGGGGTGGAGCCTAATAACTATACGTACCCTTTCCTTTTCAAGGCTTGTGCTGGGCTTGGGGACTTGAGATTAGGCAAAATGGTCCATGCCTCGGTTTTGCATCTAGGGTTCCATAGCGATGCTCATGTTACGAACAGTATGATTCATACAATTGTGAGAATGGGATTGAGTTTGGAGAAAAGTTGTTCGATGAAATGCCCAAGAGAAACTCTGTTTCTTGGAGTGTCATGATTGGTGGGTATGTCAGATGGGGTATGTCAAGGGAAGCTATTAGGGTGTTCAGAAGCATGATGGAGGGTCAGGAGCAGCGGCCTACTGAGACTACCATGGTGCTGGTGCTATCGGCTTGTGCTGATTTAGGTGCCCTTGAGCTTGGGAAATGGGTGGAGTCTTACATAGAGAGGGAGGAGTTTGAGAGGAGACCAGAGCTACACAATGCACTAATAGACATGTTTGCAAAGTGTGGAGATGTTGAAAAGGCATTGAGGCTGTTTAGGAACATGCCTGAGAGTAAGAGGACCATTGTTTCCTGGACCAGTGCTATCTTCGGTGTTGCATTACATGGCCATGGTTTAGAAGCCATTTCTCTCTTTGAGGAAATGAAAGGGGCTGGGTTTGTTCCCGATGATGTTGCATTCATTGGTTTACTCTCAGCTTGCAGCCATTCTGGTTTAGTGGAGGAGGGAAGACAATACTTTGATTCCATGATTAGGGATTACGGTGTTGCACCTCGAATGGAACATTATGGTTGTATGGTGGATCTATTTTGCAGGGCTGGCTTAGTTAAGGAAGGTATGGAATTCATAGACAAAATGCCTATGGCACCGAATCCTGTTATCTTGCGAACTTTAATAGCTGCCTGCCGTAATCAAGGTCAGCTCAAACTTGGTGAAAGGGTAAGTAAGGAGCTCATTTTGAATGATCCGATGCAAGAGTCGAACTATGTTCTACTCTCCGACATTTATGCGAAATCCATGGACTGGGAAAAGAAGATCAAAGTGAGGGAAACACTGGTGGAGAAGGGTATCAGAAAGGTTCCTGGAAGCACTGTGATTGAACCTGGTAGTGTTTTATGAGTTTGTTGCAGGAGATAAATCTCACAGGCAAATATCCAAAGATACGTGAAATGGTAGATGAGACGGACAGGATAAGAGCATCATAGGCAAAATCGGACATCCACCCATTCTCCACTGTAGTTGTCCCTATCATCCAACCCCACTGGTCTAAGCTTTTCCACAAGCTCTCAACACTCCACAGAGCTCCACCCTTACTGTCTCTTCCTACAGAAAACTAGCAAGGTACCGTATGCACCACATTTATAAATCACTTGTGCAACTGTTCTATGCTGTTGCTTTTTTTCTTTTCAGATTTTGAGTCATATTTATACCTTTAGTGATTAGTTGGTACTAAGTTAAAACTTAATGGTTTTGTTTGCTAACATGGATACTGGTCACTATATCATCTATTGTAGTACTTGGAAAAGCTCGAATAAATGACAAATAACGTTTTGTAAATTTGGACATATCTTCTTCCATCAATCTTCTCTGATATACCATTTTCTAATATTCTGATCTCGATGGAGCGTTTTGTACAAGTGTATGGTTCTCATATTCCTTGTGTAGCACTAGCATATTTAACTCCTATCATATACACACATCGTTCAGAAAACTCAAGGAACTATACTAATTTTGCACATCTGCATATTAATTCATATTTATATCCCTATATGTCTCTATGCTGAATTAGTTATATTAGCTGTTTAGCTAACATATTTGCAACTAAAATCTTGCACTTCGTATAGGCAGATAAGATCATTGACAGAAAGAAAAAAAATTTAGTCTCTTTATAGATGAAGGGAGTGCTGAAAAATGGTAATTGTTTGGTAAAGAAGATGAGATGATGATATAAATGACGAAGAGCGTAAAAAACTCGAACACAAGCTAACAATATTTACTAACATTAGCTCTCACATAGAGAAATTAGCGTATAGGTCCATCAAATGGTTGTCTTTTTCCTTGGAGCAATTTTATTTGATTTGTTTGTTCATTGATAATGTTTTGTAAAACTTCACGAGTTTCGCACAGCCGTTTAGCACAACTAAAGTTTTATCATGCCTGGGCCAATTGTTGTAGAGAAAGTCTATATGCGCGGTGAAAGGACTAGCTATCTCAAGGCGGATCTTCGCATCACTCTGAATGTTGAGGCAATTGATTACAGAAGCAAATCAAAATCCTCCTGTAGTAATTTGCAGATGAGGAAATTGTTTCATGACATGCTTTTGGATTTCTTTAAATCCTATCTGGAGGTACTATTTGAACTTGTTCTGAAGTGTTAGTTGCACTTTTATGCTATCAAATATTCAAATTCGAACTGGATTTATCAGATGCACTTTTATGCTTTTGAGTAGGGGAATTGAATACTAAGGCCGTAGTTACTGATAATTCATGCTGTGTCCGTCTTTGTTCCAGGGTGGTGAAGTCCCAGGGGAGCATTACCAGAACCATTCAATCAATCGAAGAAAGATCCAAATCAATTTCAATCATCAGATCCATCATCTGACGAGTGAGACTGTGAGACACCTTGTTGGGAATTCACCAAATAACTTCACAAGTTCAAATTTCACAGCGGACACTTAATTCCCAAGTTGTAAGAATTTCGCAGGAACATTAACAAAAACAAGCAAACAATGAACACAAGGATTTACGTGGAAAACCCTTCCAATTCGAAAGGTAAAAACCACGAGGCTCTTGAGCCTATCTCAAATCCACTATCACCAAAAGATATTACACCAAGTCTGCCCAAATCACAACAAAAGATGTGGCCTTACAACAACACAAAGTCACCACAATCTCAAACTCCACCAAGAACACCAAATCGGAAAATAAGAACTCAAAACTGCAGCCCCGAACAGAAAATTATACAAAAATTTCTAACCGTTGAAATTCGATCTCCACCGTACAAAATGAAGAACAAGATGTCCCGCACCTGCTGTAAAAATTTCAGCCCGATCGGACAAGATTTGCTATGGTGTTCGGCTCGATTTCAGAAACTGGTCGGAGGGGATGGCTGCTGCTTTCTTTCCTCTGTTTTTCTCTCTTGGTTGCTGTGTTGTGGAGTGTGTATAGAAAATAATTGTTGACTGCTTCTCAATAATAATGTGTGCAGCTCAATTTAATAATACACATGGGGTGCCCAATTCATTTTAATATTTTGCTCAAGTTGGGAGGACCCCAACAAATCTCCCCCTCCTCCCGACTATGTGGAGGAACTTGTCATCCCGACAAGTGAGCAACAAAATTCAAATTTCCATCTTGGTACACATTTCGTAAGCATATCAGCTCCATTATCATCTGTATGCACCTTCTCAAGGTATATCGACTTCTCATCCAACACGTCACGCAACCAATGATATCTCGTATCAATGTGTTTAGACTTTGAATGAAAGCTATGATGTTTACTAAGATGGATAGCACTTTGATTGTCACAAAGTAAGGCATACATCTCTTGTGCATAGCCAAGCTCTTTGAGAAATTTCTTCACCCAAAGCATCTCCTTGCACGCTTCAGTAGCTGCAATAAATTCAGCTTCAGTTGTTGACAACGCAACACATTTCTGCCTTCTAGACTGCCAAGAGATTGCTCCCCCTGCAAAGACAATCACATAACCTGAAGTGGATTTGCGAGTATCAATATCACCCGCCATATCAGCATCAGTGAAACCACGAAGAACTAAATCTTCACTTCCAAAACAGAGTTTCAAATCTGATGTACCACGAAGATATCTCAAGATCCACTTCACAGCTTTCCAATGTTCTCTTCCAGGATTTGAGAGAAAACGACTTACAGTGCTCACACCATGGACAATATCAGGCCTTGTACATACCATTGCATACATCAAACTTCCAACTGCTGATGAATAGGGAACATTTTCCATATCTTTCTTCTCTTCTTCAGTGGAAGGACATTGAGAAACACTCAATTTCATGTGTGTTGCCAATGGAGTACTAACAGGCTTAGCATTTTCCATATGAAACCTTTGAAGCACCTTCTGAATATAATTTTCTTGCGATAGCCAAAGTTTACCAACTTTTCTATCCCTCAAGATTCTTATACCAAGAATTTGATTTGCAGCTCCCAAATCTTTTATAGAAAAACACTTGCTCAACTCTTGCTTAAGCTCCCTAATTCTTGAAATACTCTGACCAACAATTAACATGTCGTCAACATAGAGCAGCAAGATAATGAAATCATTTTCTGAGTACCTCTGCACAAATACACAATGATCATAATTGAGCTTTCGATAACCATGCTGTTGCATCACTGACTCAAACTTCTTGTACCATTGTCTAGGAGCTTGTTTCAAACCATACAAGCTCTTTTTCAATTTGCAGACATGATCTTCTTTGCCCTGCACTTGAAATCCCTCAGGTTGCTCCATATAGATATCTTCATCTAAATCACTATGAAGAAATGCTGTCTTCACATCCATTTGTTCGATCTCCAGGTCAAGACTTGCAGCCATAGCTAACACAGATCGAATAGACAACTTAACTACTGGAGAAAAGATTTCATCAAAATCAATTCCTTTTCTCTGCTCGAAGCCTTTAACCACCAATCTTGCCTTATACTTTGGTGTCAAAGAACATTGTCTTGCTTCAGCCTGTAAACCCACTTATTTTTCAGGGCTCTTTTTCCTTTTGGTAATTTCACCAACTCAAATGTATCATTATCATAAAGAGACTTCATCTCATCATTCATAGCATGCAACCAATGCTCTTTATCCACACTCTCAATTGCTTCATCAAAGCATTCAGGTTCTCCTTCATCAGTCAAAAGGACATATTCACTAGGTGAATATCTAGTAGACTGTTGTCTATCTCTTGTAGATCTCCTGAGAGGAACCTGTTGAGCATGATCAAAATCATCATTGTCACCACCCATAGAGTGTTGTGCACCATCACCATGATCATCATCATCTGTCTGATCTGGTTGCATAACCTGTTCTTCTGTATCATCTCCAGCTGGCGATCGTGTTATAGGAACTGGCTCAACATCTACAAAGTCATCTTGAGCGTGAGAGTCAGATTTCTTCAAATATTCAATTGTCTGATTTTCCATAAACACAACATCACGACTCCTTACGAGCTTCTTTGTAGCTGGATCATACAATCTATAGCCAAACTCATCTTGACCATAGCCCAAAAAGATGCACGACTTGCTTTTCACATCAAGCTTTGATCTCTCATCTTTTGGAACATGAACATAGGCTTTGCAACCACAGACTCTTAAATGATCATATGACGAAGTTTTACCTTTCCAAACTGTATCTGGAACATCTCCATTAAGAGCAACTGTGGGAGTCAGATTTATCACATGTGTAGCTGTCAATAGAGCTTCACCCCAAAAGGTCTTAGGAAGTTTTGACTCTGCCAGCAGACATCGAACTCTCTCCAATAATGTTCGATTCATTCTCTCAGCTAACCCATTCAACTGAGGTGTCTTTGGAGGTGTCTTTTGATGTCGAATCCCCTGTTTCCTGCAATAATCCTCAAATGGTCCACGATACTCTCCCCCATTATCAGTACGGATGCATTTCAACTTTCTTCCAGTTTGTCTTTCAACTAAAGCATGGAAATCCTTGAATTTATCAAGCACTTGATCCTTTGATCTCAACACATAGACCCATAGCTTCCTGGAATGATCATCAATAAATGTCACAAAATAAGATGCACCACTAAATGAGTGTACCTTCAACGGACCGAAGACATCTGAATGCACCAAGTCCAATAGATTCTGCATTCGTCGAGGTTGATGAGTTTTGAATGAAACACGGGTTGCTTTCCTGCAAAACAATGTGGACATTTCTCCAAATTTGCATTATTTAATCCAGAAATGGCATTTTTTCTCACCAGAGTTTCGAGGCCTTTAGCACTTATGTGACTCAACCGTCTGTGCCATAATTCAGGGGAATTTTGCTTCTCCACTAGGTTCACAGCATCACTGGAAACTGAAGTTTGCAACGAATATAAGTTTGATCTCAGTATCTTACCTTTAGCAACCACAAGAGATCCTTTATTCAGTTTCCATATACCATCACAGAAATTATTTCCATAACCATCTTTATCAAGTCTCCCAACAGAAATCAGATTCATACGAATATCTGGTGCATGTCTGACATCCTTCAATCGCAATGTAGATCCATTGGCTATCTTCAAACAAATATCACATGTGCCCACAACTTCAGATATACCATTATTTCCCATCCTTAATAAACCATACTTACCAGCATTGTAAGTAGAAAAGAAATCCCTTCTTAATGTGACATGGATTGCAGCACCTGTATCAGCAAACCAACTAACATCAGAGGAAATTGTATTCACTGCATTTTCATCAAAGACAACAACGAGATCGTCCTTTGTAGTCGTGGCAACATGACTGGTATCCTCAGACTTTCCTGCACCTGCATTCCTGTTATCATTCTTCCACTTGAAGCAATATTTCTGGATATGACCCTTCTTGTGACAGTAGTGACACTCAACATTCTTATATCGAGATTTGGATTTGCTCCTTTGTCTGCCCTTATCAACATTTCTGGTTTTCTGTCTCCCCCTATTCTCTGCAACGAACAATTCATTCTGTGAAGATGATGAACCTTGAGTTTTTCTTCTTATCTCCTCATTCATGATTCCACTTTTGGCATAATCAAGATTCATTGCACCATCAGGAACAGAATTAGTGTGTGACACCCTGAATGTCTCCCACTTATCAGGTAAAGTATTCAGGAACCATAATCCAAGAATCTCATCATCGAATTTCACTCCAACATTTGATAATTGATCCAACAACCCCTGGAACTCATTCACATGATCAGCGATAGGAACATCTTCCTTATACCTCAATTGTATCAATTGTTTCAGCAAGAATAATTTATTATTCCCTGTCTTTGAAGCATAAAACTTTTCAAGCTTATCCCACAATGTCTTGGCATGTGTCTCATTAGCTACCAAATTTAACACATTATCATCGACCCACTGTCGAATAAAACCACACACCTGTTGATGCTCAAAAGCCCAATCCTCATCCGATTTAGATTCTGGCTTCGAAGTAGCAAACACAGGTAGATGCAAACTTTTTACAAATAGAAGATCTTTCGTCTTCCCATGCCATTTGTGATAATTCATCCCATTCAACGAAATCATCCGGCTTGTGTTAATTTCCATAATTCTAACAACAACAATAGCTCTGATACCACTCTGTTGGGAATTCACCAAATAACTTCACAAGTTCAAATTTCACAGCGGACACTTAATTCCCAAGTGGTTAGAATTTCGCAGGAACATTAACAAAAACAAGCAAACAATGAACACAAGGATTTACATGGAAAACCCTTCCAATTCGAACGGTAAAAACCACGAGGCTCTTGAGCCTATCTCAAATCAACTATCACCAAAAGAGATTACACCAAGTCTGCCCAAATCACAACAAAAGATGTGGCCTTACAACAACACAAAGTCACCACAATCTCAAACTCCACCAAGAACACCAAATCGGAAAATAAGAACTCAAAACTGCAGCCCCGAACAGAAAATTATACAAAAATTTCTAACCGTTGAAATTCGATCTCCACCGTACAAAATGAAGAACAAGATGTCCCGCACCTGCTGTAAAAATTTCAGCCCGATCGGACAAGATTTGCTATGGTGTTCGGCTCAATTTCAGAAACTGGTCGGAGGGGATGGCTGCTGCTTTCTTTCCTCTGTTTTTCTCTCTTGGTTGCTGTGTTGTGGAGTGTGTATAGAAAATAATTGTTGACTGCTTCTCAATAATAATGTGTGCAGCTCAATTTAATAATATACATGGGTGCCCAATTCATTTTAATATTTTGCTCAAGTTGGGAGGACCCCAACACACCTGATGTGGGAACTCTGGGGCAGACTGTCAAAACGTTACATTTGCCTGAGTCATTTAAAAGTCGATTCTGTCAGCCACGAACTACTATTGACCCTGAAAACGTAGAGCGAGAAAAGGCTAGTGTCTCTGTCAGTGTCAGTTCCTTTGTCTCGGAATCTCAACACTTTGAAAGCAGCCTCTCTGGAAAGGAAACCATGGGGATTGCTGTAAACTCCAAGTCAGGCAGTATGTCAACTTTAATGCCTGAAACCCGCATGAAATGCATCAATCCCAGTGAGGATTCCTTCGAAACAAACCTATTGAAAACCCCCGCGGACCATGCTTCAACTCCTGTCGAATTGATGAGTGCCAAAACCCGGGCTTCATCCGCCTAAGAGGTGCGATAAGTCATCTAGATTGTCTAACAAACTAGCCAGGCGGCCACCCAATAGGCCTTTGACATCTGGCTCACCAGTTGATGGTAAATTTTTATTTGTACTGTACATTGGTTATAGAGGCTCATCCCTGCCTGACGATGGATCATCTTTAATGTTTACAGATTCAAGAAAAGAAAAGTCAGCTCAAATGGAGAAGGATCCGGCAATCAATCGCTTGAGGCAAAATTGAGAAAACAAATAAATGCTTGCAAGCTTACCTAAGCTAGCTCTTTGAAGAGGAGCTCCTACAAAAGATAAAAACTGGCCATTTGGACATTGCTGACGGTAGCAAGCACAGTTTCCATTACCATAATTGTCATGGCAAAGTCGAGTTTGGATTTAGTCCTGCTGTTCCATTTTAGCAGCGAAGATTGAGGATCATCTGAGATTGCTGCAAGAATTTGCTTCTTAGTGAATTTCTGAGAATGCAGGATTAAGCTGAGATAACCTCATCTGGTAAACTCCTAGCTACTCCATTACTCATCAAACTTACTTCATTGTAAGTAGCACACCAAGGCACCGATGGTTGTATGCTAATAATGGGTGTGATACTTATACCCTTTTGCAGCGTTAACAAGTTGGCATGTCATAAGACAATCAGCGGTGTTCAATTACCAGCTACTTTAACGGATTCCCAATTCGCTCTTGTAGTTAGTTGTCTACGTATATATATTACTATTACGTTATTCTGTACTGAATTCCATAATTCCATTGGTGTTGATATTTGTGAAACCGATGGGAATTTCTTGGAGCTTGGATATTTATAAATGAAGAATTTCACCACAAAGCACAATTAAAGAACTATATATATATATAGAAAAAGAATCATATGACTATTGATAATGATCTTATCGTGATTCGTTCCCCGATCCAATATTTGCTAGCGTATTTGTTCTCTCAAAAATATTTTATTACATGTAAAACTTATGGGAAAATATCTAATTTAAAAAGAAATTGAATTGCTAAAAGTAAACTTAACAAAAATCATATTGAATTTTTTCTCCCCCATATGTAGTAGTTCGTTCTGGGATGATAGTTTTGTCTAGTGATTGGGATATGAATCCACATATACTCCCTCCCTTTGAAAATAATTCTAACATTTACATAGTTGTTATTATTCACTGAGTAACTTTGATTCATTTTTTTAACACAATTACAAGATAAAACATAGTCAATTGGGATCTTGTTAGATTCGTCTAATCGCGTAGTTTTAGAATATCAAATTTTTATATTTTTTACTTTTACACAATTTGAAATATTCAGCGTTAAAAATGTGCATTGGATAACGTGAAATGCAGGAATTTTAAAATTTTTGAAAAATGGAGGGAGTACTAGATAATACATAGAAGATTTTAATTATACACGAGATGAGGTACTTTAACAACTTATACTTTCATTTTATCCCAGTATAATTTGTGTTTTATAAATTTTCAACACCTCTTTAAACAAAAGGCTGAGTACCTCATGTATGAAAAAAAGTATTTAGTCCGTTTATAAAATAGATTATATTTTTTCAGAACTTATAAGATAGATATAACTATTAATTTTTTAATTTTTTTTTATGATAAGAGACGTTGCGAAAACGTCAGCAAAGGAAAAAAAATAACTAAAAAAGCTACAGAAAAAAGGAAGGGGAAAAGAAATACAGGTAAATCAATCACGAAGAAACCAAGTGCCCATCAAATCTGCAGAGAGGAGAGGCACCACATCATCCGGGGGAAGGCCCAAGTCGTAAAGAAATCAACCGAGCGTGCGCCACGCTTAGCCAGATAATCTGCCACCGCATTCCCTTCACGAAAGAGGTGAAACCAACGAAAATCCGGATGTTAAGTAAGAAGATCCGAGATACTTAAGACCAAAGGCCTTAACCAATGACCATCTGAAGTGCCATGATGGATCAATCGAATAGCTTCAAGGGAGTCAGAGAAACAGAAAGCCTTCTCAATACCCAATGCAATAAGGCGTTGAATACCATTGAGCATACCATGCAGTTCTGCCACAATATTCGTAGCTGATCCCACCAAACCGGAAAAACCATCGATCCAGCTACCATCCGCTGCACGAATAACTCCCCCAAATCCAGCCGCTCCTGGATTGCCAAGTGAACTTCCATCAACATGTAGAAACGTGTCAGAGCATCGGAGAGGATTCCAGCAGACAAGCTTGCGCTCGACCACCTTAGTCTTCCTGGTGAACGCTCGGTAAAACAGCACCCCCAGTTGCCATGCTTCTCGGACAGTGCGGCCTATATTGATTTGCTCGCATCTAAAGCACTTAGCATTACGTTGCTTCCATATGCTCCACATCATGGCCCAATGTTGGCCTGTCCAATTGCGACATATGCGCATGAGAGCAATTCCAGCAGGTTCGTTCGGATCTTGCCATAGTGACATTGATGTGATCCCAATAGATTTCCAACATTCAATTGTCCAGGGACACTTAAAAAATAAATGTCGACTAGTTTCCGAATCTTGAGAACATATAACACATTCAGCCGAAGGAGCAATGCCACGAGAATTCCTCATTGCATTGGTTGGTAGAGAGTCATGAGTCATTAACCAAACCAAAAAACGAATTTTCTCCGGTGCATGGATTTTCCAAACCCACGCACGGTGTATCAACATCTACTCCTAGTTGAATCAATAACCACGCATAACCTGAGCTAATAGAGTATCTACCATGGGGGTTAACACACATTGCCAAGAATTAGCAACAGACGGATGAAGAACAATGGGACCAAATTGATGAACCTCCGCCTTAACATGATCAAGAACTTGAGTGTAAAGTGATTGCCAATTCCAGTAGCCATTGGTGTAGACATCCTTTACTGTCAAATCCATGTCGACCACATGAACATACGGAACTTTCGATCCTAGCATCTCCTGTTTGAACCAGGGGCAAACCAGAAATTGCACTCTCCTCTCCCTAGACGAATGCGCAGCCCACCTGCTAAATAAGGTGTCACCTTCAAGAGGGATTTGTAGAAGGCAGAGGCACACACTCGATTGGCAAGATGACCTCCCTCATAACGATACTTTGATGCCAGTAATTGAACCCACGGTTTCATAGCTAGAAACCGAAGATCCATGAGAGGCTTCCCAAGCATCGCTATATTCATATCTCTGCATGACCGTCCCAAGCCCTCCCATTCTTCTAGGAGTTGCAATTTTACTCCAGCCGACCAAATGTAAGCCCCGACCATTATGATTTTTCCAAATGAACTTCCTGATGTGGCGATCTACCTCATCATGGATAGAGGTTGGAAGCCACACACATTGCATGACATATGTAGAAAAAGTAGCTAAGACTGCGCGTGCCAAAGTTGCACGAGCAGCTTTGTTCAATAAGCCACACTTCCACGTACTCAGAGTATTGCGGATCTTCTCGACTAGAAATGAGTAATGCATCCTGGATGCCACGCCATGATAGATAGGGAAACCCAAATATCTATCCAGTGAATGAGTAAATTCAATATTAAGGATCGAAGAGAGCTCAAGCAAACGAGCAGGGGTAACTGACCGCGAGGCATAGGCAATGGACTTCCGAACATTTATTTTAAGCCCTGATTGACATGCAAAACTAGAGAGGACAGCGTCCATGCATTGAGCACTTTCCATCGAGGCCCTGGAATATAAAAGAAGATCGTCTGCAAACATAAGATGTGATAACGGCTCGGCACCCCTTGCAAGGATAATTGGCGTCCATGCACCCTCTTGAACCTTGGAGATAATGGTTCGAGTTAGTTTTTCCATGACGATGATAAATAAATACGGCGACAAAGGATCACCTTGCCGGATGCCCTTCACATGAGAGAAAGGTGGGAGGGTCTCACCATTCCAAATGAGTGAATAAACTGGAGAACGGACACAATGCATGATAATGCGAATAAGTGAAACAGGTAACACCGTCTCATTGAGGCAACCCTCAATAAAATTCCAATTGATATTATCATATGCCTTTTGTAGATCAATTTTGAGAAGAAATTCCGGAGTCGTACGATGCCGAATTTTAAATGAGTGAAACACCTCTTGTAAAATAATGGCGTTACTAGCCGTCCCCCAACCTGGAA
Organism: Hygrophila difformis; assembly: GCA_030278955.1. Lineage (NCBI taxonomy): Eukaryota > Viridiplantae > Streptophyta > Magnoliopsida > Lamiales > Acanthaceae > Hygrophila > Hygrophila difformis. The sequence goes on from JAOANR010000012.1 coordinate 27,271,728, forward strand.
GAAATGCTGACTGATAAGGTCCAATGTACTCCTTTAAGAGAGGACGAAGACGGCTTACCAATACTTTAGTAAGGATTTTGTAACATACATTACAAAGACTGATCGGCCGAAACTGGCAAATTTATGTCGGGATATTCACCTTTGGAATCAAGCAAATGAGAGTGGCGACCAAACTTGGATCAAAGCTACCATTACGCATAGCTGTCTTCACAAAGTCTACAACCCCATCGCCCACCGAGTGCCAATAAAGCTTGTAGAAGATCGCTGGAAGTCCATCAGGGCCAGGAGCTGCTAACCCTTTTAATTCCGACACCACCAACTGAACCTCGGCTGTTGTTACCTCTTTTTCTAATTGCTGGACGTCTTCCATAGGGACGAGCTATGATAACTGGACAGCTGCCCGCACCGGATTAACATCAAGACCGAACAAGCCTCGAAAATGATTTAGTGCATGCGATCTTAGAGTAGGTTCATCAGTCTCCCACCTGTTGTTCACATTTAAACCAACAATCTGACTCCGTTGCCTCCGTATCATAGTTTTAGAATGAAAGTAACGAGTGTTCCGGTCCCCACAGGTAAGCCATTTGTCCCGAGATTTTTGAAACCACAAGACTTCTTCTTGCTTCAAAACCTCATCTAAATATTTCAACAGCTCCAATTCAAGCCTTTGCATATATGCAGAGTCAACATTAAGCATGCATCGTCTCACCCCAGCTAAGCGGCAAAGCAATCGTTTCTTCTTTCGACCAATATGACCAAAGGTATTTTTATTGAAATATAAGGAAAAATCCTTGACATGTTGCAACTTTTGAGAGAATGACGTCCCACCAAGATGCCAAGCTGTGTCTACAACAGGACCATATAATGGATGTAATGACCAAGCGAATTCCCATCGGAAAGGCTTGTTGGCAGGACACCTATTATCACGCGAACATCGGAGCAAGATTCCATTATGACCGGATGCTCTACGTGGTAGAACCTCAACCAGGCCAGTTGGGAAACTGGAGAACCAATCTACATTGGCGACAACACGATCCAATCTTTTCCTAGCCAAAGCACCCCCATGCGTGTTCCGTTGCCAAGTAAATGCGTCACCTATGGTATGGAGAGTGCTTAAGCCGCAATCATGAAGCATATTCCCAAATAATTCACACTGGCGGGTATGTACGCCCATGCCAAGAGCCTCGGATGGGGAAAGAATATCGTTCCAATCTCCAATAGCAAGCCATGGCCCTTGTATAAGACTAGCCGTTTCACACATATCCCTCCAATCCTCCTCCCTTTCCCTAGGCCGCGGATTAGCATAAATAGCCGAAAAACACCAGGAGTGTGTACCTTGATTAACCCGAAAGGTAACACTCCTATTGAAAACAACAAAAGTGGTGAACGTATAAGGGAGGCCAATGCGGACTAAGATCCAAAGCCCACCTGCCTGACCTACACACTCCATGATATGCAAAGCATCATAGTCCAATTGATAGAAAAAAGGGCGAACAATATCAAATGGTCCCCTCGGCTCCATGATAACGAGAACTGACGGTTTCTGATTTCGTAACACATCTGCGATGTGGCGTTGGGTATTCCTATGCATGACGCCACGTATGTTCCATGCTAGGATCTTAAAATCTTGGAAAACTATCATTGAGAAACCTCCCGAAGGCTTCCCGGATTGCCACCTCCGGGGGGTTCCTCATCCGTTCCATCAACCTTCCATTCTAACGCCAAGAAGCTATTAGATGTCGCTACAAGAGTCGGAGCCTGGGTGCTAATGCGAGGCCGCTTCCCCTTAATCCTATTTGGAGGATCTGATATCCCTTCATAACCCCCGGGGGCACAATAGCCAAAGAGGAAGTAGCAGTCGCCACATTCTGTGAATACCCCTCCGCACGAGCAAACACCGAATGCCTAGGATGATCCAATTGGTCATCCGCCACCTTTTGTGAGTGCCCCTCCGCAAGAACAAGGCTTGAATGCCTAGGTTGATCCAATTGCTCATTTGGACCACTCGAGCGAACCTTAGGAGGATCAACTCGGCATTCCGTCCGCTTACTCTCTTTTTTCTTAGGACGGGGTCGGCGCATCACCATTAACCACTCACCATGGGTAGGTATCGATTCGACTGGGGGAACTAGAATCGTCTCCATATGATCAGCCTAGTCCGGTATTGGATTACCATCGGAATCCATTTTCGTTTTCCCTCGAGCTCTAATATTTGACATCGACGAAGGGTCTGATATAGTAGACTCATCATGCACAGTGTTCGCATGATCGCATCCCCGAGGCCCAAGACTATACTTACCACAAACTGTACATATATAATGAAGACCTTCATAGGCAACATTATGCCAATATCCGTTAACGCGAACTTTGCCAACAAGCGGTTGCGTTAAGTCAATTTCAACCAATATCCTAGCCAATTGTGCCCGACTCAAATCTGATGTGGTCACATCAATCCGCTTAGCTTTACCAATCAAGTTGCCTGTAATGAAAAGTGCATCCTTGGTGAAGAACACCGGATCCAGATCCAATATTCTATCCCATACCGTAGACTTAGTATAGGCGACAGATGGGGCAAGAAACTCTTTTGACCACGGGACTACTGCCACATGGTGATAAAAAACAGACCAAGGTCCGTCGAAGAGAGCTTTCTTACGATCGGCTTCGCGATTGAATTTCGCAAGAAAGTGTCCCTTAGTCGTATCTGTAAGGACAAATTGTCAGATGGCTTCCAAAGCTGCATCAACTTTTCTTTCAGAATATTATGGCCAATCCGCTTGCCAAATACTTTGACGACTAGGGCGTCGTGGAAGGGAACACATAGTCGATCCATGGCCTCAGGATTAAAATCCACCATAGGGAGGAGAGGGTTGCCGTTGAAGAAGTCCGTATCCACCAGTTCCGTGATATGTTTTCCAGACGCCTCATGGGAGACCTGCGTGCTGGAGCCCTCGCAGACAATGTCCCGGAAGGACAGGCGGCGTTTCTCATGTTGCGGTTGGACGTCAGGGGGTTTCGGTTAGGGCCGGACCGAAGACGCAGGAAAAGACAGAGGATGTCGCGAGAGAGAATTCATAAACCCTAATTTTTCCTTTTTTTTTTTAACTTTTATTTTAAAATATTTGAGTCCTAAATTTTCTTATGTATACTTATATTAAATGCCATATTCTAACAAGTGGTAACAACTATTTGAAAGTTTTGTTCTACGCCATAAAAAACTAGTATTTGAATTTTTATTTGTACCCTAGAGAAACTACAAGTATTTAAATTTAAATTATTAAAAAAATAACAAATTGCATGGGAATATGTATGGTTAGAAATTTTACCAATTAATTGCGTATCTAAATAGTATCCATTATCTAAAAGTCAGAAAAACGTTATATAAAAATCGTGGTTAGAATTTAGGGGAAATGAGGGTTTACATTAACGGAGGAGGTAACGGCCGAGGCATTTCAGTTCCAGTGTCAAGATTCCACGCCTACTTACAACCCTCGGCGCCGCCACCACCACCACCACTAGTTTCACCGCATCCTTATCGCCTCCTCTTTCTGGCGGTGGTCAGGCGACTCTGGAGCCTTCCCCTTTTCCTCCCCCGCCCCAAAAATCTTTCGCGCCGCAGTTGCTGTATCAGCGTCTCTCCAAGTCCGACGAAAGAAGGTTATTTTACACCGTCGTTCATGGGGTCACAGGCAACGGAGTCCGAGTGGCCGGCCACACGGGTTAGAGAAACCTTTATAAAATACTTCGAGAACAAGGCCCATGTTAATTGGAAATCGAGTCCTGTTGTTCCCCACAATGATCCCACTCTGCTCTTTGCAAATGCTGGTAATTAATTACTTGTCCCTTTTCTCGATTGCTGTGATTAAATTTCAGGAAATTCGATTTTTTTTTTGTTCATTTGTATGTTTGGGTATTTAATTGTCTTGCCATACTGGAATTCTTAATGATTTTATGAAATCCTGATGTAATTATTATTTGGTTGCTTCTGGGCAGGTATGAATCAGTTCAAACCAATCTTTCTGGGGACAGTTGATCCTAACACAGAGTTGAGCAAACTCAGCCGTGCTTGCAACACTCAGAAATGCATTCGTGCCGGCGGCAAACACAACGACCTTGATGATGTAGGCAAGGATACTTATCACCACACCTTCTTTGAGATGCTTGGAAATTGGTCCTTTGGGGATTATTTCAAGAATGAGGCCATTGAATGGGCTTGGGAGCTTCTTACCAAGGCAAGTTCCCTGATTATAAAACAATGCTGATTGGATGAAATACTCTTTCTTATGGAATATTATTTGATATCTTATTGCTTTTCAAATGCCTAATGTCTCACAGATTTATAAATTGCCTGCTGATCGTATTTATGCCACGTATTTTGGTGGGGATGAGAAACTTGGTCTTCCTGCTGATACTGAAGCACGTGACAAATGGCTTACATTCCTTCCTGCTGCGCGTGTCTTGCCTTTCGGCTGCAAGGTATGATCGCTTCTCATATCTATTCTGTGTCAATACATGCAATAGACTTGTGTCTGTTCTTATCCATTTACCATTCTGTGCATGCCTGTGTATGAACTTAAAATGTGTACACAAAACAAATGTCATTAATCAAATTTGGTGAAACCAGAAAGGTGGGATGACGCACCATGCCTTCAGGTTCAAGGTTCTTGTTGCAAGTGCTCCTCGGTGAATTAAATTGTAATAGAGTTGGATGTCAACAAGAATAGCCTCTTTGAGCATCATTGCACCGAAAAAAGTTGTGCAATAAGGAACTTTTCTGTTGGCATGGTTAACTACTTAACTTGAGATGCATTTTTTTGCTTTCTATCTCGTGTGTTTTGGGTTTTTATGCAGCTAAAATGTTTCATCTATAATTACACTCTTGTGTAATTTGTATAGCATGTTCTATTGAAGACCATGTTATCCTTGTATGTGTCCAAGCATGGTATGGTTGCATGGAATGGTTATCTAGACTGGTTGCTGGGATGCTTATCTGCTTAAATTTGAGTGGGCAACCACGAACCATTTTGGGAAATGGAACTTGGAGTGAAGATGTAGGACTATGAAACAAGATCAAGAATGCATGTGGAACACTGGAACAATTGCTTGTGAAACATACATGCATACACACATATAAAATATGCATTTGTGTACATGTTTGCTTGTTTGATTTTGTCCCATTTCTTTTAATTCTTTCTCATGCTCCTTTTAAAAGGATAATTTTTGGGAGATGGGAGATACTGGACCCTGTGGACCTTGCACAGAAATACATTTTGATAGGATTGGTGGTCGTGATGCTGCATCATTTGTGAACAATGATGATCCTACAGTGATTGAGATATGGAATCTTGTGTTTATCCAGGTGATTGCATAATTATATCCTGTGGTATGTTGCATGTGGTATCCTTATGGCTGATAGGTATAACTACTGATTTGCCTCCCATCACAGTTTAACAGGGAATCTGATGGATCACTGAAATCTCTACCTGCTAAACACGTTGACACTGGAATGGGCTTTGAGAGACTAACTTCCATTCTTCAAAATAAAATGAGCAATTACGACACTGATGTTTTCATGCCTATCTTTGATGCAATACAACAGGTAAGCTGAGACAATTGGATTCTGGATGGAGCAAATCCTTTTGGTTTGATGTAGAAATAGAAAGAATGTCTTAGAATAGAATGGGATATGAATTTTTTCTGTGAATTTTGAAATATAAGATGTATATGAACCCTTCGCGTTATGGTGAGGTATTGCCAGATGGACAATATTGTATGAGCGAAAGTAGTTCTGTCCGCCTCCCACTGGTGGAAAAGTGTTCTACAAGCAAATTTTACGAAAAAATTTCCTACAAGTGGGGAGGTGGACCATACATGGAAGAATATATACATCATATAGAAATGATACACCATCTTAAATTTATAGGTGAGGTGATTATTCAACTGTTTCAGTGAAATAAGGTAAATAAAAGAATTTCTGAAGAGTTGTATAGTACACACTTTCTTAAATTTATGTTTTCTTCATAGTTATCTCATTCTTTCTAGGCAACTGGAGCTCGTCCATACACTGGAAAAGTTGGGTCTGATGATGTGGACACAGTTGACATGGCTTACAGGGTTGTAGCTGATCATATTAGAACAATTTCGTTTGCCATTGCTGATGGTTCTTGCCCAGGTGATGTATAGCAGCTTTCAACATTTAGCAACTCAAGGTGTCTGGTTTGAAAGCTGATATTTCTATATATAAAAGATATATACCTTTTGGTATGTTGTGTGAGTTACTATACATTCGTTGTGTGAGTTACTATACATTCTGTTGAGTGAGAAAGTAGTAAGTCATTGTCATCTTAGCCTTCATGGGTCGCTATATGGATTTCATGTAAATATCCATTATGGTCAAAATCAAGGTTCTTATAAAAATTTGATATTAACAATCTTTCATATGTTTTCTTTCCTATATTTTTCTAGGCTTCCCTTTTAAGGTAATGAAGGATTTTACTTTTCATACTCTGAATGTTTGAAACTTGTGTTAGTTGTGAATTTGATTTAATTATTTCTATTAAAAACCTCTCTATGGAATTGTATAATACTATAATGATTGGACAATGAGATGCAAATTGGAGTGATCTCTATTTGTTAGAGTGTATCTTTATCTGTAAGTATATAGATGCTCATGTGTTTGAATTTGAATTTACTAGGGATAATAATTAAGAACTAATTGAATTTTACGAAAATTGTGTATATCTCTGTTCCATAGGGACAAATATGTGCATGTATTCTTATTTTTGTTTTTCAAAAAAGAACACAATGCTGCATGTGGGCACAATAATGACTATATAAAGAATGCAGTAAAATTATGCACCTTATTTGTTTGTTATGGAATTTTGACTTAGATGTATTGGACTATTGTTTACATATATTTATGCATGGCATGTTATCAAAAATTGAACGGGAGGCCACGATTTTTGTGGAGTTCTTTCCAGCTCAACATCATCATTGGATTCTCTTATTATTTTTCGGTCTTTGTAGTCCCTGAATCTTTTGAATGTTAGAGCATGTTCAAATCCGTGGTCTTTTTCTTAATAACTCTTTTGTTGAAGAAGAAAGTTGAGCTGGGATGTGTCTTGCTGTATGAGTGACATATTTCCTTCTATCTCTTGTATCTTTGAATGCGATGCTGCATCTATTATCACAGCACTCAGACCCTAGGAAGTACCTACTTTTGTGATCGCAATCATCTATAAGCTATTATGTTAATTGTGCCTACACTGAAAGGTTTGGCAGTGCGGTTTTTAAGGTGCCTGGAACAGTTGGAGCACAATTAGTGCAGCAGACACTAATGTCGTCTAGTATTGTTTTTGGCATTGAAATGATTTATGATGGTAATTCTCTCTCTGATATATCTTGTGTTAATGATGTTGCAGGTAATGAGGGGCGCGAATATGTGTTGAGGCGCATCCTTCGACGAGCTGTGAGATATGGCACTGAAGTACTAAAAGCAAAGCAAGGCTTCTTCAATGAGTATGGATCGCCAAAACTTATGCCCTTTTCATGTTTTTGGCCCCATTTTCTATAAAACTTTTAAATTGTAATTTCTTTTCATTTAAAAGAAATGGAGTGTGAGAGTGCTAATCTTTCTTATGGTTAATTGCTGTGGAATGTCTCTTCAAGTGTATTCATTGTCCTTCCTGTATAACCTAAAAGATTATGTTGTATGAATATAGAGAGAATGAGATGGGCGCATAGTATCCATATGTAGTGTAGTAGCATAACTGTACCTTAATCTGCCACTTATCTCTTCCTGTAACTATAGTTATGAGTGTATTCTTTTTACATTTTTTTTTTTTCAATTATGAAAATGTTACATTGATACAGATTGGTACAAGTGGTGGTGGATCTCATGAGCGGTGTTTTTCGGGAGCTAAAAGAACACTCAAAAAAGATCAGGGAAATCATTGCTGATGAAGAGGCTAGCTTTGGCAGGACATTGACTAAAGTTTGTATATTTTATTTTATTTTTCTCTAATTGTATTCTTTTGGTCAATGGGAACACAGCTTTTTAATGTTTCCTGTAGATTAATTTGTCTGAGACGTGTTGTGATTTTGTTTGGTTTGAGTTCATAGAAAACATTATTTATATTAGAAGTAATGATCGGGCATGTTGAATTTCGTTTTGGTCTTGGTGACTGTAAACCTTTTATGAGATGCTCTTGGTCTAAGACCGGGCTGCCTTTCATTGAGTCAACAGTCTACTTAATAGCTACTGATGTGGATTCAGAGAGGACTCTATAAGAAATCATATGGTAGTGCGGAAAACTAGTGATCAGTTTGTAATTGGTGTTCTCTTAATTTGATATTACTATCTTTAGTTTCTGTAGCAGCTTTTTTAAATGCTTTTTTCTGGCTGCTATTTCCTACTAGTCAATTTATTTGTTCTGATTGAACTAATTATCCCACTTTCGAGTTTAATGAGCTAACATGATTTTTCAGGGGATTGAGAAATTTAAGAAGGCTGCTCAAGAACTTCAAGGGAGTACCCGTATTAGTGGGCAGGCAAGTGGATTGCGAGATATTTTTACATCTCATGGAATTGATGTCCTGCCTTTTTTTTTTCTTTTTTTTTTTTTCTGTTTCTTGTGTGTCAAAACGTACATTATTATGTATTTGCATGTTATTATGATTATTCCTCTGAATTCACTTCTGGTTTCCGTACCTTGGGCTTCAAGTATAGTCATAGACCTAGGTTTATTCCTCAAATTGACTACTGCCAGATGCCAGTTTCATGTTGCAGTGGAGCGTGTATTGATTTGGATATGAAAGATTTTAGTTGTTTGATAGCTCGGTGAAGCAACTGAATGCATGCTACAGTGGTTTAATTGAATGATACGGAGGAGCATAGGTTAAATTTATGTGTTGAAAGCTTGCTTCATGGCCCCATTATATCTTCCTAAAAAATCTATAATTTTAGTAGTGACTCGTGATATAATCATGCAAAAGTTTCACATCTCTTGAAGAATCCATATAGAGTCGCGATACAACAAAATCCCTAGTAAAGCTTGTAGACTCCATAATCATTACTATATTCCAAGACAACATGTTAAAATTGTGAATTCCAACATTCAGCTGCTAGAGAATTTACTTGTTGCTTACTGCAGTTTATTATCATCTGAATACAGGATGCATTTGAGTTGTGGGACACCTATGGTTTCCCATTGGACCTGACTCAGGTAACTTAAGCTCTACTTTTTAAAATTGGTATGTGAAACAACTTTGTTTTATCTGGAAGTATGTTTTGAGTGTAAAATAGTAAATGTGGTTTACAGAGTTAAAGGGTAATAAATAGTGATGTTTTGGGTATGCATATAGTTGATTTTCTTTTTTTTATACGAAATTATACTCCCTCTGTTTTATTGTTTTTTTAGTGTAACATTTTGATTTTTTTTACTATTCATTATAGCAATTTAGTAAGTGTGGTTTACTGAGTTAAAGGGTAATAAATAGTGATGGTTTGGGTATGCATATAATTGATTTCTAGTTTTTAAATATCAAATTTTTAGAATTTTTATTTGTACCGAATTTGAGTTATTAATAGTTTAAAATATGCATTGCCATACATGTAAATGATAAACGTTACACTTAAAAAAACAGAGGAAATATTTTTCAATTATTTTTATTTTATATTTTTCAATTGTTTTTTTAATTTTGTTTTTTAATTCCACCTATACTCTGCCCAAATATATAAGGATGATGGTTGGTTTTATGGTGTGATATGGTTTTGGGTGTGAATAAATTTGAACTTAAATTTAAATAGGTGCTATACTTGAATTGTTGTTGATTTTATGTTCGTATCGAAGAAGTTATGCTTGGTGGAGTATATTTTTTGAAATACTTTGTGGGATATACAAATAAATATATACAAGCAAGTCTTTTGTGTTCAAGGCATTGACTAACCATTTATATCCTTCAGCTTATGGCAGAAGAAAGAGGATTGTCTGTTGATGTAGAAGGCTTTGATGTGGCTATGGAGAAAGCTAGAGAAAAATCAAGGAATGCCCAGAATAAGGTGATTTTATGGAAATAAACATGACAATAATAACTGAATGTATGTGGTGTTTGGTTATAGTAATCCTTGAAATCTACGCATTGAAGACATAAATGTTAACAGATGCTGTTCAGTATCTTGATGAGAATTCTTTGGACATGGTTATGCTCATATTCTTATGGTTTTCTATGTTAAATTTCTCAGCAAACTGGTGATGTTATTACCATGGATGCTGATGCGACAGCCTCATTGCACAAGAAAGGGGTTTCTCCAACTGATGATTCATTCAAATTTACATGGTTTCAGGTTGCTTTTTAGTGGACTACTTTTATATTTTTTATTTTTATTTGAAGTTTTCTGTGATGCATGAGCTATCTGTTGTATGGATATTAGCCTTGGCTTATGTATGTGGTTATTGAAATCAAGTTCATTTACTTGTGTGAATGTGGTATCCCCGTTCTTTGGTTCCCATTCCCCTGCTTGCCACAGTAAAGTAGGTTACTTGTGATACCTGTACAGGTTTGTTCTGTAGCTGTTTGAGATTGGCTATGGAACCTTGAAATGCTCAATTGAACCTTCTCCAATGTCATTGCACCATTCTTCCATTTTACTATCTCATGAATCCCTAATTTCAAGCTGCAGATTTTAAGTTTTTTAGCACCCTTGTTTATGATTTTTTTGATGGATTTTATTCCCTCAAATGTTACTGATTTTAATGATTTATTTACATTATTGGAACTTTAAATGTCTTCGTGTTTGGGATATACATCCCTTGTTTTTGTTGTTTTTTGGTTTTGCACTGACAGTTGTGCAGTTTCTTATTCCATTTCCGTTTGCTGCTTCTTGCACTTGGAATACTTGGTATGAGTGCCTTTTGCGTCATTCTGTTTGCTTGCCAGACTCGGTTGTCATTATTTACTTCTAGTTGATTGTTTTGAATAGTGTAAATTCTGATTGATATAATTCTTGTAATTTTTGCAGTTGGTTGGATCTATTGAAATTGAGACTGAATTACTATCTATGTGTGCATGAATTACTTGTTTGCCAGAACATTTTCCACCACAGTTTGACATTCATCTTTCTATAGCATTCAAATTTGTGTCGAAACCTTACTGATGCCACTTATTCCTTCATTGATTATAGGATCATGCTAGTGTAATTAAAGCTCTCTACACAGGAAGAGACTTTGTGGAAAGTGTTGCTCCTGGTGAAAAAGTTGGAATAATCCTTGAAACAACTAGCTTTTATGCTGAACAAGGTGGTCAGGTAAACATCTGTTGGAATATCGTATCCAATTATCCATCCCTTTGCACTTCACTCTCATTATAATGCAGGAATTTATTGATTGTTAGTAAGTGAAAGGAGGTTAGTGTCACAAGTGAAACACGCCACAAGTTGGCTTTCTGTTTTGATATCAAAGAAATTTATCCTTAGTTATTTTACTAGTTCAGAAGGTACATGAAGGTATGAATATGTATGTGATTTTATTTTATCCCAATTTGGTTTTTCATTATGACTTAAAAGTCGCTTTGGTGACCAACAAGATAGTGTCCTCGTTCATTCACTTGGGTTTTTGACATCGTATTAGGTTTATGAGTTTTCTATTTCGAATGTGCTCTATGGTTACCAAGACATTTTACAATTTGTGTTATTTTAGTTTTTCATGTTTGCTTATATTATTTTATCTTGTAATTATTAGTTTATTACTGTGATATTTTATTGTTAAAAATTTGTTACATGGTTGAATCATTATACCTATAGAATTAGGAACTGTATATTTACATCTGTCATACACTGAAATTTTTTGGTACCATACTTGATGCTTTTGCTGCAATTTTCAGTCTCTCAGTACTTTTAACAAATCAATGACCATGCTTGGATGATGTTTTTTTTAGAAATTTATCCTTTTTGATGTTTTCCAAGTTTTACATGACTTTTCAACTTTAATTTTTTCACATGTTAATAATAAAAAAAATATACAAAAAGTAATAATAATCAATTAAATTCATTTTTCTACTTATTCACAAAATCCTTTCTCTTACACCCCAATATTTATTATTCTATATAATACAAAGTATATCACATCATATAATTATTACGGAGTACATAATATTTTGGCCCTAAAAATAAAAAAAAAACATCAAATCAAATATTAATTTTTTTTACATTCATCTTTATTTTTATTTTTTTTTTTATTTGATCTCACACGACTTTCTCGTACAATGGAACAACAGAAACAAAAACAACCCCAAAGCTACATCCAAACTTCCACATTGTTAAGTTGAACAATTTTTAAAGTGGTCTGAATGGGCATGGTTCTTTTGTATTCATCCATTAGCATCTGCACATGTGAGGCATTTATTCCTTTTGGAGCGCCAGTGAATTAGATTAACATGTATTTTGGATTGTAGATATATGATACTGGAGTAATTGAGAGCCCTGATGGAGCATTTGAAGTGAGTGATGTCCAGATTTTTGGTGGTTATGTTCTCCACATTGGTTCTCTGAGTGGAAAAACTGACAGAATGCATGTTAGCGATAAAGTTATTTGTAAGGTGAAGGTCCTCATCATAATGTCTACTTTTATTAGGTTTTACCATATTGAATTAATTTGTTGAGCATGAGCAGGTTGATTATGATAGGCGAACATTGATTGCTCCAAATCATACCTGTACACACATGTTGAATTTTGCTTTGAGGGTAAGGCTCTCAAATGGAACTCTGCAAGCTATAAATCTGTAGGGCCTATTATTATTTACCAATAAGAAATTGCCTCATTGTAATATATGCAGGAAGTACTGGGTAATCATGTTGACCAGAAAGGCTCCATTGTGCTTCCTGAGAAATTGAGATACGATTTTTCTCATGGTAAGCTTATTGTTTTCTTTTAGCTTCTCTGGATAAGAAACTAATTATATTAGTGTCTTAAACAGGGAAACCTGTAACACCTAAGGAGCTGAAAGACATCGAGTCAATTGTTAACGAACAAATTGAGGCTGAATTGGATGTGTTCTCCAAGGAGATAAAGCTGGCCGATGCAAAACGCATCAATGGTCTCAGGGCTGTTTTTGGAGAGGTACATTTAAACAACTTACTTTACACCAAATCCATTTGTGCCTGCAAGCATTTTGTGCTATGTCTTGGTTGTATAATTCATTTTCTAATTTATCTAGGTATACCCTGATCCTGTCCGTGTGGTAGCAGTTGGTCAAAAAGTGGAAGATATGCTTGCAAATCCTGAGAATGAAGCATGGCTAAAATTTTCTGCTGAGCTTTGTGGGGGTAAGTGTCCTCAAAATACAGCTGTGTCCTGTGTTGAGCACTTGTGTTGAGAAATTATGATGGTGGCTCAGGCACACACATATCAAATACAAGGGAAGCAAAAAAATTTGCCCTATTAACGGAGGAAGGTATTGCTAAAGGAATCCGCCGAGTTACCGCTGTGACACTGGATCCTGCCTTCAAAGCCTTAGAGCTTGCTTCCTCACTTGAGCAAGAAGTAAATGAAGCATCCAATGCCGAAGATAGCCTTCTGGAACAGGTTCTTGTGTTTTTAAATTCGAGCTTTGCATGTTCAGTTAGGTGATCAATCTAAGTCACTCTTTACTTACTACATGCATTTTGACTCATCAATCATGTATCTCCATGTTTTTTAGGGTGAGTTATATGTCCTTTCATTTTAATGCTCATAACAGTTGGTGGAGATTGCTATTGCTTTTCATCTGTTTTGCGTGCAAGTAAATTCTGCTCTCCCCATCTTGCAGTGACTTCATAAAAGAAGCTGACATGCACTCAATTTCTGTACCTTATGCATGTCCTAATAAAACTGGGGTTTTGCAAGTGTTTTTATCTGTACAAATCAAGAACGAATTTCACATATCTGCAGTCTGTACCTCCGTGCTGATGTGCTAAGCTAGATTTGTTTTGGTTGTTGCAGAAAGTCACTTCATTAAATAGTCGTGTGGAAGGAGCAACCATCCCTTCTGCTAAGAAAGCTGATCTTAAGGCCAGACTCTCTGTGCTTCAGGTATAGTGTTCTGTGCTTGTATAATTTCTCAGCTGATTTGTTATTAGGGAACCAAAGATACTTTGGGATTTCATTGCCCAAACACCGATGTGAATTATAAATTATGAGAAACCAGTTGGCTTCAAATGCGGGGGAGTGGAGAGTGCATGCATCATTTTTCAATATTATAGAACAGCTACAAAATACTCTGCAGCATTCCCACGTTTTGGGAATGTGATTTTTAAATTCACGCTGTAGTAGGATTGACATTATTCAGTTAAACCTTGTATTTTATACCACTTCTTTGGTAGCCAAGCCACATATATTCCTCATCCCCCTCCTCAAAAAAATTATGTGGGAAATCGAAAATAAATAAAAAGCCTGTACTTCTGACAGGCTCGGGTGATAAAAGCAAAGAAGAAGGTTGCTGAACAACATATCCGGAAAGCCATTGAAGTTGCTACCGAATCAGCTGAAGCTGCTGCGTCAAGTGGAAAGACCTATTGTATTTTAGATGTTGATGTCGGTGGTGATACTACTGCCTTAAGGGAGGCTGTTGTCAAAGTCATGGAAAAGAAGGTTTAATGCTTTTAGCCTTATACTAGTTCTAATTGTGGAATTGGTAGTCCCTTATTTAGCATTGTATTAATAATTTTATCTGATGCAATTTTGGACAATTAGGGAATGGCAATTATGGTGTTTAGCGAGGATGAAAATGTGAAAAAGGCTTTTGTTTGTGCTGGGGTACCTGAGAAAGATGCCAAGTACAAGCAACTAAATGTCACGGAATGGCTGAAAAAGGTTTTGGAACTTATAAATGGAAAGGGCGGTGGAGGAAAAGGGGGTCTTGCCCAAGGCCAGGTGAGCAATACACTACACCACCCACTCTGATAGCTTGGATGATTTTTTCTACAATCCAATTCACACGCACTTTTATGAAATGCAATCCTGGTTGGAACCAATGCTTTAAGTTATTCTCCATACATTGTGTTTTCAGGGAAGTGGGGTGTCCCATGTGAAGGATGCAATGGAATTGGCAGAAAGGTTCGCAGCAATGAAGTTAACTTGATTGATGACGGTTACAAAGTTGAAATACAACGAACAGAAAGTATACTTTATTGATACCTTGCAAACACAAACAAGAACAGAGCAAATTGGAAATCAGAAAGTGACAGTGATGTTACCAACCAGATATGTTCCTGTTTCTACAATGTCCTATTTAAATCAACAGAGATTTATTCTTGTGCATGATCATGCCATCGATTTCAGAAGCTTAACTTAACTTCTTTTGGGATTTGTAACTGAATGCATGCCTTAAATGCAAAAATCACAGATGATGGATGATAGCTTGTTTTGTTGATTTTACAGTCCAGTCCAATGTTATTGTTATCAAGTAACATACACATAAAACTTTCCTGCTTATGCCCGATTACTACAAGAAGCATAGAAAAGATATACGAAGTATAATGGATGAAATTGCTTTGACAAAGTAGCAGAAAAGTTGTACGGAGTAATTATTTTTGGGTTACTGAATAGTCTCACGTTAAATTATGTACTACTACTCTACTATTATTGCAGGCAACTTGTGCTGATAGTATTAAGCCATGAATATGTGTGAATTTTTGTTGTTGAAACTTGTCAGTTTAATAATTAACACGTGGAGTTTCTATAGGAAATCAGGTATTATTATTGTGAGAATTTGAATCATTTGTGGCTGAAAAGACGTGGAGTGGAGAGTTACCGAGTCTGAGTTTTGTGCTGGTGAATGTAATAGTTGTGTTCTACTTAAGGACACTTTTTATTTATGAAATTATGCGTTTGGGATGGTCATGGGGGATGAAGATCGAAATTGGGGATTATGTAATGAGGCACAAGGATTGGGAAATCAGACGTTTTGCACCTGGAACTGTGATGAACTACTCCCACATCAACAAGGAACGAAGGAAATGTAACCAAATGGGTTAGACATTTGACCCAATTTCTTCCATCCAATCCATTGCAAAGAGTGTGATTGGGTGTAATAAGTTGACGGTTGATCTCTTGGGAGGAAAGGTATTGCCATTCAACAACGCAACCCATATACTTCCTACGTAATTTAATAATGTTAACGTTTGCATAGTAAACACTATTCATTGAGTAACTTTGATTTGATTTTTTAAAACAGGTACATAAGATAAAATAGAAATCTCAGATTCGTCTAATCAAATAGTTTTAGAATATTAAACTTTTATAATTTTTATTTTTATACAATTTGAGATATTAATCGTTAAACATTTGCATTGGATTACGTGAAAATATGGAATGTTAATATCATTGGGTCCGTTCTGCATGCAGCTTTTGGTAACTTTAGTTTTTATTTCAAAACAAAAGTTTCGTTCTGGGAGCTTTAAGCTACAAGAGGTAGCTTTTGAGAGTTTTCAGAAGCTATTTTTCAAATTTAATTAATTTTTCTCTTCAAATTATAATTTTTGATAGCTACAGTTACTTGTAACGAACACTTATGCAAAAACTGATAGCTACAACTTCCACATCTCCCAACAGCTACAGTTCCCTACAGTTGCAGTTCGCAGCTACAGTTTGACGTGCAGAACGGACCCATTAAATTACGGGGGGAATATATAGGGTGTCCTTTGATTACAATGATTACCAATTCTAAATAGTGTTTAACAAGGACGGTTAAAAAACTAGCTTTTAGTACTTCATCCGTTCCTTTTGAAATGACACGTTTTGACTTTTGTTACTGTTCATTAAATAGCTTTGACTCGACTTTTTAATACAATTATATAAAATAAAATATAGTCAAGTTAGATCGTATTGGATTCGTCTAATCGCATAGATTTAAAATATCAAGTCATAATTTTTACTTGTATCTAATGTGAGTTATTACGGATTAAAAATATGTATTGGATTGCGTGAAATGTGGGTCCGTAGCACTTATTTAGGAGCGGAGGAAGTACAATTTAACAAAAGGAAATAAAAGTAATGCATAGGTTCATCATCTTCCATTGGCGTGTAGGGCACATCAGTGTGTACTTGTGATGTCGTGTGGTGGGATGGTGAGTAAAAGGACAGGAGAAGGGGCATGCCAACATGAGCTCGTTGTTGGCGCAGTCTTGGACACGCTGGCAAGGGAAGGAGACGCTGGAAACCGTTAGACGAAGGAAAGGTAAGAATGTAGGAGAAATTGGCGTGTTCCTTGGGTTCAGCGTGTCCTAAGGTCACGCTTGGGAAAGGGAGGCGTTAACAAGAGGGATTAATGTATGAAAGAAGGTATTATGTCGCGTCTGGATAAGGTAGCGTGAGCCTAGGACAGGGCTTATTCCTTACTTAGATAAGGTAGCTTTTTGACCGGACGCTTGGTTTTTCAGGCCAAGCATGCATGATGAACTCATATTTAGCATATATATATATATATATATGGGCTCGCTTTGGATTATGATAAGAGGCTATGCTGGGATTGCATTAGCAATTTTGATATTCATTCAGTTCATGAACTTCTTTGCCGTGCTTGGGAGTATGGTCCTTCTTGACCGTTGCAGATTTGGCCTCCACTCCGTAGATTTTGCTTTTAGGGTTGAGAATCTCACGGGGAAATAATGCTGTGTATTAAGTTTAATAGTCAGAAGTTGTGAGTTTAATTATTGAAACATGGGGATTTCTGCATTTCATATTTATTGTTTAAATTTATATTCTTCGGCCGGAAACATGAACAAAGCTGAAGAACAATCAAGATCATTGAGACAAGAAGACAACACTGAAGGAGGCTATTTTTATTTTTTGGTGATATATAAAAAGGGCATGAAGTGAGTAGTTATGTAACAAAAACTTCGTCTCTACCGTTTTTTTCATTACATACCTGAATGCTTCAAATGAATGAATGACTGCAATCAAAATGATTGAACTATGTTCACCTTTAAGTAAAAAAGAAAAAGATAAAACAAAATAAGTCAGTATAGTATAGTGTTCCTTGCTTATTCCAGAGGTTTAATTCTAATAGAACTGGTGGGGAAGATGCAGTAGTTGAAATTTTGGGTCGGTCTAAGATAGTGTTGTTCTTGACAACATCTTTAGAATCTGGTTCTTCAAGGCTTCATTTGGATCGAAAAAACTCAAGATTCGAAGGGAACAAGAAGGAAATGTGTGAAAAGAACCAGGAGAAGTATGTTCCCTCCTTCCCTTTGTTCTTTCGGGCCGGTGTAGACGAGAAAAGACAGGTACCCTCTCCTGCTCAGCTCCACAACAAGACACACAGTGAAGAATGGAAAGGGTGATGATAAACATGAAAAATCCACAAGCCATTAGGAATTGTTTAGCCTGTCTAAATCCCCTCTTCGAATTGATTCACCTGTTTTCTTTACTAAGATATAGTATATGTATCTGCAGGGACACGAACACTGAGAACATGGGGGGAAATTACAAATTACTGGTAGTGATGATATTCATGCCCAAGAACATGTGGTGCTCGCTCAATTTGCTCTCACCATGACCATCTCACAAGTTAAACCAAGGTAAAAATACACGACCGGATGATGCTGTCCTACCGACTATTCTCAATTTTGCAGCGATCCTGAATGTGCGAGAAAAGGTTCATAAACGAGAAAGCACAGCACAGCACAGCACAAACATGTTTTATGAGATATACTACTAAATATGTGTCCTAGGCGGATAGATCATATGATACAATAGTACGATGTGGATGGTCGTCAGAGCTGAGCAGCAGCACCGGCATGCAGGTGATTGTGGATGCCCTCATAGGTTGTCACCACATAGCGTGGATCCTCTTTGTCCCTTTCGACCCTCTTCTTCACGGGGCAACCTTCAATCGAGCACCTATAGTAGTTCCTGCACTCGATCGATAATTGCAAGGTCAGGGGCAGGTTGAATTAGTAGGCAGATGAGATCCAAAATGGGAACAGACCACCGGCCGGCCTCATGAGAAGATTTGAGTTTGAATGCAGCATGTATGTATGTATTAGTATTAGTATGATAGTATATTATTATTACCACCTGGGATTGGGGCTATTTTTGACCATCTTCTTGCCATACTTTCTCCACTTGAATCCATCGTCCAGCACCTCCACCTCCGACTTTGTTTTGAACGCAACCTTCTCTCGAATTTCCTTCTTCTCCTTGGCTGCACTCGTCGTCCTGCTGCTCATGTTGTCGCCGCCTAATATCGTTCATAACACATACAACCAACGACACACACACAGGCAGGCCATTAATTAGTCCATCCCCTATCTATTATTATCATCCATAATACATCTGCGAGACTCAAAAAAAAAAAATTGCATATATATATATATATGTATGTGCACACTACTGAATCCACTATGATCTTACGATTGGTAGTCCCGTCAAGGATGCTGCTGCTGCTGCTGGAATCCACGAGTAGTATTTCATTGGATGAGGAGATGACAGGATGATGATGATAATGAGTGGAAGCTGGAAAGGGGGGAGGAGAGACACCACCATCAAGAACATCCTCATCAAACCAGTCAGTGAGCTCAAAGAAATCAGAAACCTCAAAGCTGCTGTCATCATCATCCTCCAGAGGAGGCACACTGGTGGTATGGGGATGGTTATGACTATCAGCCATGATCATGAGGAGGAGGAGCTCCATTGGTAGTCAGGGGGAGTGAAGACTATATTATAGTATACAAACAACACTTGGATCGAATTGATGAAACGAGCAGTAGATGATGATGATGATGATGATGATTGAGTGGGAAATTCAATGGGGAGATAGACGACGTTTGTTTAGGGGAGCTTCCTCCGATGCAGGAAGAAGCTTCATATGTTGCTTCTAAGTGGTGCCTAATAATAATAATAATAATAAAAGGCATATAATTAACAACATTTTATTGGCCTATATATCCTCATATCATCCCTCAATGGCTCATCAACTATCCTCATCATCATCATCATCAGGGGTAGGGTTGGGGGGCCCCAACATATTATAGTGTATATATACATGATGATCTTCTAGATGGGCTCTCCATTCTTGGATGCACATAAGGTAAGGTAAATAAACATTTGATAGTAGACTGTAGATTCATTCAGACAGGGACTGATATACAGTAAAAAGAAATGGATGAAGTTGGAGAAGCTGCTAATAATAAGGGGGCCAAATGAATTGAAAGCCAAACCTGCAAATAAAAATGGAAATGAAAAGAGTATATAGTAGTGGGGACATCATGTAGTCAGTCAGTCATGGATGACTTGAGCGTAGACTTACTTAACAAATGGTGACTGTGATGTGTAATGTAATATAGTATTTGTGACAGAGCGTGTGTGTATGTGAATCCAAAGTCTTTTCAATATAGGCTCGTGGGTGGACTACTTGTGCCCTGTTGGTACCACAGCAGTCAACATACATACATACATACATGCATGCCATTTTAATTTGAATATAAGTAAGTATGTGAGAAGGATCCTGGAAAGTAACATTTCTTGTTCTTACCATGGGCTGCAAATAGTACCATTGCAGTACCTGCAGCAGTAGATTATTACCACCACCTTATTCCTAATTAGCTTGGTTCTCTCATCTGTAATTATTCCTCCAATCATAAAGTTAAAGGTTGGAGGACTGGAATAACTATTAAGTCAAGCCCTCGTCCACTCGTAATATATTTTTATTGAAAAATTATTTTATAGTAATAGATAATTATAAGGGAAAATTATTTAAAAACCCCCAACACCACCAACTTATTCCTCCAAAATACCCACACAAATTTTTATTCCTTTCAACCCCCTGGAGAGAGAAAATTTTCAAAAAATCCCCATTTTACCCCTAAATAACCAAATTAAGGAAAATAATGCCTAAAAATGATTCAAATGAGTTTAACACTTCTCTAAAAAGTGCCCAAAAATCACACACCCCTCTAAAAAATTTGGTATCAGAGCATAAGTTACGATTTTAGGGCTTATGGCTAATGACGGATTTAAAGATAATCAAAATACGATTAAATTAAATGAAAACATTAATTACGAAAAATTCTTAATAATTGACATAGAAAAGAAAAAGTTATTTAAAAACCAAACTAAAGATTGTAAGATCTGTAAACAAAATAGAATAAAAATCAAAAGAATAAAACTCAAGAAAAATAGAACTTTTAAAAATTATTGCAAACTAATCGTAAGATTAGAAACTTTAAGACAACACTTAAAAACTCATGAATAAAATGTTAACAAATAAAAACATGGATATACAAAGAAGTCTTCAATCAATTGAAGCAAAACTAGATAAGTTAGAATTATTAGGAAAACAAAATAATACAAATCTTAAAGTAATATTAGAAAACCAAACATACTTATCAACCCAGTATGATAAATCATCCAGTGGAATGAAAAACTTATCTAAAACCATAACAACACTTCAATATGAAAGTTCTAAACTAGTTAATGATATCCCAAATCCGAGAAAAATCATTAACCATAGTGAAGAATTAAAACAACTACAAGATAAGGTTGAAAAACTTGATAAAGAGATAAAGGAAATTAAAAGCATTGTTGAAAACAATATTGAGAATGTAAATGAAATGTGTAACAAAATTATAAAAATCATTAAAGGATAATGGAAACAGCTTTAAAAGAGGTTAAAGAAACAATAGAAAACTTTAAACAAGAAATTAATAATAAATTTAAAGGATTAAACAAAGAATTAGTAGAAATAAAGCTAAATGTTAATAATCTTCATAAGAAGATTGGAGAAATAACAGATCATAATAGAACAAATAACACAAATATTAGTCTAATTGATAAGAAAATAAAAGAGCTTGTAACAACTGAAATACTAAAGAAAAAAATTGATGATATACATGTCCATATGGAAGACATGAAAAAATATCAAGACCCTGCATTAAGAATAGCCATTGAAAGCATAGATGAAAAACTTGAAAGAATACAAGCTGTTAGAATACCTGAAGATAATACAATAAAACAACTAGCTGAACAAATTGCAAAATTACCTGCAGAAGCTAGAAGGAAAACTAAACCACAAGAAAAACTAAATTTTTGGGTTGTAAAACCAGACGAAAAATATTTACAAAAATGAGTAGGAGATCATTTTCTCTTACTAATGAATCCAAAAACAGTCTAGTAGAAAGAAGTAATTCTCAAAGAATTGAAAGCTCAAACTTTGAAAAAACCTTAATAGATAGAATGTTCAAAGAAAAAACCAAACTTGAAGAAGGGCCAACAATAATTGAAGAAATAATTGACCCTGATATTGAATTTGAAAACTTCAAGAAAAGAACATTAATCCAATTGGAACCAAGATTATTGTATGACCAAAGATTCCTTAATTGGAACACAGGATATTACAAATATCATTATACGGAACCAATAAGCTGTCTAAAAGATGACAAAAAATTAATAAAATTAATAAGCAATAATGAAGCAATTAGGCTTCAAAGACAAGGACAAAAATACATGCATATGGGATTAATCTCCATAGGAGTAAAAGGTTTAACTAGAAAGAACTTAGGAACTAAAGTCCTAATGACTGTCCTAGATACAAGGTGGACTAATCCAACCCAAGCTATCATAGGATTAATGGAAATTGATATGAACCCTAATGTGGGAGTATGTTATTTGGCACCAGATTATATGATACAAATAACAGATTTTATGAAGCATATCCAAATAGGAATTCAAACTGTAGGATATGAAGAAATGGAAACTGGTCACAACCTAATGGTATGTGTAGGCTTCTTAGGAAGAATCACAAACAATGGCCAAACCAGGCATAAAACAAAAATTGAAACTGTGGTAAGTATCATAGGAAGTGAAGGAGTAAAAATGATAGGACCAACTGAAATATCATCAGAAGAAAATGCTGGGAAAAATTGGGATCTATCAAAATTCTTTGAAAAACCAAATGTTAAAAATTTAACTCCAAAAAATGTAAATTACTTCATTAACTCCAGAGGAGAAACGTCAGTAAGATTTAATGATTATGAAACTGCAAAAAGACCAATAGATTTTACAGAAGAAGAAGGTCAGGAAAATGAATAGACAAATGAAAAGATTTATTATAGAAAAACCAGTAACGGATAACTATGTAAGATATGAAGGAAAACAAATATTCCACCCTAGTGAAGATGAAGTGGAAAGAATTGCTAAAGACATTCAACATATTTGTTTAAAAACAAGAAAATTTGAAAACTTTAAGAAATGAAAAATTCTAAATAAAAGAGAGTACCATGACAGGTATGAAAGAGTTTTCTCACAACATGTGCATTCTGCACTAACTAAAAAATTCAAAAACAAAGGAATATTACCTCATAATTGTCAAGATTGTAAAATTGATCTTGATAGAAGATATTCTGATAAGTTAAAACATATGATCCATTTAATAGAATGTCCAAAACATAGTGGATATTTTGAGAATTGGATAGAAAATTATGAAGAAATGATAAGAGAAATATCAAAACTAAATGAACAAAAACAAGAATTAAAGGATAAAATGAAAAGAAAAAATAAAGAATGGAAGAATAATTTAGAAGATATTATTGAGAAAGAAGTACAGAAAAGATTACAAAAAATACAAATAAAAGAAGAACAACAAGCAGATATAGAAGCTCACTTGTTCTTAAAGGAAAACTCACCAGAAGTAAGACAAAGTTCTGATAATATATTAATGGAACAATATATGGGAGACCATATCTCCTTACATTCTGAGAAAACAAATAAAACAGCTAAGGAATTCATGAACAAAGATGTTGTCATGAAAAATACAGGAGACAGTATAACAAGAGTCCCTGGAACTCCCTTTGCCCCATACCAAAGAGGTACTGAGTGGAGACCTGGAACTAATTATACTGGAAACAATTCTAGACACTCAATCACACATGTTCATCCAGAATATCCTTATGGAAAAATACAACCTGGGATGATAACAAAACCTAGAGGAATTAGGCAACCTTTAGAAAGAGGATATTATCATAACCCAGCAATATTAGAAGTAACAAATGTAAGCCCTCAAGAATGGGGCTCAGTAATTGCAAAATGGAAAAACATAGTTGTGGCTGATTACATCAAAAACAAAAATGATTATAATGATACAGCTGAATCAATGTATGGATATCTTGAAACCTATTTAGGAGAATTCGCACAGTCAATGTGGGAAGTATTCAAAAGAGACTATCCAATGGATTATCAAGACTTAATAGAAAGAGGACCAAATCCTTATAACTTTGTAAATAAAATATCAAGTCTAATAACGGGTGAAGATGGTAATTCAGGACATATAACAACACAAATGGATGCCTTAATCCATCTAGACCAAATGCATCTAGATGACTTATATGGAACAGTAGACTTCTTAAATGAATATGTCTACTATACAGGCCTAGCAGGAGGTGCTTTTAACCAAGAGTTAGGTGAAAAATTATTTATGAAAATACCAAGACCAATTGGTCAAGAAATCCAAGATACATGGAATAAAATGGTTGAAAAGAATCCTCAACAATATACTATTAGTATGAGGGCCGTTCATGTGGTAAAAATACTAAAAGATAAGTGTACAAATATAATTGCACAAAAACAACTTAAGAAAACTGATTATTCATTCTGTAAAAGGATATACACTCCCCAACGATATGGTAGGCCGGAACCATTAAGGAAAAAACCCAAATTCATAACAAGAAAGAAGTATTTTATAAAACAATCAAATAGCAGAAAACCTTTCTTGAAACAAAAACATCACGTCAGAAAATATAATCCTAGTAGAAATTATACAAAGAAACTTGCTTGTTTCACATGTGGTGATGAAAGCCATTTGGCAACAGCATGTCCTAAAAGAAAAAACCAACATTCAAGAGAAGCAATTCTTACAGAATGTATACAACAAGATATATTGGATGTAGACTCAGATGTTTCTGAGACTGAAACAATATATAGCATAGTAACAGTGGAAGAAAATGTTATAGAAGAACAAGGGGATGATGATCCCTATGAATTGGTTAATATGCTTGCAAATGAAAACTCATATAATGGTATCACATATAAAGAATATATGATGCCATATGAAACTGAGTATATGATGAGAGAAATTAATGAATGCGAAAACCATAATTGGCTTTTCAGAGTAGGCACTGATTCTACACCTTGTATAAAATGCTCTTATTACCCATCAAGAAAACTTAGAGCTAAATGTACAATATGTCATGTAGAAATATGCCAAATATGCTTGTTAAAATATTATAAAATTAAATTCCCCGAAGAAATGCCAATAACAAAAATTGATGATAATTATACATTCATCACAAAAAGAATAGATATAATAGAAAGAAAACTTTTTGATTTACAAGATATAATGAATCCTAAGGAATTAAAAATCAGAATTGAAAACATAGAAGAAATCTTAGAAGAATATAATATGTTAAGTCCTAAAAATACGGAAAATAAAGGAAAAGAAGTTCCTGAAGAAGAATCTAATGATAAACAAAATCCTAGTACGGAGTACATGTTAGCACAAAACCCTGAGTACATACCTGTGTGCCACGATCCTTCATCATTAACTACACTAAGGGTACCAATAATCTTTAAATTAAGGGAATTGGTATTCCGTACTAATGCAATAATCGATACAGGATGTACAAGAATAATAATAAATGAGAAACTTATCCCAGAACATCTACAGAAAAACTTAGCAAAACCCATTAAATCAGAATTAATGGATGGAAGAATATCATATACAACAAAACAACCTATTTCAGGTGGACAAATATTCTTTGAAACCAATTGTGGAATATCAGAACCCTATGGAGTTCCTGATAATTCATATATAAAAGACTTAGTAATAAATGCAGATGTAATCTTAGGATTACAATTCTTCTTACAAAATAATGGAGGATTATTTATTACAAAAGATTATATCCAAATTGTTGAAAAAGCGACTTTGGCAATGTTTGCACCTAGTATTAGTAATGCGGGAACCAAGCTTTTAACAACATCAGAGTTGCGAGAGAAGCGTGGTGGAGCCCCTACCAATACAAAGACAAAAAATAAAAAACTTTTAAAAGACAAAGATATTGAAAATTGTAAATGCAAAATAAAAGGAGCATGTAAACAAACTTGTAAAGAAAACATACAAATTACAGAGTTTGAAGAAGAATACATTCCTGAAACTCCAAAACTGAAAGAATTAATAAGTATAACTAGATTTAAGCCTGAAGAAACCATAACAAAATGGATTGAGAGGTTAGAAAAATCCCAAATTATTGGAGATAACATCCAGAAATATTGGGAAAAAGATGGAACAATATGTAAGCTTGAAATAATAAATCCAGAATTAAGAATCTCAACTGCAGAAATAAATCCTACAAATCTGGATATAGCAGATTTCAAAATGCATATTGATGAATTAAAAACTTTAAAAGTAATTAGAGAATCAAACTCCAGACATAGGTCTGCAGCTTTTATTGTGAGAAAACATTCTGAAATTGTAAGAGGAAAATCAAGAATGGTCATTAATTATAAAAGACTCAATGACAATACAAAAGATTTTGCTTACAACATACCAGATAAAACAGTCTTAATAAATAGGATTCAAGACTCAAAAGTATATAGCAAATTTGACTGTAAGTCAGGATTCTGGCAAGTAAAAATGCATCCTGAGTCAGTTGAATGGACTGCATTCACATGTCCAGAAGGTTTATTTGAATGGTTAGTAATGCCATTCGGATTAAAAAATGCACCAGCTATATTTCAACAAAAAATGGATAAAATTTTCAAACCATACCAAAAATTTGTTTTGGTATACATTGATGATATTCTAGTATTTTCAAAAAATAGTACTGAACATATGAGTCATCTTGATACAGTGTTTAGGCTATTTGAAAAACATGGAATAATCATCTCAAAGAAAAAGATGGAAATTAATAAAACTAAAATAGCATTCCTTGGGGCAGAAATTGGAAAAGGAAAAATAAAACTCCAAGATCATATTGCTAAAAAGGCTATTGAATTCCCTGATAAAATGGAAGATACAAAACTATTACAACAATTCTTGGGATTGGTTAATTATGCTAGACCATACATTAAAAACTTATCCTCATTAACAGGATCATTATATAATAAACTGGGAAAAAATGGTCAAAGGTATTTTAACCAAGAAGATATAAAAAATGTACAAAAAATTAAAGAAGCATTAAAAACACTTCCAGAATTGGTATTGCCAGAAGATAGTGATTATCTTATTGTGCAAACTGATGGATCACATGAAGGATGGGGAGCTATCCTTTTGCGAAAAAAGGATGTCTACTCACCTAAAAGTAAAGAAGAAATTTGCCAATATGCATCAGGAAAATACAGAGAAAAGGGGAACCTTTCCTCAATTGATGCAGAACTTTTAGCAATAAAATACGCACTTGATAAATTTGAACTGTTTTTAACAGGAAAACCAGGATTCACAGTAAGAACTGATTGTGAAGCCATAGTAAAATTTCATAGCCAACTCCAAGAAAAAAGATCAATGTCTAGGAGAAGGTGGTTGAATTTTACAGATGTTATAAGTCAGAAAGGCTACAAAATAAAATTTGAACATATTAAAGGAGAAGATAACAAAATTGCTGATATACTATCTAGAATTCTGATTAAAGAAAGGGAAAAACCATTATATGACATTGAATTTAAAAACGAATCAATTGATAATTATGATGAAAATTATGAGGAAAAATTTAAACTAAAATGGGATCAATTTTACAGGGAGGATTGGAATATTGAGAATTGAATAATATTGTTACAGGAATGGCAGAAAACTCCCAGAAAAACTCTTTGAAAATCAGCAATGAAAATGGAGTAAAAACCACAGGGATGGTGAAAACCCCAGAGGGATATTACACAATCCCTTCTAAAACCAGCATCCCAGAAGGGAAGAAAAAAGATAAACTCCCAGAAAAAGGAGTGAAAATCTGCTTTGGCAAAAGAGCAGAAACAGGCAATAATGTAGAATTAATCTTATTTGATAACATGAAGTACAGGCCTATCACAGGGTTGAACTACACAGAGGAACAGATCTGCCTTTGTGATAACATCTGGAGAGCATCATTTGACAAAAACAACAGCAGGTATATTGTTACTTGTCTCTCTGCTTTAAGCATGTATTTCCAGAAATTCAATAACATAAAACCATTTTTATATTATGTAATCTATGAAGGTTATAAAAAAGGAATTTATGATAAAAATGATATTTTACCTCTTAATGAAGATAATGAAAAACCTCTTCATAAAGGATTTTATGACATAATGTCTGCAATTCAATTTGCAAAAACCACAATGGGCCCAGATTTCTTTGTAAGCCCAAGTTTGAAAAACATTGTTGATGGTTTGAGGCCAAAAACCCAAAATCCTACAGGCCCAGTCCAATATTCAATTGGACATTCTTCTAAAACCCACATTGTGTTTTGTGACCATTGTGAAAAAATGGCCAAGGAAGTCTGTAAATATGAAGCCCAAAAGGCCGAATGGTTACAGAATTTTGAAAACCAAAAAATGAAAACCCTTGAAGCAGAGGCCCAGATTGAAACCCTCACCAAGAAACTTGAAATCCTTCAAAACCAAAATGAGAAATTAACCTCAAAAATTGTGTCCCTCACACTAAAAACACCAAAGCCAGAAGAAAAACCAGTCTATGGTCCAGAACCCAAACCCACCAGTTCTATGACTGCAGTAGAATTGGCAAAAGCCTGGATGCAGCAAAACCAGGAAAATTCAACTCCTGAGATCTTTAAGGATCAAAAGTTTGAATCTAGTCCGTCTCAAACGGCAGACGGTAAAGACGAATCAAGTCCGTTGATAGCTGATGCTTTGCTAAAAAGCATAAGTTCAGATAATTTTGAACCAAACCAGGGAAGTTCTAACCCTGAGGTCTTTGAGGACCAAAATGTTGAACTAAGCCCATCTAGTCCGGTAGATGGTAAAAGCACATTAATTCCGGTTATGGCTGGTAGTTTGCCAAAAACTATGAGTCCAGTACAGACTGGAAAATTTGAGAACCTCAGTGAAGAAGAAATTCTTCATAAGCTTGAAATGGAATTAAAGCCTACTTTTGCTGAAGCAATGGCAACCAGAAAAAATGGAAGGTTTAGTGCACTGGTAGCACTAAAGAAAAATGAAGCAAAATTCCAGGCCAATAAAATCATAAAAAATCAGAAAAAAGAAAGTGGCGGACCCCACAATGATGAAGAGTACTAAGGGAGCCACGCAGAAATGAGCTGGAATTCACAATAAATACCAGCATGTGAAGGAAGAAATCCTCAAAAGAAAAAAGTCAAGAAGAAAACAAAATGCTAGTGGAGCCAAAAGCACCACTAACCATGTGAAAGAAGGAATCCGAGGCGGATAAAACCAAAAGGCAGACAAGAGCCATGTGACTCTTGGAAAACCACGTTAATGGGCACTAGGCCCCTCATTATTATATTATTGCATTATTGTACTAGTTGTTTGATTTTTCATCCGAACCTTATCGGATAACTTTGCCACTTGGCACGTTTTTATTGATTGTTGTGGATTACTTAGATGACATTCCCATCTATAAATAGAGGGATGGTCTTCACTTGTAACACACACTCTCACTTCTTAGCTCTCTAGCTCTCTAAGGTTTTTGAGACTGCACTCTTGCTACTCTCGAAAGCTCTTTCTCTCTCTAATTCTCTTGTATTCCCAACCCTTTCAGTAATAAAATTTCAGTTTGTAAAGAAAGACCCGGTGTGGATTGCTTCCTCTTTTCTTTACTTTCTGAAATACAGGGGCCCGTCTGAACGGGAAAGCCTCTCCTCTCTCAAGGTATGGGTTAGTTTATGATTTATGTTGTGGTATGATTGTTCTATGTATGGACGATAATGTTATAAACATAAATATGTGACCTTTTAAAACTTAATTGATGAGATATGCCATTAGGGAAGTAAGATAAAAATTTAAAAGGCTTTATGCCATAAAAGCTGTAAGAAAGACTCGTTAGGGGAACCACAATTCAGGGATGTTTGTTAAACATAATGGTGTTTTGTTACTGTTGTCCCTTTTGATTTGCCCCTTAGACCCCCTGCTTACATTTCAGATCTAGGTCTGGATAATGCTAATTTGAATTTGAAACCCGAAACAGGCCCAGAAAAATATCTCATCAGTGACAGTAATAAAAGGATTGCGGACTTAATGTTTATAATAATATTTCCATAACGAAGGACAATCGGACCCATAACACATAATCAGAAATTTAACACGACCAAGAGAACAATAGGAGATGGCAAGTACCTAGTAAGACATCACGACATATAAGTTTTTCGCGCATAAAAACCAGTGTTTTTAAAACTTTTATCTGAAATAACTAATATCTTTTATCAAAACAAATGGAGAATATGACTAAAACTGCTGAAAACTCTAAAACAGATTTGTTTAAAGTAGAAACTTTTGAAAACACAGAAACAAGGTTTGTTATTGTACCTTACCCGAAAACACACTTTCTATGCCAAGAATGTGAAATTTGGCTTATTAGACTGATGAATAAGCGAAATCAAATAGACATGATTTGCAGAAAACAAAGATTGTTTGAAAATATTATAAAATGGAAAGTGACTAAGGAGACTGAATTTCTAAAAAATGAAATAGAAATTCTAGAAAACAGTTATCAAAAGCATACTAAAATCTATAATGTTTTTGAAAAATTACAGGATAACCATATAAAAAGATGTGAAAACTATTTTATAGCATGTGAATATGAAGAAAAAATGTGGAAAAAATTACAAGAAGAACGTTTTGCAAGAAATAACTGATTTAAAAATGGAAGTACAAATACCTTTTGATATTTGTCCTGAATGTGGAAAACTTGGAGAAATCATGTGGAAAATAGAAAAAGAAATAAAAGACCTTAAAGAAACAATTATAAGGTTAACAAAATCTAAAGAAGACGAAGAAGAAGAAGCACATGAACTCATATATGTGTTAAACCGTGATGAAGAAATAAAAACTATTCTAAATTCAGTTCATATATATGAAGAAGTTATAAGTTACCAATCAACAGACCTCAAAACAAAAATAGAAGAGTTGAACACTTCTAAAACAGAATTCATTAATCATATCAGAAATCAACATTAAAGATGACTTATAAAACAATAAGAGACTACAGTAAATGGGAGAAAACTGCGATTGAAAGATATCGCATTAAAAAAGAAATTGTAAAAATCCAAATCGAAGCAAAAATAAAATGCTTGCAGATCTTAAACAGAAAAAATCTCATAATGGAAGAATTAGATTTAAGTTTTTGGATAAATGATGAAATCAACAACCTACAGGCGTATGAAAAGGGATTAGATCGGGAAAGAAAACAGTGGCAGGTTAATTATACCGGTTAATCACAATTAAAATCCCTAAATAAAAAATTTTTAAACTGTTAATATAACCAAATAACCAGAAAAGATATTGAAATTTAGCATACAAGTACTGAAATCAGAACAAGATGTATAGAACTTGTAAAACAAACGTACTGGACTTAACCAGGGGCATATTTGTCAATTCAACTCTCTCTCTCCACCATGAAAACGACATCAGGTACTGAATTGGAAGAAAAATTCATGCAGGTACTGAAAAGGTATAAAGTATGGGTGAGAGGTATTTTTTAATAAATTGCCCTAATTATAATATGGGAAAATATAATTTGTTATTTAATAGGAGTATAAAATATGTGTGTGTTTTAGTAGTATCAAGTGTTGGGAGTCCTAATGAAGGGACTTTTGGGAGGCGTGAAATTGAACAAAGAAAAGACAAATGAAAGACAGAAGTGGTGTTCAATTTGTTGTATATTATCGTACTTATATGCCGCCTAACATATTTGCTACCTCAAACAACGTAACTACTCCAATTAACTACCCACTAATGGTGAAAACACCATTCTTGAATTTAATCATTATATATTACTATTACTACCTCCGTATTTATATGTTTTTTACATTAGAGTAGTTGACACTATTCACATATATAATTTTAATTAAAGTTTTATCATAGTTATATAAGTTAAAATATAACCAAGTGAGATCTTGTTAGATTTGTCTCGTCGTGTAGTTTTTAAATATTGGACTTTTAGAATTTTTACTTGTACTAAACTTGAGTTATTAATGATTAAAAATGTACATTGATTTGCGTAAAAAGTGGGAATGTAATAAACTTTGTGAGCCAGAGAAAGTATTATTATTATTATTATTATTATTATTATTATTTTGTTTTTCCACTTTGACGGTGACCCAATTAAACTAATACTATTTTCCGAAAAAAAAAAAAATAATAATACTACGAATTAGAAGTATTTGAATTTGTGCCAAAGATCCAAGATTTTGTTTAAGGTATTAGAACTTCATGAATATTCAAAATAAACTGATAACAATAAACTGAATTTTCGATGTTTTCTTTTTTTTTTTTTAAGGTGAATACCAGGGTATCCTCAGGCCACATTGGACCCAAGACTAATCCCTCGAGGATCTGCAAGGGCAATTAAGGGCGCCTCTCCCAAAGCAGTTTTTTGCATACACAAGGCTCGAACCCGAGACATTGCTTAAGCGACTAGAGCCCCCATCCACTCAAGCCAACTGCTGTTGGTTCGATGTTTTCTTTAATACGAAGTATGTTTGAAAATGGTATTCACAAAAAAAAAAAAAAACCTTAAAATAGTAAGTACAACATTCGGGATGTGGACTTACCTTAGTGGTCAGTCCTCCGACTCCCAACCCGGCCCTTATCCCTCCCCTTTATATCCCTTTGTAATTTATGTGTCCACCACCAGCATCTGATTCGAATTTTTTTCAGTGGTATCACAAAAATGATGGAAATTATGTTGAAATTAAGGTTGATAGTCAAAATACAAAATTTATTGAAAAAAACATCAGGTTAGAATTGATTATAGTGGTATCACCACAAAAATTCAGTGCTTGCACAAAGCAAAATCAAGTTAAATCTAAATTTTCTTTAGCTTAAAATAATAATTTTATCTATTTGAGTGATATATCGTGCCACTATATGCTAACAAGTGCATTCGCCATGCCCATCACCATTTTTTAGCCTGTGTTGTTCAGGGAAAAAAAAAAAAGAAAAAACAAACAAATTTACTATTAGTAATTAAGATGAAAATGCAACCAAATATGACCGAGTAAATTAAAAGCAATAAGGAAGACTGGCAATAGAGAAAATCCAAATTCAATTTGACCAATTGGACTCACCAATATAGAAAAATATCAGATCCAAAATCCATCTTAGATTTGGAATAAAACCCTAATCTATTGGAAGTGGTTATGATGCAGTAGACAATGTTGCGGGAGGTTGTATTGTGATGGATGATGGACAAATCTCACGGCAAAAAAATATTTTTATTCGTCATGCGGTAGATTTTTTTTTTTTTTTTTTTTATAATCTGGTTAGGCTTATATGTTATATGTGTGATGGTTATGTAGTTTTTTGTGATGTACCAACTAATTATGTGATATGTACGACTACTAATAATGTTAATGTGATGTCTTGTATTGTCAACCCATCACAACAAAACTAAGCCTATTAACATGCCTACCCCTACATAATTTATAGGAGTATGTACCGTACCGTAACCTATAGTATCTATTTTCTACTTCCTCCGTTTTTTTTGTTAGCTACGTTTGACAAATGTGTACTGTTCACTTATATACTTTGACTTAAAATTTTATCATGGTTATACAAGTTAAAATATAGTCAAGTGTGATCTTGTTAGATTTGTCTCGTCTTGTAGATTTTAAATATAAAACTTTTAGAATTTTTATATGTACCGAATTTGAGTTATTAATGGTTTAAAATGTGCATTGGATTGCGTGCTGGGTGGGTCCGTAGCTATCTTTAAAAAACGAAAACGGAGGGAGTATATATGTATAACCTCATCCACACCATACAACTAACCACTAATTAATACAAGTGCTAGTATATACTCCCTCTCTCCCAGCTAAGATGTCCTGTTTGACTTCTGCACACAATCCAATGCATATTTTTAATCGTTAATATCTCAAAATATATACAAGCAAAAATTATGTAAAATATATATTCTAAAACTATACAATTAGACGAATCTAACAAGACCGAACTCGACTATTTTCTTCAAATATATAGTTACAATAATATTGAGTCAAAATTGAATAATGAACAGTGTCAAAAAGTCAAACAGGACGTCTTATATGGGACGGAGGGAGTATTAATAATGACAGAGACGTTTTCTGTTCTTTTCTTTTGTTTTTACGTTTTTTTTTTCTTTCTTTTGGTACAATGTAATGAGAAGAAAAGTCGCTCCACATACATTATTGACTGCGTATATAGATTATGTGTAGGTTATTGTCACACATCATATAGTATATATATATATACCCTCGTCTCATTGATAGAAGATGATGATGCTACGCGGTTGCTTCACAAAATATGCGTTGTCATATTTGAGGTCCCTATACGTCCTATCCATCACAAATTAAACCCACGCATCATAACAATAACACAATACACACGCTTAGCAACAATACTTGAGTGATGGGGTTCGATTCCCCAATCGTGGTCAAGTCCCCGACTCTCAACCTAGCTATATGTTGGGGGTTGATTCCCTATCTGGCGCCCTTTTCCCTCATATTTATCCCTTTGTTATTTATATGACACAGACTCCCACCATCATTTCCTAGCCTATATAGAATATTTAGCCCAAAAAAAAAGTACTTGAGTGACGTGGAAACAGTACATGTAATTAAAAAGAAAATTGTTGCTGAGAGTCGAATGACCCAAATTTTATGGTTAATTTGATATGATCATATGTTGTTGCTTTCACTTACATAATGTTGAAATATCAGTACTACAAAACGATGGTTTTCTTAACCATTCCAATTACAAAATTGAAGGAGGCATTGATTAATTCTAACATTTGTATAGGAAACATTACTCTCTGAATAATTTTAATCCAACTTTTTCATATAGTTATACTTCCTCCATTCCTTTTTAAATGCTACAGACCCATATTTCACCCAATCCAATACACATTTTTAATCCTTAATAACTTAAATTGCATATAAATAAAAATTATGAAAATTTGATATTCTAAATCTATACGATTAGACGAATCCAACAAGATCCCATTGACTATATTATATATATATATATATATTAAAACATTAGTGAACAACTCATCCTACATTTAATGTGGTGTCTCCATTTCAAATTTCTAATTTTTATAAATTTTTGCATTTTTAAATTTATCAATTTTATATTTTCACATTTATTTATTTATTTATTATAGATTTTCAGTTTTTGAAATATATAAAATTCCTACAATATCAACTTTTAAAAGATTTGAAAGATTTGAAATTTGAAATTTTTTATATCTTATTTTATCTATATTATTTAGTATTTTTTAATTTACTAATTTTAGATTTTTGCATATAGTTAGTTATTGATTATAAATTTTAGTCTATCGTGTATAAAATCTATCATTTACTTATAAATTCCCACTCTATCATCTTATCCTATCACTATATATTCACTTTTAAAAATATTTTAAAGATAAAAAATTTGAAATTTTGCATTTTTTATTTTATGTATGTTGGATTTTATTTATTTGAATTTTTTTATTTTATTTATTTTAAATTTTATTGCTGCATTTAGAATTTATTTATAGTAGAATTATGACGAGCTTTTGCACTGGCAACTAAGAATTATGTTGCCTTAATGTTTCAATATGGTGAACTGTTGCAATGCCGGTAATTTTGTGTAGGTTTGGTCTCAACTTTGGTTATATTTTTTTGTATGGTGAATGATGTAATCAAAACGTACATTGCACGTCAAATTTATTTATTCATGTTAAAGATATGTTAATGTGTACATGAAAATCCCAATTTTTAGTTTTAAAAGATATTTAAATTCAAATTTATATGGAGTTCCCACAATTTTTATTTTTTCAAAAATGGAATTTCAAATTTAAATGAAATTTGTTTTTTTTTTGCTCGAAAATTTAAATGAAATTTGCAGTGTATATATGAAATTTATATTATTAAAAGATACATTAATGAATATATTATTAATATTTGTATATATTAATTAATGTATAATGTATATATAGGCCATGTTTTCACAAAAATATGTCACTTCTCTTAAAAGTAATATATAATTATATATTGCGAATAGATCCGTCAGTAAATAAAGGAAAGAGATAATAACTAAAATAGACCACGAGAAGGAGGTCCCTCCATTTTGGGGCCACGATATTTTGATTTAGGCAAATGAGCCACTAGAAGGATTTTGGGCCTAAATTTAGGCAATTTGGCCAAATTCGGGCTGCGATGGCTTAAAAGCGAAAATTTTAATTTTTCTTTAATCTACTCTCTGTCTCAAAACTTTTGAACACGTCGTCCAATACATTTGTTTAAAATTTAATATCTTAAAATGTACATATGTAAGAATTATGTAAATATATATATATTCTAAAACTACATGATTAGATAAATCTAACAAGACCAAATTTGACTATATTTTTTCGTATATAATTACGATTAATTAGGTCAAAGTTAATTAAGGCCACGATATTTTGATTTAGGCAAATGAGCCACTAGAAGGATTTTGGGCCTAAATTTAGGCAATTTGGCCAAATTCGGGCTGCGATGGCTTAAAAGCGAAAATTTTAATTTTTCTTTAATCTACTCTCTGTCTCAAAACTTTTGAACACGTTGTCCAATACATTTGTTTAAAATTTAATATCTTAAAATGTACATATGTAAGAATTATGTAAATATATATATTCTAAAACTACATGATTAGATAAATCTAACAATACCAAATTTGACTATATTTTTTCGTATATAATTACGATTAATTAGGTCAAAGTTAATTAATAAACAATATTAAAAGTCAAAATGAAACACTTTGAGTGCAACGGAGTGAATATTCCCTCCGTTTTATAATAAGTGTAACATTAGGAAACGATACAAGATTTAAGGTAAGTTAATAAAATTTAGAGGTAATAAATATTTTAGGCCATTACAAGACACCCTTTCACTTTTGGGCCATGCAAAAATCAATTTCCAATTTTAGACCATTAGAAACTATCTTTGACCAAATTAAGGCCATTTAGACTTATTTTGACTTTTTCAAACTTCAATTCACCCTACCAACTTTGGTTTATTACATTTTGACCCCATATTTTAGTTTCTTCATCTCCTTTAGTCCAATAACCGCCCATCATGCTTCCAATAATAAAATTAAGCACTAAACTCTATACCTTGGGTTTCACCGCCTTGCTGCCGGGTTTCTCAAGCTCCGGAATTTTACGGACTTCCTCCAACCACGCAGCCGCAACCGATGGTTCACCGATTCTTGTCTCCTTCAGCAGCAAACAACACAATCCTATTTCGTTTCCTACCTTATGATGTAACAAGGTTTGGGGTAAAGGGTTTTAACTATATATCGGAATATTTGGAATATTTGGTAGCCTGGATTTTATTGAAGAAATGTTAAAAAGATACTTAGCTCCTCATGGAGGAAGCAAGACACTTATCCGGATCAATTTCTTTTCAGTCAGTTCCTCTCATTTTCATGAAAGAAATTACTTTGAATAAAATCTTGTCTTATAGAAAGTTTAAGAATTTCCTCTGAAAATTTCTATTTTTTATTTCCAAAATTTGGAAATAACTCGTTGGTTTCAAATTAAATGAATCCATTAAATAATTAAATCTTCACCATTAAGAGATAAAATATTATAAATAAATATAAATTATATGTTCTTCAATAAAACCTAGGCTCTGATACCAATTTTCATGCGCTTTGGGTTTCATTTGTATAGACAATTTTGGAATAGGACAAAAGTATATAAAGTCAAACCTTTTGGGGTTTCAAAGGAAAAAAAAAGGGAAAGTTGTTGGGTTATTAGTTAATTTCAAATTGGTCCTTATGGCTTAATTTCATTCAACATGTGTTTGTAATGGCCTAATTCTGGAAATTCAATTAAGAGTGGCCTAAAAGCAGAATATGTTTAGTTGAAGTAATTGTAAAATAAAATAAGTCACATTTGAATTTATTCCTTTTGAGTTTTATTTTAATAAATATAAAAAATTAATTATTTAAGTATAATTAGTAAAACTTATTAACATTCAAAACATCACTTATTTCCAAACACCAAAAAAAGGGAAAATGTAATACTTAAAAAACGGATGATGTAATTTATTAATCTATATTTTAACATATTTGTAATTGACGAAAATCAAATACTCAGAAAATTGTGATTGTGAATTATCAAATTAATTTCCTATTGAAAGGGTAATTGCTGCAAATTCTATAAGTTTGAAATTTTTTTCTGGAATGCTGGTAATAAATGAAGTTTTAACGCCTGAAACAAATAATCTATAGATACTAGAAGAGGCATATTATAATAAGGAAGAAAGCGGATCATGCCAAGTTATTACCTTTGTTGATTAATGATAAGAAGAATGTTTATAGATACTATCATTGTTGATTAATGATAGTGATGGTTGTTGATTAATTTTTCTTTACGTGGTGGAACTGATAAGACATTTATTGATAATTTATCTAGAAAATATTATGTTTAGCCCTTCATGGTAGATGTAATATTGTGCTGCCTGTAGCATCCAATGGAATAGCACCCTTAATCATTCTAGATTTGGTATTCCACTAGATTGTGACGAGAATTCTACCTGCAAAAAACTTACCTCAGAAAAATTATTTAACCTCTCTTCTCATTAAAACAAAGCTCAATATTTGGGATGAAAATTCTTGATTAGTATAATGATTATGAGCCCGTATGAATTAACAAAATTATCCATTCGATTTCAGGGGAAAAAATTTCACTCGCAGTTTGTTTTACTATGACTATAAAAAAAAATAGATGTC
This sequence comes from Hygrophila difformis, assembly GCA_030278955.1. Taxonomy (NCBI): domain Eukaryota; kingdom Viridiplantae; phylum Streptophyta; class Magnoliopsida; order Lamiales; family Acanthaceae; genus Hygrophila; species Hygrophila difformis. Next base: position 27,310,649 of record JAOANR010000012.1, read on the forward strand.
AATCTTTAAAGAATGTTAGACTCTATCTTCAAAAAGCAATTTTTACCCATGTCTGTGATATGTTGCAATATCTCATGTCACTATAAAGACGGGACTCGAAGTATTAATAGTAATTAAGATGGATTAACTTAAGATACTATAAGAAATGTTATTTTCATTAGTAATTAAGATGGATTAACATAATATACTATAAGAAATGTTATTTACAATGAAAATTATATATGGCAAAATTTTGCACAATGAATACTTCATGTACGTGATAATAGTTGGTAAATCTGGTATTAATCTTGATGATGTACAATTAGATGTGACATTTCTAGATGATAATTTTATAAAATCTACGCGAGATTCTATAGCGGCAATTCTTGAGAGTACTTATACAAATATAAACTGTACAACTTCAAATCCAAAAATTTTATATATTAACCCCTACCAATGAGATTGTTGCTACAATCAATGTAACATCATGGAACGTATGTCTGTAAATGTATATATATATATATATATATATTAGTTTTAACAATATTTTTTTGAGAAATAATCTATTTTATTCCCACAAAAACACAAGTGAGTTCACAGCCACCAAAACATTAATGCCTCTCTACTACAATCAATTAACAATATTTGTCAAAAGGATGAAAGCATAGATAATGCCAATGAATTATTTTCACTGGAATATCTAAACACGATCAATTGTTCTGGATTACTGAATCATGAAATATAGTTGAATGAGGATTGCAAAGTCATGCTTCTTAGGAATATATATATCCATCAAATAAATTAGATAATGGAAGTAGGTTGATAGTAACCAAGATGCGGAATTAGATGTAATGACCCGATTTAATTGTTTGGACTGTTTTATATAATCCTGTATTTGATTATCTTGCATTTCAGTCCGGATGGGGTCATTTGGTGTACTTGAGAAGGTATGGGGAGCCTTTTATAATTATTAGCAAGTTAGGAGTATAATGGGGGGTCTTTTACAATTTGAAGGAAGAAAGAAAGGAAAGGGGAGAAAAGAGAGAAAGGGAAGGAGGAAAAGAAGACCGATCGGTCTCCTGGGAAGAAAAGGGGAGTGAAGACATCTTGCCCGATCCGACGGATCTTGGTGGCAAATCGTTGCAAACGATTTGGTAAGTGTTTCTCGCTTGTTTTCTCTTCGGATTGGTGGTATTTTGGTTGAGTTTTGATGAAATTCTTGATGTTAGGATTTTGGGTTGATTTGGCCGATTGAAGCTTGAAATTGACGAATCGGAGGTCGATTATTGTTGGAAGACATCAGGCAAGGGATTATATTGCTTAAATTACGTGTTTGGGGGGGGGGGGTATTTGGGGGTCGGATTCCGGCGAAATCGCCGGAAAACCGATTCGAAAATCGGAGAAGACGATGAACAGTAACTGCTACAGTACTGCTACAGTAACTGTACAGTAGTTACCGCGGTAACTCGCGTAGTTACCGCAGTAATTCGCCACAGTAATTACCACGGTAATTTGAACAGTAATTACCACGGTAATTTGAACAGTGACTACCACGGTAATTTATACAGTAGTTACCGCAATAACTCGCTACAGTAGTTACCGCAGTAACTTGCTACAGTAATTGCTACAGTAATCGCTACAGTACTGTGCTGCATATGTCACGCATTTTACGCGAGCGGGCGCGCAGTGAGCGCAGGAAGGCTCTGTTTGGCCCATTTTTGTGTGATTTTGATTCTATAATGATGTTTTCTTTGCACCAATTATTTTTATGACTTCCCCAAATGTTATTGGTAAACATGGGTTAATCAATTGGCCCGTGGGGGTTGTTGAATTGCTTAGGGGAAGTGTTGAATTATTATATCATTAATGCCTTAGCCTAGGGGGCTATGTATTGAATTCCTTATATGTTGAGAAGCATGCGAACCTAGTGTGTAGGTGCTTGAATATCACTGTATTGTCATATGCATGTGATTGCATTGGAATTGACGGTTATTAACCCGATGGGTTGTTATGATATTTATGATTGATCGGGCAACCTTCACAGGTGTTGTTGAGCCCCGATGGCTCTGCGGGGTGTATTATTGACTGTTATGTCTGTTACCCCTTTGGGGTGGTTATTATAATGCATGATATTACATATGAATGGACGAACATAAAAAATTATAAATCATAAAAAATAAATTTAGAAAAATTGGGTCCCAAAAAATTGGGGGCCCTGTTCCACAGCCCAGCTTGCACTGGGTGTTCACGAGGCCTGTTGAAGTGTTGAAATAGTGACTCGTATGTGCTTGTAGGTGCAAAAATGCGTAGACAGAAACTGCAAAATACTTTTATTAATTTCACAAGAAATGTCTACAATTACAGAGAAATTTAAATATCAAAGAACATGTAGAAAATCAAACTATATGGGTTCGACTTCTGGTACTCCTTTGATTCCTCCAACTTTGAAGACGTCGAGATGCTTTTATGCTTCTTCTCCGGCTTCTCGGAATTTCTACAACGTTTTGTTGCTGTAGGATCTCAAGTGTATGAGTATTGAGAATGAGTAGACGTGTATGAGTCGTCTCTCTATGTGTCTGAGTGTATGAGTCTCAGAGTATGACTGTTTAGAGGTTGTAGAAGTGTATTTGATTCTTCTTCGCCTCTTTAATATTTCTGCAGCGTTTTGTTGCTGTAGAATCTCAAGTATATGAGTTTTGAGAGTGAGTCGTGTATGAAGACGTATGTCTGGAAGTGAAGTAGTGTCTGGAGACCTCCCTAATGTGTGACAGGGTGCCTCTATTTATAGAGGGAAAAACCCTAGGGTTTGTGGATGATGGACCAATCGATGGGTTGGTCCAATCCATGCTTTTATCGGGTCATGTGGGCCTTTCATCTGGGCTTGTTCACATTGACTGATTTCCATGGACTGGCCTGCTTCAAGTGTCCATTGGATCATAGGCTTGTGGGTCTTTCATTTGGACTTGTCCACACCGATTAATTTTCATAGGCTGGCCTACTTCGAGCATCCATTATTGAATCATGGGGCTTGTGGGTCTTGCATTTGGACATGTCCACATTGGCCCAATCATAGGTCCATTTGACTTGTTGATTCAAATAGTCCAATAAATATTAATAATTATTTCAAGCATTTAATTTATTTAAAATGCCTAGAAAATAATTAAATTAATATTTAAATTTGCACGTGTCGCATTTTTAGTGGCGAATAAATTTCACGTGTTTACAGTGCTGAAGCAGTGTTTTGTATGTGTTGAATGTTTTTATATATCCCAAACACAATTAAATACTCAGCACACACCTCAACTCTCAGCACACACAAATTATTGGGTTAGCACGTGAACACCTGTTGAATGTCATTTATTAAACACTAGTGGCGTACCGATATAGGGGCTCGGGGGGCCGCCACCCCCCAATTCAAAATTTGCCTTTTAATTTTTATATAGTTATGTTTATTTAGCTATAGTAGAAATCTTTTTAATATAATTTCGTCCCCAAACTCAAACTATGGCATTAATGTAACACCCCGGTTTTTGGTCACCCAGGTCGGGATGTCACCGCCACACCTCCCTAGCAAGACACGGTTTCTCCGAGCTTGCTAAAGAGATGCAAGGCTATGGTTTTTCAGAATTTAAAACATTCAAACAACCCATTTATATATAATTTAAAAATAATGTCATTACAGTTGCAGCGGAAAATAATATTTACATAAGTATAATGCAGCGGAATTTAAATATAGCCAACACGGCCAGAATACGGGTTAAACAGGCCCGTTCATGCAATTTCTAGTCTAACGTAACATTTAAAAATAAAGTATTTCCCCAAAATTCCCATGAATGCATATGATGATGCATATTCTTCAGCTCTGAAAGAAACAGGGGAAAAATACGGTTTTGGTCAGCACTACGTGCTGAGTAAGTTAACACATACATAACTATGGGGTTTCAAAGCCATTATTTAATATTTAAAGAAAACATGTGCACAACACCACATAATTTAATTTATTTATCTCACAGTAATTTAATTGCATAATTTAAACGAGAGAGACTTCATAAGATCATAAATATAATTCGCAAGGTAAAACAATTGCAAGACAGACTTTAAGACATAATGAACAATTTTCGAGTCTCCTAGTTTCATATCTCATGCCTCATGTTTCAAGTTTATATTTCAATTGCCATTCGGCAAGCTTTATTTATCAATTGCCGTCCGGCAAGCAATATATCTCAATTGCCTTTCGGCAAGCATTATATTTCAATTGCCTTTCGGCAAGCATTATATTTCAATTGCCTTTCGGCAAGCATTATATTTCAATCGCCTTTCGGCAAGCATTATATTTCAATCGCCTTTCGGCAAGCATTATATTTCAATTGCCTTTCGGCAAGCATTATATCTCAATTGCCTTTCGGCAATCATCGTATTTCATGTGTATTTTATATCAAAGGAATTCCCAATCATTTAAATCTTAAAGGCTAATTTCATGTTTCAACAAGATTTCAAGATTTGACTTTCGGTAAACCACTGTTTATTCTAAAATTCGTCTAAATTCAGATTTAATTCCAAAAATTCCAAGATTTCACTACTGACTCAGAAACGTCGAGATGAACAACTTTCGTGTTTTAAATTTTTCGATCCGAGATACCGAAACATGTCAAAAATGTCAATTTTCGCAGAAACACAAATCTGTCCGAATTTCGCAGACCACAGTTTAAAGATATTGAAATCTACCATAGCAAAACAACTCCAAATTTGATGAAATTTTACAGAGACCATCTTAAGACATTTATCTACAACTTTCATGTTCGACAAAAGATCTAAATCGGCCTAGAACCCTAGTCAAAAAAGTCGTCAAATTCTGACCTAAGTTCCGTCAAGAATTTCAAGATCCACATCCTAACAGTTCGGTTTCGGGTGGGTTTCATATATCAAATCATCACGAAAAATTCTGATATTTTACGGAGCTGTTCTTAACGTATAGATCTACAACTCTTATGTTCAACGCCAAGCCTAGATCAGTCTAGATCTAAGGTAGAAATCACCAACAAGTTCGAACTAAAGTTCTGTCACCGTTTCAAGATCTAAACCAAAGGCAGGTCTGTTCGTGGTCGTTTTTGGATATCAAAACACGATGAAAAATTATGAAAATTTTACAGGAGATAGATCTATGTCTTAGAAACGTTTTTCGTGTTTTAAGTTTTTCTGTTTGATGTCATTTTAAGGTTCGGAAAAATTAGACAACACTGTTGCGCCGTTAAAAGATTTACATTGGCAGATTTCATATTCTTGATTCGAATCTTTAAATCTAACGTATTTTAATTTTCGCCCAAAACCATGTAAGAGTTAACTTACAGAGTTGTGAACGTCCGGGATCGTCTATTTCGAAGGCGTGGCTTCCAGTCCACCGTTTCTCCTCTCCGTTCGTCGGGTTCTACGATCACAACGTTGGAGATCTTGAAAATTTTCGTCCAACAGTCCAAGCTTTGTTTTCGTGCCTCCGACGACTCCGGATTTAGGGTTTCGAATGTGTAGAGAGTTGTAGGGTTTTGTAAAAGTGTTCGGGGCTTCCAAGGGGGTTTATTTATAGATAGCTAAGACCTAGGGCGTCCAAAATCTGACCCTAAGGGTCTTGAGTCGAAAGATGTTCAACCGAAAGTCGAAAAAACCGAGTTCAGGCGAGAGATTCACGCAACAGGCGAATCTGTCGCGTGGCGCGGTCGTGGCGCGCCTAATGCCTATGGACCGCGGCCACCGCGCCGACTTCGCCTGGACTTCGGTCCGGGCGGGTCGTGCGATCCGTCGTGCTTTTCCTCATCTCTTTCGGATTTCTATCCCTCTATGCTCCCGAATTTCGATTTCCGGGGTATCTTCGGGTTCCTACTTTCTCTATAAATTCTTACTCGGGTCTAATTGGATGTTTGGACTCGAATTCTCGCGTTCATTGGTGTCGTGTTCCGGTGTATAATTTATTTACCTTTAATCCATCTTTTTATTTAATTAAATTCCTTTAATTCCTTTTTAAGTAAAATCTCATTTCTCATTTCCTTATCTTTATTTATTTGTTGGCTGGATTTATTTATTTATTTATGGTATATATTTTATTTATTATTTATTTATTTAATTATTGTTTTATTTTATGTTGGAAAATTCTCGGGTATTACAGTCTACCCTCCTTAAGAATCAACTTCGTCCTCGAAGTTGTGTTACGGCCTTTCTCGTGCTAAGGTCTTTTGTTTGTTTTGTTATTTTGTGACTGAACTTAGAATTAAAACTTCTAAGCTGCCTACGTACCCTGTGAAGGAATCAAGCCATAACGTAGTTTAAAACAATTTGAATTTGTTTATTTTTTTTATTCAGGATACATCTTATTGAGTCGAACTCCAAAAATAAATTATTAAGGGGTATCACATCCTCTCCCCCTTAGGACTTCAGTTATGTCCCCATAACTGCCTATACTTAAGCACGCGAAAATGAGTTTATAATCTAGGGCACGTTAGAAGTCGGAAAAATTTGAAAGAGAGATCTGTAAAGGGAGATAATATATGTGGGCACGCTAATTGTAAGTGATCGAGATCTTAGACTAAGGCAAGATCAGTCTCTAGTTAGTGTTCCTAGTTCGATGTCCAGCCGGAGATTATTTAGCAAGGGCAATTCACTTAGCGATATACAAGTTAGATATGCATGTAATGCAAATGAAATGCAACCCCCCCCCCCCCCCCCCCCAATAGTAATTTCATGCACTATGTATATGTATATTTTTTTCGAATTTCCATGGGTTTTAAAAGTAAAACTTCATTTCCATGGAATAAATGCTTTAAAAAAAATTTAAAATATTAGTAAAAATTCTTGGACCTCTATATTGGGTCAAAAATAATTATCATTTGGGCTCAAAATGATTTGCGCTAGGAAACTTTCAAAATAATAATTTGGGCTCTTCTATAATAATAATCAAAAAATAATAATGGTTTAAAAATAGCAGTTTAAAAATAATAATAATTTAAAAATAATAGTTTAAAAATAATAATGGTTTAAAAATAATAGTATAAAAATAATAATAATAATAATAATAATAGGTTTAAAAATACTAATTTAAAAATAAGCAGGGCTCTGATACCACTCTGTATCAGATATTTTCTTTAAAATAGATAGCTTTAAAATATTCTGGGCTCTGATACCAACTTGTAACACCCCGGTTTTTGGTCACCCAGGTCGGGATGTCACCGCCACACCTCCCTAGCAAGACACGGTTTCTCCGAGCTTGCTAAAGAGATGCAAGGCTATGGTTTTTCAGAATTTAAAACATTCAAACAGCCCATTTATATATAATTTAAAAATAATGTCATTACAGTTGCAGCGGAAAATAATATTTACATAAGTATAATGCAGCGGAATTTAAATATAGCCAACAAGGCCAGAATACGGGTTAAACAGGCCCGTTCATGCAATTTCTAGTCTAACGTAACATTTAAAAATAAAGTATTTCCCCAAAATTCCCATGAATGCATATGATGATGCATATTCTTCAGCTCTGAAAGAAACAGGGGAAAAAATACGGTTTTGGTCAGCACTACGTGGTGAGTAAGTTAACACATACATAACTATGGGGTTTCAAAGCCATTATTTAATATTTAAAGAAAACATGTGCACAACACCACATAATTTAATTTATTTATCTAACAGTAATTTAATTGCATAATTTAAACGAGAGAGACTTCATAAGATCATAAATATAATTCGCAAGGTAAAACAATTGCAAGACAGACTTTAAGACATAATGAACAATTTTCGAGTCTCCTAGTTTCATATCTCATGCCTCATGTTTCAAGTTTATATTTCAATTGCCATTCGGCAAGCTTTATTTATCAATTGCCTTCCGGCAAGCAATATATCTCAATTGCCTTTCGGCAAGCATTATATTTCAATTGCCTTTCGGCAAGCATTATATTTCAATTGCCTTTCGGCAAGCATTATATTTCAATCGCCTTTCGGCAAGCATTATATTTCAATTGCCTTTCGGCAAGCATTCGGCAAGCATTATATTTCAATTGCCTTTCGGCAAGCATTATATTTCAATTGCCTTTCGGCAAGCATTATATCTCAATTGCCTTTCGGCAAGCATCGTATTTCATGTGTATTTTATATCAAAGGAATTCCCAATCATTTAAATCTTAAAGGCTAATTTCATGTTTCAACAAGATTTCAAGATTTGACTTCCGGTAAACCACTGTTTACTCTAAAATTCGTCTAAATTCAGATTTAATTCCAAAAATTCCGAGATTTCACTACTGACTCAAAACGTCGAGATGAACAACTTTCGTGTTTTAACATTTTCGATCCGAGATACCAAAATATGTCAAAAACGTCAATTTTCACAGAAACACAAATCTGTCCGAATTTCGCAGACCACAGTTTAAAGATATTGAAATCTACCATAGCAAAACAACTCCAAATTTTGGACAATGAATACTTCATGTACGTGATAATAGTTGGTAAATCTGGTATTAATCTTGATGATGTACAATTAGATGTGACATTTCTAGATGATAATTTTATAAAATCTACGCGAGATTCTATAGCGGCAATTCTTGAGAGTACTTATACAAATATAAACTGTACAACTTCAAATCCAAAAATTTTATATATTAACCCCTACCAATGAGATTGTTGCTACAATCAATGTAACATCATGGAACGTATGTCTGTAAATGTGTATATATATATATATATATTAGTTTTAACAATATTTTTTTGAGAAATAATCTCTTTTATTCCCACAAAAACACAAGTGAGTTCACAGCCACCAAAACATCAATGCCTCTCTACTACAATCAATTAACAATATTTGTCAAAAGGATGAAAGCATAGATAATGCCAATGAATTATTTTCACTGGAATATCTAAACACAATCAATTGTTCTGGATTACTGAATCATGAAATATAGTTGAATGAGGATTGCAAAGTCATGCTTCTTAGGAATATATATATCCATCAAATAAATTAGATAATGGAAGTAGGTTGATAGTAACCAAGATGCGGAATTAGATGTAATGACCTGATTTAATTGTTTGGACTGTTTTATATAATCCTGTATTTGATTATTTTGCATTTTAGTCCGGATGGGGTCATTTGGTTGTACTTGAGAAGGTATGGGGAGCCTTTTATAATTATTAGCAAGTTAGGAGTATAATGGGGGGTCTTTTACAATTTGAAGGAAGAAAGAAAGGAAAGGGGAGAAAAGAGAGAAAGGGAAGGAGGAAGAGAAGACCGATCGGTCTCTTGGGAAGAAAAGGGGAGTGAAGACATCTTGCCCGATCCGACGGATCTTGGTGGCAAATCGTTGCAAACGATTTGGTAAGTGTTTCTCGCTTGTTTTGTCTTCGGATTGGTGGTATTTTGGTTGAGTTTTGATGAAATTCTTGATGTTAGGATTTTGGGTTGATTTGGCCGATTGAAGCTTGAAATTGACGAATCGGAGGTCGATTATTGTTGGAAGACATCAGGCAAGGGATTATATTGCTTAAATTACGTGTTTGGGGGGTATTTGGGGGTCGGATTCCGGCGAAATCGCCGGAAAACCGATTGGAAAATCGGAGAAGATGATGAACAGTAACTGCTACAGTAACTGCTACAGTACTGCTACAGTAACTGTACAGTAGTTACCGCGGTAACTCGCGTAGTTACCGCAGTAATTCGCCACAGTAATTACCACGGTAATTTGAACAGTAATTACCACGGTAATTTGAACAGTAACTACCACGGTAATTTATACAGTAGTTACCGCAGTAACTCGCTACAGTAGTTACCGCAGTAACTTGCTACAGTAATTGCTACAGTAATCGCTACAGTACTGTGCTGCGTATGTCACGCATTTTACGCGAGCGGGCGCGCAGTGAGCGCAGGAAGGCTCTGTTTGGCCCATTTTTGTGCGATTTTGATTCTATAATGATGTTTTCTTTGCACCAATTATTTTTATGACTTCCCCAAATGTTATTGGTATACCTGGGTTAATCAATTGGCCCGTGGGGGTTGTTGAATTGCTTAGGGGAACTGTTGAATTATTATATCATTAATGCCTTAGCCTAGGGGGCTATGTATTGAATTCCTTATATGTTGAGAAGCATGCGAACCTAGTGTGTAGGTGCTTGAATATCACTGTATTGTCATATGCATGTTATTGCATTGGAATTGACGGTTATTAACCCGATGGGTTGTTATGATGTTTATGATTGATCGGACAACCTTCACAGGTGTTGTTGAGCCCCGATGGCTCTGCGGGGTGTATTATTGACTGTTATGTCTGTTACCCCTTTGGGGTGGTTATTATAATGCATGATATTACATTATGAATGGACGAACATAAAAAATTATAAATCATACAAAATAAATTTAGAAAAATTGGGTCCCAAAAAATTGGGGGCCCTGTTCCACAGCCCAGCTGGCACTGGGTGTTCACGGGGCCTGTTGAAGTGTTGAAATAGTGACTTGTATGTGCTGAAGCAGTGTTTTGTATGTGTTGAATGTTTTTATATATCCCAAACACAATTAAATACTCAGCACACACCTCAACTCTCAGCACACACAAATTATTGGGTTAGCACGTGAACACCTGTTGAATGTCATTTATTCAACACTAGTGGCGTACCGATATAGTGTAACACCCCGGATTTCAAAACGAATAAGGCCGGGGTGCTACCGCCACACCTTCCCAATCAAGCTCACCATTGGCTAACTTAATTGGAAAAATGCTAAGGCTAGTCGTACCCTTACAGATAATTTTAAAATAAATATAGGTCTTCATTCAAAAGGAATTGAAAGCGCGGAAACGTTCAAAACATCAAGTAATGCATAGTCTCAAAGGTAAAGTCATGCAAATAATAAAAGTGATAGTAAACGAGAGAAAAATTTAAAAACGTCTTTTCAAATTGCCCCATCCCTCATGAAGTGAAGTGCTCGTGCTCATGCCTTAGCTTTAATCCTGGAAGTCTGAAAAGAAAAATTTTAAAGAAATAGGTTGTCAGTATGAATTACTGAGTAGGCTAATCAGATTCCCTGTTACAACATTAAATTAAATTTTTTTTTCCTTTGCAATATATTCTTGTAAGAGTGAAAAAAATAATTAAGGTATAATCGCCGCCGTACTAATAAGAATTCACGAGGACACCCAAATATAATAACATCCACAATATCAATATCATATGTGAGAACAATTGTCTCACGGGACCACAATCGGATCCACGGTTATGTAGCGGACACTATACAGACTCACACCGGTGCCCACGTATAATCCTAAAAATAGAATTTATACGGGAGTATAGACTCTTGCATACCGTCTAGGCCTTTTTCAATAACATGAGCCGTTTTCGGCAACATTCTCAATCGTGGGCATTCAACACTCGGATTTCCTAAAGTACTTTGGCACAATTATTATATAAAAGATTTTTCTTAGATCTCGAATACGTAAATATGGGATTTCAACCAGCCATATCACAAGAAAGTCATATATTCATAACTACTTCACAGCGATACCTTCAACATACGCTGCCTTGGCTTAAATATTCAACAAAATTAATTACTTCTCTGAAAATTTCCAACTATTTAGGTTAGACTCATCATGAAATTATCTACAATGTTCGTCTTTTATACTTTCACAGATTTTGCCTCTAAGTTGACAACCAATTAAGATTTCTACAGAAACAAAAATCTGCCATAAGAAAATATGCTGTCTTCAGAATTTTTTTTTTTTTGGGAAAAAGTGTTTATTTCTTCAATATTCAAAGCCAAAACAATCTGACAAATTACAATATCCACCGATGTAACCACAACTCTGGGCCAATTCTAAGAGAAAAACACAATAGGGAAAGTGATTACAGGAGATCAAAGGTTTGAACACAACTGGAGCGAGGGTCTTAGGCTGTCTATCCCGGCTTCCTTCAATTTGATACCATGTCTAACATTCTTGCAAGAAGCATCTCCAACAGTGATGATACACGAGCATCTGAAACTTCCTGCGTCTATTATACTAATGGTAACAGCAATGGTATTAGCAGCTTCTCAAATACATCTTCTCTACGTCATTCTTATGGCAAATCAGTCTCCCACTGTATCAATCCTCCAGTGAACAAGGCATACATATGTAGGTGTCACTTTAACAATCCTAATAATATACTTCATCATCATGTTTACCCTACAACAGTGTTCATGTCCGATGTATCTAGCCAAGTCAAGGGGCTAAACTAGGATAGCGGATGGAGAACAACAAAAATAGTTTGGAAAGTGTGGCGGAGACAAATACTCTTATTGGTGTTGGCATGATAAATGGTTTCAACACAAAAAAGGCCATAGGGAATAGGATTGAAATAAAAACTTGTCTAACCCAATTCCACTCCCTACACACAGTACTCACAATACTCCAACCCCACTTGCCACCCTGTAGATTAGGAACCATGCTCAACAGTAAATCTCCTTAGTATCAATGTTGGATTGCTCGAAAGGAGCAAAACCTGGCGAAATGAACTGTCCAGATTTCATCATTTTTCCTCCTCTTTTTATATCATTATGCTTTTCTTTCTATTCTTCTATTCCTCCTCTTCTTCTTCTTCCTTTTTTTTTTTTTTTTTTTTTTTTTTTTTTTTTTTATAACTCTGGAACTTTTTCTTCCATCCATAACACTTATTTCTTTTCAATACACTGCCCAATGCTGCCCAACTCTCCTTGTTAGAATGAAAAGGGTTACCATCATCCGCTCGTATCACCATTCATTTTCAGCACAGATAATCCTACCAAGCTCCTTAACAAATCTGACAGCAAACTTGAATCATCAACAAAATTGTTCCTGCACTTCCTGATTGTGGGGAGTATCAATAAACAGAAACGAGGAAGATGTATTTGGGCAAAAGGGGACGAGGTGGGGTTCATGACAAAGCTCAGAACGAAGAGAATTGGATAGAAGTTCAAGAAGAGGCAGCCTAGCACCCTTGACAAAGCCAATGCATTGACATGAGACATGTGTAGTTTCAACATGAATGCTAAAGCAAATTATAGGAAATCAAAGTGATCATCACATATGTATATACCAACAAGAGTTCAAAGTTCAGGTCTCACTGAATTCACTTCGAAGTCGATTTACCGTTTGTGTAACATGAGAAAGCGCCTCTCCTCGCAGTTGTTGGACTCTCATTGTGAGAGTTAGAGGGAGCCTTTACTGTAAAGCACTTCTATGGACAGCTATGTAATTAAAAGGAGTCGGGCCATGTCCCCATCCGTTCACAATCAGCATAATTAGTGTTGCAAAGTACCATCCGAAGCAGCCAAACGAACATGCAGAACTCCGGCCAATTCCGAGCAACTCCGACTGCAGCAACAACCTAAAAATAAGAACTGTAAAAACAAAGAGAAAGCATTAAGTGAACCACAGGATCTTGATCTTTCATCACCCTTCCTCCCCCATGTGGATGTTGAAGTTTTCATCACAGAAAAAAAACAAAGGGCTATTTGTCAAAACCAAGCTTCTGCCCTGTCATCTCCCGGCTCCCCCAATCTAATACCATCTCTCTACCTTCTCGGCACCCTCAGCTCCAAGTTTCGCCCAGTTATCAGCTATAGAGTTACGCTCTCTCATTATATGTTGCACGCGGACTTCCCCCGCACATCGCAAGACATTTAATATCGGCCCCATTAATTTGTGGAAACGCCAAGGAGCAGTCTCCACTTCCTTCAGCCAATGAACCACTGAACTAGAATCACATTCGAAAATCAACTTTGGAAGTGGAAATCCTTGATCACGAATAAGTGCACTACAAACCCGGCTAACTGCAGAAATCTCAGCTTCAATAGCTTCCTTGTTCCCAATGGAATCCGACAGCTCATATAGCACCATCCCCTCGGCATCCCTAATTACTCCTCCCACCCCCGCCGGTCCCGGATTACCAAACGAGGATCCGTCCGTGTTAATTTTCCACCAACCTGCCAACGGGCGCTCCCAAACTAGTCCCTGCCTAGGTCCTTTACGACTCCAGCGAGCAGGCCGAAAGAGCCCTCTGGGAAAATTATACTCTAGGCCAACAGCATTGACGGTATTGCCCTGTTCATGAGCCTTCATCCAAAGACTGATCCTCCACTTAATCTCCTCAATGGCTAGCCGACTATCAAACAGTTTCCCATTAAAGACAACATTACTTCTCATCTTCCAAATGGTCCAGACAATAGCCACAAAGGTTAACAACCAACTATCCCTCTGTCCTAGTTTCAGCTCGTACCCAAACCACCAAGCCATTAACTTTAAAACATTACCAGGAAGCCCCCATTCAACACCAAACCAAGCTACCCCTTGGTACCAAATGTCAACCACTTTTTCACAGCGACAAAATAAATGATCAAGTGATTCTACCTCCTTCTCACAACAAGGGCAATGTGAAATCGATGCCTGGATACAATGACGATGTAAGAGGAACTCACGAACTGGGAGCGCCTGGTGAAAGAGCTTCCAGACCAGAAGTTTTGCCTTCATAGGACATTTGAGCTTCCACAGCTTCTGCCACATCTGTCTGTTCTCCATTGTCTCATCATTTTCTATGCGCCTCCAACAAGCCTTGGTTGAGAACTTCCCATTACTCTCTTTGAGCCAATATACTTTGTCCGTCCAGAATCTGCAAAATTGCTCCCTGTTGATCACGCTTAACATAGTCTCCCAAATCCCGATTTCCCAGTCAAACAACGGTCTACGCAATTGTATATCCCACTCCCATTCAATGCCCCTCCAATAACCAAATTCTGAGATCATCCCACCCTTATTGACCGCAAGTGCAAACATTCTAGGGAACAATTCCTTCAATGGCATCTCATCCTCTACCCAGCAGTCCGTCCAGAATCGTGTCATCGAACCATTTCCCACCTTTATTCTAAACCGATTTCGAAGATTCCCCTCATTAACATGCGACCAGGCGCTACATATTCTTCCCCAGAGAGACCTCCCCGAAATAGGTTCTGGAATTAAAGGAGTCTGACCACCATAATACTTGTAGTTAATAACCTCCTTCCATATCCCATCCTCAGCACCAAATCGCCACTTCCACTTGTAAAGCAGCGCTGAATTAAATAGCTCAACATTCCAGATTTGTAGACCTCCATCCTCCTTATGTCGACATACTTTTTCCCAGTTTAATGAGTGCAATCTCCTCGCCCCATCCCACTCATTCCAAAAGAATTTTCTTTTGATCATTTCCAACTTTTCTGCCACCGACCTTGGGATTTTGAAAATTGATAAAAAATAAATTGGTAGACAATTCAAGACGGATTTAATCAAACATACTCTACCAGCTTGTGTGAGCAGTCTCCCCTTCCAACCCGCTAGCCTTTTCTCGACCCTTTCCAATACCGGTTGCCATAATGCCGTACTATTAACTCTACACCCAATGGGAATGCCAAGGTATGTGAATGGCCATCCACCCACGCTACAACCTAAGATGCTTGCTGCTGAACTCACCTCATCCTGGTCGCAGTTAATGCCGTAGACATGGCTCTTCCCGAAATTAATTCTCAAACCCGTTACAAGCGATAGACAAATTAGAATTCTTTTAATTGCAATCACCTGTTGTAACTCGCCTTCGCAAAATAAGATCGTATCATCCGCATATTGAAGATGAGATACAATAGGGCCCCTATCCCCCGCTTTCATTCCAGTGATGATTCCTTTCTCTACAGCCTTGATCAACAAAACATTTAGCACTTCAACCACCAATACAAATAGATATGGTGACAACGGATCACCTTGCCTCAAGCCCTTATGCATCTTGAAAAACTTGGTAGGCGAACCATTAATTAAAACAGCCGCCTCAGCAGAGGATACGCATTCTTTGATCCACTTGATCCACCTGTCCCCGAAGCCCATATTTTCTAAGATATGATACAGCGCGTCCCAAGACACGTTGTCGTATGCTTTGGCGAAATCAACCTTCAACACAAAACCCTTTTTCCCAGCGGACTGAGTGGAGTGTATTATTTCAGCAGCCACCAAAGCACCATCCAAAATTTGTCTCCCCTTGACGAACGCCATCTGAGTCCCGCCCACTAATTTGTCTACAACTTCTTGAAGTCTTCTTGCCAACACCTTGGTTACTATTTTATACACACTGCCGACAAGTGAGATGGGTCTAAATTCGCTAAAATCCGTAGGGTTTGGCACCTTAGGGATTAAGGTAATAAAAGATCCGCCAATTCCACGAGGAAGTGTATTCTCATTCTCCAGCCCCCTAAATATCTTCATAACATCCCCCTTGATCACCTCCCAGTATTTCTTATAAAATCCCAAATTGAAGCCGTCTGGACCTGGTGCCTTGTTGCCATCACAACTCCATATCGCCATTTTCACCTCCTCCTCTGTGAAGCCACGAACCAGCCAGCGTCTCTCATTTTCCCCAATCGAAGATAGCCCTAAGTTGTCAACAAAAAACAGTTCACTCTTAGATCTGTTGAACAGGCCCTGGAAATGATTATATGCCTCTTCTTTAATCCTCCTAGGGTCATCCACCATGATTCCATCAGACCTGATAGATCCAATATGATTCCGACGTCTGTTGAGAGCCGTCACCACATGAAAGAAACGTGTATTTAAATCTCCCTCCTTGATCCACTGAAGACGCGATTTCTGATACCAACGACTTTCCTCGGCCAATAGCAAGGACTTGAGTTCTTTTTTCTTTCCAATCCATGACTCCCTAATATCCACTGGAACATCCCCATTCTTAAAACCCTCCTCAATCCCCCCAATCTCCTCTTGAAGCTCCTGGATTCGTTTGTCCAGCCTCGAAGCCCTATAGCCCTCCCAACTCTTAACCTTGTTCTTCAACAGCCTGAGTTTATCGCACAAACTGAGCCTCCTGTCAGAACCCGCCCCTCCCCCCCATGCCTCACGAACAATGTCATTGAACCCACTCTCAGCCATCCAATAATTGAAAAAACGAAATGGTTTTGGGCCCCAAGTTTTTTCCCCAAATTCCAAGCATACCGGATAGTGATCCGATAATACCGACTCACACCTCCGTTGGATGACTTCCCCCGATACACAAAACCAACCCGACGAAAGAAGGAATCTATCTAATCTACTACCTGCCCGCCCACCTCTCCCGAACCAAGTAAAGGCCCCTCCCTCCATAGGAAAGTCCACCAGTCCCAACTCATCGATGAACTCCCTGAATTCTCTAGACGAGCCGCCATCCTCACTAGATCCGAACCTCTCCCCTGCCCCCCCAACAGCGTTGAAATCCCCTGCCAAGCACCAAAATTCCCTATTGTTGGTGTTACATTTTTGGCTAAGAAGTTGCCAGAATTCAGCCCTAGCCCGCCTGTCGTTAGGCGCATGAATGCACAATACATTGATCACCTCACAAAAGCCAATCATGTTTCCTTTGATCCATATGTAATGATGATCGCTCTCAACCACAGTAAAAGTACCACAATTAGAATCCCAAATCACTAGCAGCCCTCCTGCATTTCCCATAGCCGGACGGAAACAAAAGTTGCATCCTCTCGAACCCCATAACCTTTGCACTAGCCTATCTCTCACCTCGACCATTTTGGTCTCCTGAAAACATACTAATGTCGGCCTACTCTTCTTGCAAAGTCTCAAAACCGCCCTCCTTCGAACCCCCCCATTTAAGCCCCTCAAGTTGCAAGTTAAAAACCTCATCGCAAACCAACTCCACAACAACCCACAACAACCCTTCACACTCCCTAATTTCACTCCCTGAGTTCACTACCTCCTTTCCAATTCTTCCATCACCCTACCAACTGCCTGGTGCCACCCCTCTGTTCGGACCAACCCCAGCTCCGTAGCGAGCTCTAATATCGCATCCGCCTCTGTGAAATCGACAACTCTAACCCCTTCTCTGCACCTAACCGTCGTGAATTGTAGAGAAGCAAAGCCGTCGACCGACTCACTTAGTCCAGATATACCCTTGTTTTTACAGAGGTTACCCTTTGTTCTCGCCCTATTCCCTCGCTTACGACCCCTCCGTGCTTTCCAAAACGACCCATTTAGCAAAGAAGCTACTGCAGCCTCAGCCTTCCTTAATTCAGCCGGTTCAGCAACGACATCACTCCCATCTTTCCCTAATTCCTCTTCCTGTGCCACCATATCCCCAACTATCCCCTGCTCAACCAATTCCGAAACCCCCATAGCACCCTCAACTAACTCGGCGATGCTATGACTAGCAAGATCGGAAGAATTCACCATCGATTGGTCCTCAGACACTCTACCATGATTATCCTCTTTGTTTCTTAACCTCTCCAACCCCTGCGCAACATTCGTGTTATCTCCCAAGTAACTCGACGAAGCCCTCCCAAGCTCCTCCTGACTGGCCCAATCTAGCCCAGTAGATTGATCACCCTGAGCCCTGTTGCCCTTTGCCTCTAGGCCTGAGGTTTCCTCGGCCCATTCCATATGTGTTTCCTTTTCACCAGGCCCAATCTCCATAACCCTCAATCCAACAACCTGAGGGGCGGATGCATTATTGTCCCCACCACTATTTAACTCTAACTGCATGCCCTCCACCTCATTAATGCACTCTCCTGCCTTTGTGGGAACATCTCCGCATGCCATCTGTACCTCGACCGTTTCCGCCGTATCAACATTAATAGGTTTCTCTCCCCCATGCATTATTCCTTTAGGCTGTTGCACTTCCCCATGCACTAAGATCCTGGAGCTCCCCTGAACTTCCATCTCCGGCAACTCTTCCGCCTCTCTCCCCGATTTTCGCTTATCAGTCGGAATCGCCTGGTGACCTTCGTTGGAAACATCTTCTTCCACAATTGATTCACAAAAATTAGTTACAATTCGGATAACTGACATACAATTTCCGACCCTAATTTTCATCTCAGTTGGGATAATCCCACCATCATGTAATGCCACCAACACCTTGGCTCGGTCCACCCTCTTCATTTCCTTAGTATCTCTATCAATGTTGATAACATCCCCCCAACCCTTTGTCACCCTTTGATAGTTTTCCACAGACCATGCGTTGAAAGGGATCCCGAATATGTAAACCCAGACTAACTCCTTCCTCACCAAGCTAGTGGGTTGCCATGGCCGCTTCCAAGCAATAAGCTGGTTGTCCCTTTTGTCAGAGATGAACTTGTCCTTTGCATTATGACTTTTGAAAATTGCCACCATCATGTGACCACCCCCATATAGAAACTCCACACAATCCTGATGTTCACGATACAGCCATTCCTGAAATTCCAACAGAACCTCTAGACCTCTTAACACGACCACCACTGCTCGCTGGAATCGTTCGGAGTCCCGTGGCACAGCTTCAAGTTGGATGGTTCCAGATCCTCGGTCTCCCATACCACCTTGCTTCCATTCAGTGCCCCGCTTTGTGACCTCGGCATATGACCTTTCATCCCGCCATGCCCCGAGAGGTAGAGGGCTGCATATCTCCTCCGACTTGTGGTTATTGTTGTTCTTGTTCAGCGTCGAAAATCGTCTGCGACCTCTGTCCTCGCCACCATTCATGCGACTACTCCTACTAGGGATAGCCCAGTTTACCCTAAGCGTATTCCCCGACCACTTCTGACCATTCAACTTATTGATAACCCTCGTCGCATCTTCCCTGCTCTGAAATCTGAAGAACCCATACTTGAACCCCTTAGCCGGCCATCTTCTCACTGGGACGAACCAACCCCGAACTCTCGCCACCTTGTCTATGTCTCGAAAGAGAAGTTGAAAGTTGGATTCCACTGGAATGTTTCCCACGAACACACCATAACTCTGTCTCCACACCTTCTGGCCACTTCCATCATTAGGGATAGGCGCCGAGTGCCTTTGCACCTGTTGTCCGACCAGCAATCCGTTCCTTCTCCATCTCTCGGTCGCCGGTCGCCGCTCCATCCTTCTCCATCTCTCGGTCGCCGGACGCCGCTCCATCATTGATAAAAAAAATACAATATATGCTGTCTTCAGAATTAAATCATATAAAATTAATGGCGTACCCAAAAATTCCCATAATTTCAGGTTGGTCTCCTGACAAAGATATCTACCAGTTTTAGGTTTTAAGTTTTCCCAATTTTCGAAGCTAACCTAACGAAAGAGTACAACATTTACAGTATTAAAAATCTGTCCCAGAAAATCCCTTATGAGCAGTTCCAATATGAAATTATTTGGGCATCGAAATACTCCTTCAAAAATTTTGAAATTCCGATTGTATATTCTAGGTTCATAGATCTACATTTTCTTAGTTTATCAAATTCTGAAATTCCGGACCTAGCATAGTGTAAAAATTCGTTCTTTCCAATACTTAAAATCTGTCACAGAACTCTATACTAATGAGAGTTTTCCTAACATTGATTTTTCGAAATTTAACATCAAAGATATGATATAGGGATGTAGATTACCCTACCTTAATGTGGTTCAAGGGATCCTACAGCAATCGTCTCGCCTTAACTCCTACTCCTGTTCAACCTCCTCCGTTCCTATACCAAACAACCCAAAAATCGTAAGAACTCGAAACTCTAAAGGAAGAAGAATACCTTACTGATTTTGGACAGAATTTACCACCTCCGCCCAAGGTTTCTGTACAAAGGAAGAGACGTCCTAGGTGCTGGTAAAAGAATGGGAACTCGATCCTCTTGGCACAAAATCTAGATCTCTATAATTTTTTTTTTTTTTTTGTACGTATAAGCAGCAACACTAATAGGAAGATGATGGGATTGGGGTTTAAAAAGAGTTTATGGTCGGCATACTTGGGAGTCAAATCTTCCCAAGATTTGCTCCAACTATCTCCATATCATATATTCAATACTATCAAATTCAAATGTAAAATCTTGATTACCGAACTTGTTATAGGAAAGTTGAATACTATCAAATTCAAATCCTACTAAATTTAGTTTTTTTTTTCTTTTATATATATATATATTAAAGATTATCGTACTTCAAATTGAAGAAAATATTTTATCAACCCATCCTAACATTAAATACATAAAAACTGCATACAACTTGACTATTATCATTTGATTAATTACCATATTATGACTTAATTAGTTGAGAAAAATTTGGTTGAAAAGAAATTATGGGGGTCTAATTACGTAACTATATATCAAATATATATAATATACGTTTATTGTAAAAATAAATGTTAATTAACTACTATGTGTATAATTTATTTAAATATATATAAACTTCCTTCTTAAGAATTCTCCAGGGTATATGTATATACATTACTGCTTGTTCAATTTAAATATATATATATATATTAATTATAACTACTATATATTTAAATAATTAAATAATTTAATAATCATTTTAATAATTATTTAGGGTATTACATATAGGGGCTCGGGGGGCCGCCACCCCCCAGTTCAAAATTTGCCTTTTAATTTTTATATAGTTATGTTTATTTAGCTATAGTAGAAATCTTTTTAATATAATTTCGTCTCCAAACTCAAACTATGGCATTAATATTTTATACAGTCATGCACATTTTTGTTATATACTAGTATAAATCATTTTCGATAATTTATGGAGAAGAGAGGAAAAACAAGGCAACGTGTTTCTACGTTAGTGGCTTTTTAAGATATGCTTATATATTCTTTATCTTAATCAAATAAAATAATAAATTTGGCTTATTATCTAAAATTGTAACTAGAATAGTGAGAACTTATTTTTTTACCCTATATGTGATTGTTATCCTATGAAAATTAAAGATAAAATAAGGGAAAGACATTTGGTCATCCCGCCCCCACCTCGGACACTCTACGTCCGCCACTGTTCAACACCATATCCAAATCCAATATTATGGATGTTTGGGAGTTGGCGGGGTTAGGATACCAACACCTACTGAATGTCATTTATTCAACACCATATCAAAGCCAATATTATGAAAGTTTGGGAGTTGAGTGTTGACAGATGTATTACTGGGGGCAGTATATCCAAAACTAGAATCATTTTCATTTTCCACAAAAATAATCATCAATTATATATCATTGCAAAGCTGTGGTATAAGATACTCCCTCCGTTTTTTATTAAGTTCACCATTAGCATAGTAGATACTATTCATTGAGTAACTTTAATTCAATTTTTTCATATAGTTATATAAGATAAAACATAGTCAAGTGAGATCTTGTTAGATTCGTCTAATCACGTAGTTTTGGAATATCAAATTTTTATAATTTTTACTTATATATAATATGAGATATTGATGATTGAAAATATGCATTGGATTGCGTGCAGTGCAGGATGGATGAAGTTAAAAAAAACGGAGGGAGTAATAAACTATTACAAGCATCCACCCGTACGTAAAATTAATTCTATTCCAAGATTATTTTTTATTTTAAAATTAATTGAAATAGTTGAAAATTAATTTAATTTTTTTGCTGAACAGCCTATACAGATTAAGAAAGTGGTGGTGGGAGCTCATGGCACATAAGGGAATAAAAGGGAGGGATAGGGGACCGGCGGGGAATCGAACCTCCAACCTTTAATTGGAAGTCAAGAAACTTAATCACTTGGGTTAAGTTCTCATCCCCTGAAAATTAATTTAATTGAGTAAAGACCTGGAAAATATATTAAATTAATAGTAATATACAACAAAATATACTCTCCTGGTCGCGCCATATTGACGCCAGATATTTCAGTACAAAATCAAATATATTTGTTTATCGATTTATATTTCAAAATATAAAAAATATATATATGCACGTATGTTTATATATATTGAAGAAATTCTTGTAGTATGTATATATATATATATATATATATATATATTAAAATTAGGTTATTACACAAATCTAATTTTTTTTTTTAACATCCTAGCTAGGCAGACTAGGAAAATGTGATGGGAGTCAATGTCACACAAATTACAAAAGGATAAAAGAAGAGGGATAGATGCCAGGTGGGGAATCAAACCCCTAACCTATAGGTTGAGAGTCGGCGGACTTGACCACTAAAGTAAGTCCCCATCCCCAATTACACAAATCTAAAATTGAGTTACTTGCAATAGAATTAAATAGGATTAAATAGTAATAAATAGTATAAAAATGAAATGAAATCATTTTCTATAGGATGGATAATCTATATATATTATTAAAACCATTAGTGGTCAACCAAGTCAACATTTAATGTGGTGTCTCCATTCTAAAATTTCTAATTTTCTTAGATTTTTGCATTTTCTATTAATTAAATTTAGATTTTTGTATTTGTTATTTATTTATGTCAAAATATTTAATGATTTGGATATGGAAATCCTCATTTCCATTTTTAAAAAGACTGAAAAAATTTCAATTTATAAGGAATTCCCATAGTTACCAATTTTAAAGATTTGAAATTTGAAATTTTGTATATTTGCATTTATTTATATTAGATTTTGGTTTTTTTATTTATATTAGAATTTTGCACTTTTTATGCAAACAATTTTTATTTTTACACAATTTTCAGTTTTAAAAAGATATAAAATTTTTAATTTATATGGAATTCCTACAATTTTTAGCTTTTAAAAGATTTCAAATTTCAATTTTGCATTTATTTATTTATTTATTTTAGATTTTTTCATTGTATTATTATTTTACATTTTTGCATTATTTATTTATTTATTTTAGATTTTGCATTTTTTTTATTCACATAATTTTCAGTTTTAAAAAGATATGGAATTTTTAATTTATATGGAAGCGATTTATGGTTTGATACATTGTTAATTGGTTACTTTTTTATTCGAAATATCAAAAAAGAAAAGCGAAACATAAATAATGGGATGGAATTAATATTATTTATTTTTGTTACATAAAAAAGATAATAAAATAAAAACTTAAATAGGCTATCAGAGGGATGTGATTTCCATTTTTGGACCATAATAAGATGATTTGAACAACATGCGGTCCGCTTTGGCCCTTTTTGTGGGTATATGGTTTGACACATTTATATTAATTGGTTACTTTTTTATTCGAAATATCAAAAAAGAAAAGCGAGACATAAATAATGAGATGTAATTAATATTATTTATTTTACTTATATAAAAAATTTAATAAAAAGAAAAACTTAAATAGGCTATCAGAAGGATGTGATTTCTATTTTTGGACCATAATGAGACAATTTGAACAACATGCAGTCCGCTTTGGCCCTTTTCGTGGGTCCGACAGCCTTGTAGTGGTCCAAAATTGTAAATGAAAAAATAATAGCTAAAATCTGAAAATTAATCATTCTGATGGCCCCAAAAAATTATTATCTCTAAAAGTAATTCAAAACGATTATAAATAAAAATTCATATTCATTGGATAAATGGTTTAAAGTAAATTAATTATTTTCACAAAGCATATTATAAATAAAAGAATATGATGTATAAAGAGTTATTGGGAGTGCGAATAGATTCATCAGTAAATAAAGGAAAATTTTATTTTTTAATCTATTTTTTAAGAAATGATTCATTAGTCTATATTTTAACATATTTGTAATTAACGGATTGACAAATATAAATATAATTTTATTAGGAATTGAAAGGCTAATTGCTGCAAATTATATAAGTTTGAAAATTTTTTCTCTGGAATGCCGATACTGAATGAAGTTTTAACGTCTGAAACATATAATCTATTGATACTAGAACAAAACATATTATAATAAGGAAGAAATGAAGGCGGGTCATGCTAAGTTATTATATTTCTTGATTGATGATCGTAATAATATTTATAATAAAATCATGTTTGTAGTTGATAGTGATGATGTTTGATTTTTTCCATTAGGTGGTGGAAATGATAAGACATTTATCAATAATTTATCCAGAAAACATTATGTATGGCCCTTCGTGGAAGAGGTGATATGGTGATGTCTGTAGCATCCAGTGGACTGAATATTCTAAATTTAGTATTCAACTAGATTGTGACGAGAATTCTCCCTGCAAAAACTCACTCCATAAAATTATTTAACCTCTTTTCTCAATAAAACAAAACTCATTATTTGGGATGAAAATTCTTAATTGGTAGAATGAATATGAGCCAGTCTGAATTACCCAAAATCTCCATTTGATTTCAGAGGAAAAAATTCCCATCTCACAGTTTGTTTTACTATGACTATTAAAAAAAAAACTCAATGTCAATTTTTAAAGAAACTTGGGCTTTATTTTCAAGACAAGTTTTTACCCGTGTCAGTGATGTGTGCAATATCTCGTGTCACTGGAAGAGAGGATTCCAAGTATTATGTAATTAAGATGGATTAACTTAAGATACTATAAGAAATATTATTTACAATGAAAATTATATATGAGAGAAATTGGCACAATAAATATTTCATATACGCAATGGTGATTGGTAAAGCTGGTATTGATCTTGGAGATGTACAATTAGATGTGACATTTCCGGACGATAATTTTATAAAATATACGGAAGATCACATAGCGGTATTTGTTCAAAGTACTTATGCAAATATGAACTGCAGCATTTCAAATCCAGATATTTTTAAAGATTATGTTATACTAACCCATACCAATGATTGCTCATACGATCAATGATTACATCATAGAACATATATCTACAAATGAAAATGTATATATATATATATGTATCAGTTCTAACAATATTTATCAAGATGATGAAAGCATAAGTAAAGCTAATGAATTATTTTTACTGGAATATCTAAACACAATTAATTTTTCTGGATTACCGAAAAATATAGTTGAATGAGGGTTGCATAGTCATGCATCTTAGGAATATAGATCAATCAAATAAATTATTCAATGGAAATAGGTTGATCGTAACTAAGATGCAGAACCATATAATTCAGGTTAAATTAATTTTCGAGAAACCATGAAAATAGAAAATTCTAGAGTGGTAGAATAATTATGAGCCTATATGATTTAATCAAATTCCCCATTCGATTTCAGATGAGAAAATTCCCACTCGCGGTTTGTTTTGCTATGATTATAAACAAAAGTCAATGTCAATCTTTAAAGAATGTTGGACTTTATCTTCCAAAACCAATTTTTAGCCATTAACAGTTATGTTGCAATATTTCGTGTAACTAGCGAGATGTGACTTAAAGTATTATTTGCAAAATTGATACTTGATGTAGGTGATGGTAAAGTTGTTATTGAATTTGGAGATGTACAATCAGTTGTGACATTTCCGGGTGATGTTCTTATAAACTCTAGTGATCCTATAATGGCAATTTTTTATAGTACATATACAAATATAAGCTGCACCACTTATAATACAAATATTTTTAAGGATAGTGTTATATTAGCCCTTCCCAATAAGATTTTCAACAATGAAACTTTCAGCAAATTGCGGGGGAAGTTTTCATATTATGCTTAATAGTTATATTTAAATTTTGTTTTATTTTAATTTAAATTTCAAATTAAATAAAAATATTATTTTAATAATTATTTTTATTGATATGTTAGGTTTGTACCAGACAAGCCACATAAGTTAAAGAAGACGGTATTATATGATTTCTTTGTTAGTTTTAGAATAATTAAATTATACTATTATCATTTACTCCTCTTTTGAATCTATATAAAATCATTACATATTTTTCATTACTCAAAATACAATTTATTATTAATTTATATAATATAAATATAAAATATATAAATATGCCCGTCGAGTCTCGACGGGTTACTTGCTAGTATATTTAAAAAATAATTTATTAACATTGACACTCATGTGTCGGAAAAGTATGTGGGTGCCCAAGTCAGCCAAATTAAAAAGGGGAATAAAGGAAGGGATAGGGGGACAAGTGGGAATCGAACCCCCATTCATAAGATTGGAAGTCGGAGAACATGGCCACTAAGTCAAGTCCTCATTCCAATGTTTTAAAAAAATCGAAGTAATAATAGAGAATATATTGAAGATTACAAAGTTTTTATAGGAGTATTTTATAGTGATAATAATAATAATTTAAATAGATACATAACTATAAAAAGAAATACAAATAATATATGTACTATTGATTTAAAATAAATATCATAATGATAAATTTAATTTTAAAACTAATTAAAAAATATAAGAAAATAATTTAAAAAGATGGAATCCACGTTATTTTTTTTTTCGAATAAAAAGGGGGGCCGAAGCCGATTTCATTCAACAACTTGAAACGAGTAGTACATGCCTACAGAATCATTAAGTAGCACAACCCTCAAGGATTCGGGAGGGCGAGTAAGATGTTCGAAACCAAAAGAAAGGGAACTATCCCGAAGGAAAAGATCACAAACTTTATTAACAACCCTAGGAATAAGGGTAAACTTAAGTTGCCAAGGCCAAGACTTCATGTGGTGGATCCGAAAGAGAGTATCAGAGCAGCATCCGGTTGAAGTAAAATTGGAGTTTATGAGCTCAATCAGGTGACTATTATCACTTTCAACTTCTAACTGAGTAATGCCCAGGGACCAAGCTTCTTGAAGACCAAGCATCACACCCCAAGCTTCTGCATGGAGAACATCCATGCGATTCATCTTGGTGCGAATGCCACTGACCCAAAGACCATCCGAATTTCGAATAACCCCACCGGTTGAGCTATAGAAGGAAGAAGTGCTACCAACACAATTGAGTTTAAACCATCCCGCCGGGGGCTTACGCCAAGTATCTTTCTTTGTCGTCCAGGATCCTCTACCAAGAAGCTTGGAATCTGCAATATTTCTGATAAAGGAACTGCTACTGCGGGTGATGATGTGAAAAAGGGAATCCCAGTTGATTGTAGTAGAACTATACAACTCCTTGCATCTAGATTTCCAAATATACCAGGCACCAATAGCAAAGATGGCAGCCTTCAAGTCACCAATCTTAGTACAACGGTTGGAATTAATCCAAGCATGGATGGAAGGGGTCCAAAAGGACTGATGCACGAACCCCAGCTGCTCCCAAACTCGAGCCGAAGAGGGACAATCCCTTGGAGCATGGATGGGGCTTTCGATCTCTCCGCATTTCCAACAAGAGTCGTCAGGGGAGAGCCTTCTCTTGTATCTCTCAGAGGCAGTAAGGATCTTATTATGAAAGCATAACCAAAGGAAAGATCTGGAGCGTTGGGGACACGACCATCTCCAAAGATGCTTCCAAATGGGAGAGTGGATCAAAGAAGTGGAAGGTGGTGAGACTAAAGCATGCCGAGCGCTTTTAACTGTGAACTTTCCATCGGGACCAAGTATCCAAATAGGGATATCATCCGGATCGGATGGGTAAAGGTGGGATGATTTGAATAATGGATTGAATGGTATTGATGGACAGAACTTCGATCAAGTCATCAATGCTCCATGCATCGTCTTTAACGTAGAAGTCGATTGTACGATCCAACTCCAAGTCATTGAGAGGCCGCAAAGCAAGGTCCTGCAAGATAGTATGATCATCAATCCAAATATATAATATTATTATCACTATAAAATAATAATAATTTAAAATGAGGTAAGTACTTGTAGTACTACTCACTCAGACTGTGTTAATAACATTTCATTTAGACTTTTTATATTATTCGAAATTTTGGTAAAAAATATAATTGTAAGAGGTCTTACTAAATTTATTTATTTTACATAATTTTAAAAATATGTTTTATATAATTTGTATTTTTAATTTTAAGATACATTAAAATTTTAAATTAGAAATAATGGAACGATATAAATGAGATAGAGAGAGTATATATATTCTGTTCACATGTTCACATTCTATTCTATGAATTACTACTATTTTACTTATCCAGTATTACCTTTCATACTCCCTCCGTCGTCCCACTAGAAATATTTTATTTGATTTTTTGACACTGCTCATTATTCAATTTTGACTCAATATTATTATATTATATGTATATATTTGAAAAAGTTAGTCAAATTCAGTATTTTTAGATTCTTTTAATCATATAGTTTTAGAATATATATTTTACATAATTTTTTTTATATATTTTAATATATTAACGATTAAAAGAATATATTACATGCAATATGTAAGAAAAAATATTTTTTATATTAAATTGGATGTAAGAAAAAATATTTTTTATATACATTTTAAGGTATTAATAAATTAAGCTCGATAGAAATAAAAATTTAAAAACTTAAAAATTCGATATTTAAAATACAAATTTAATAATTTCATATCAAACCCCGAAGTATCTGCCAAACATGACACGTGTCTATGTCCTTGTCTCTGCACTCGGCTATTCACTTCGCCCAAATTCCTAATAGCGGCACTGCAAATCACTTGATTTCCTTCCTGCCGTCTCCAATTGATCTGTCCCGAAACACAGCAGCATTGGCCATAGTTCCCTCCGTCTCAAACTCTCAAACTCTCACACCCACTATGATTCCTTATTATTCCTTCCCTCTCCCTCCCTCCGCCTTATTATCTCTAATATCTAAACTTGTTAGTGCGCGCTATAATACTTCTTGATACACGAGTCTGGAACAAGATTTAAAGCCCATAGCAAATTCTTTCTTGTCTTCTGTCAATTGCAATTTGCTACCAAAATTTACAACACTTGATTCTTCAACTAAACAACCTTTATTACTTCACCGGGAAAGCTGTCGTCTACATATCCCGTCTACATATCCCATACCATACAAGACAACTCATATTCTCATAAACCCAGAAGAGGAGGGAAAAAAAAAAGAAAGAAAGGAAAGAAAACGAAACATCGGCATTCCAAACCCAATCCCAGCATACCATCATTCATCACTCGCATTATTATTCCAAATGTCCAAGTGTGATCTCAACCGATTTGAACCTCTATGGTCCTCGGCTTTTTCGGCTCCGGCGGCGGCACCTTCTCCACCGTCACTTTCAGCACCCCATCCTGGCAAACCGCCGTTATTTTATCAGTATCCGCATTCTCTGGCAGCACAAATTTCCTCATCAATTTCCCCATCCGTCGCTCCATCCGCACGTACCTCGCCCCTTCCTTCTCCTCCTCCTCCCTCTTCCGCTCGCCGCTAATCAGCAGTACATTCCCTTCCTCCACCTGCACCTTAATGTCCCCCGATTTCAGTCCAGGCATGTCCACCTCGAACACGTACGAATTCGGATACTCCTTGATGTCCGCCGGCGTCGCCGCCATCGCCCTAGCGTCGCGCACGTAAGTCCTGGTTGGAGCGCTCGCCGATTTGTCGCCCGAAGCGTGGTAGTCGTCTCCATCGAGCATGTTGTGCAGAGCATGGAGAAGCGGGGAATCGAATCCGGCGAATCGGATGTCCATCGTGATATCGGAATTCGAATCGGATGATTGATTTGATCTGATTATTTTTCTGCTGACAATTTTGATACTGGATCGGAATTGAATAGATGATGGAATTGCAATGGAGGTTAGAATGGCTATATATATGGCAGAGCAGAGGAAAGGAAGAAGGTGGAAGAGGAAGGATGAGGATTGCGGAAGGTTCTGGAGTGAAGTGGAAGAACAGAGTCGGTTCGTGGCAAGCTTCCAGTACCTTCTGGTACGTAGTAGTAGTAGTACTATTTATTTCTCAAAATTTTATGCGTTTATGAATTATGATTCCGTTCTTTATTATCCAAAATAGATTGCTCATCCCAAAAAAAAAAAAAAAAAAAAAAAGATTCAAAGTAGTACAGTAATTTATAAGTAGATGGGCCTAAGTATTGTGTAGTCGCCCAAACGAAATTAGATAACTGATTTCGGTCCACTACTAGTAACAGTACCCAATTGGCGCGAGTTATTTGTATCGGATTCATTTTCCTTTTAGTTTTCACTTTTCAGGTTCCCACTGTCATTCATTAAACAACGCAGTTAATAAATTTTAACCTCATAAATCAATTAGTATTATGACCATGACATTTTATTTTATTTAATTTATGTAATGTCTAAAACATAATGTTTTATTTATTACTTTTTAGTGGACAAGTAGACAAACCACCAATATGAATTGTATATACTCCCTCCGTCCCACCCCAAGTGTCCTGTTACTGTTGGGCACGGGAATTAAGGTAGAGTTGGTTTGTGAGTATATGGTGGGGTCCACATAGTTGTTGGAGGGGAAAATTATTTTTATTTATAGAAAGCAGACATTTGTAATGGAACATCCAATAATAGTAAGTATGACATTTGGAATGGGACGGAGGGAGTACATAATTTCTAAAATATGTGAAATTATAACAAATTAATAATTTAAATTAATAATTATTTTGCTTAAAATAATTAAATATATCCCATCCTCTATATATCTTAGCCTAAAAACACTCATTATTTTGGCAGATTAAAACCTTAGTTTTTTTGGCGTGTACCGAGTATTCCCAGGCCACATTGAACCCAAGACTTATCCCTCGAGGATCTGGCGGACATTGAAGGGTTGTCTATCCCAAAATCAGAATTCTGCATACAAAAATATTCGAATCCGAGTTGAGCTAGTTAATACTCCCTCCGTTCCATATAAGATGTCTGGTTTGACTTTTTGACACTGTTCATTGTTCAATTTTGACTCAATACTATTGCAAGTATATATTTGGAAAAAATAGTCGAGTTCGGTCTTGTTAGATTCGTCTAACCGTATAGTTTTAAAATATATATTTTACATAATTTTTACTTGTATATATTTTGAGATATTAATAATTAAGAAAATGCATTGGATTGTGTGCAGAAATCAAACATGTCATTTTAGTTGGGATAGAGAGAGAGAGTATTATTTATTATCATTTCTATTTTAGAGCCAATGAAAATATTTTGTATAATAAATGCCATATTTTGATCACCCTTTTAGGCATTTTTTTTCCCATTAAAGGTTTAGGCAACTTATTTACCATTGTTATTCATATTCTTTGTTTGGTCAAATTGAATATCTTTTTTTTTTTCCTTTTTTTTGTTTTGTTTTAGTTTTTCGTTTTTTTATAAAAATAAAAAATAAAAAAAATCAGCATTTGTTCTATCGGCCTCAATCAAACTATTATGGGTGGTCAAATTGTGTACTTTTATAATTTAAAGCAAATAAACTTTCATTAAATAATAAAACTATATTTGACGTTACAATAATAATTTTAGATTTTAAAATAATTATTTTGGATTTGTGCATGCAGAATTTTATTTTGGGACAAACAACCCTTTAATATCCACCAAATCCTCGAGAGATTAGTTTTGTGTCCAATATTGTCTAGAGATAACTGGTATACGCAAAAACAAATATACTCCCTCGTTTTTAAATTGTTGTAACATTTGGAAATTTGGTACTATTCACACACGCACTTTGGCTTAAAGTTTTATCATAGTTATACAAGTTAAAATATAGTTAAGTGGGATCTTGTTAGATTCGTCTCGTCAAATATTTTTAAATATCGAACATTTAGAATTTTTACTTGTGCCGATCTTGAGTTATTAATGGTTTAAAATATACATTGGACTGCGTGCACTGTGGGTTCGTTACAATTTTTAGAAAACGGATGGTGTATATATTTTATACTTTCTCAATCCAAAAAATTATTTAATGTCGGGGTTGGGGACTTACCCTAGTAGTCAAGTCCCCCGACTCCCAATCTATAGGTTGGGGGTTCGAATCCCCACTCGACCCCATATCCCTTCCCTTTGTTCCCTTTATAATTTGTGTGGCATGGATTCCCAGACCTTTAATGCCTCTTAAAAAAATACTTCATATATTTAATGTTAGAGAAAGAAAATTGTATACAATTATTAATTACCTATGTCTTATCCTCTAAACTTTTATAAGTGATAATTTTTGTAACTAATGTGATACGAGTTTCCACCAAACTTTATGGGTATTCGACAATTTCATTTATTGGAGAGTCATTCACTTGATTTCACTTGGGTTTTTCTTACATGACCCTAACCTCATTGTAAGCAACAAGTTTGAGTAATACTCGGGTGGCAAAAGACGGTATATCGAATACTGTTACCGATACCGTACCGTACTGAAATTTTCGATATGGATAAAAATCATAGTTTGATATATCGAAATTTTGGTTTCCTATAATATACTCCCTCCATTTTTCAATATCATTTCCCTTTACATAGTTGATAATATTCATTAAGTAACTTTGATTCAAATTTTTTAGCATGGTTATATAAAATAAAATATAATCAATTGAGATATTGTTGAATTCATCTAATCACATAGTTTTATAATATCAAATTTTTACAATTTTTACTTATATATAATTTGAGTTATTAATTATTAAAAACGTGTATTGGATTATGTGCACTGGAGAAGTGGTGAAGTTTAAAACAACGGAGGGAGTATACCGTTACCGTACCAAAAATTATATGTACCGAAATATACCAAAAAATACTGAAAATTTTACATACCGAAAAATACGTTACATGCCGTTACAAATCGGCATACCGAACAATACCCGAAAAAATCAATACCGGAACATATCGCGGTGTTGGGGCCACTAGGTAAGTGGGCCGCGAGAAGTGATTGGGCCAGACAACTTGGGCCAAAAAGAGTTTAAAAGGAAGAAAGACTCAAAATTAATTGGGCCAAGAGGCTAAAGATGGACGATTGAAGCCAACATCCAGACGAAGGGAGGTTTCCAAGAACAAGAGTTGTCGGCCGAAATCGATTGAGAAGCAGCCGATGAAGGAAGAGCGAAAATCGGCTCAGAGGGATCAGCCGGGGAGCGGTTACCAGAGCTCCGGCTATAAATAGGGGATGCCATGCTCATAATCAAGAGAGACCAATCCACCCCAAAATTCCTTATGCAAATTTTAATTCTTTGTATCTTTACTGCTTTCTTTACAGCTTTCCTTTAACAGCTTTCCTAGACTTTAGCTTAGCAATTAGCGGTTACTTTTTCCAAGTCCGTTGTTTCTCAACAACCGGTAGTTTGGTTCCGTTTTTCGGTTAATCAGCCGTGGTTTCTCAACAACTGGTAGATTTTCCATTGTATCCATTTTGCCATCGCAATTTAGTAGATTCAGTCAAGTTTGGGTGTATTAAGTCAAGTTTGGGCGCATTATCGTGATATCGGACCCGTAATCGGTTTGATTCTTTTCCGATAGCCTCTCTTAAGGAGAAAAAGGTCCTTGGCTCGACGCTAACCAAACAGTGGCATGCCCAGTGGGACACACAATGGCATTTGAGTCACATGCAACTCCGGCGGTTAATACGACGGCAATGATTGATTTGCCACCGATGCAGGAAGAGCGCGCAGGAGAACCAGGGGAATTCCCCCCAGGATTTCCTGGTACATCAAACTTCCACAATCAGGAGTTTCCGCATGACGATCTAACCCCGCGGTTCCGTGATCACGTCCAGTTTATGGTGGAAGCGGCGGTTACTAATTTGTTTTGGCAGATAGAAGGAAATATACTGGCAGCAATGCCAGCAATGTTCAGAACCGAATTAGCGAGGAATATGTATCCGATGGAAGCGCAGAACGCACCGGTGGCGCCGAATCCACCTCCTGTGGTGCAAAATCCTTATAATTACCAACAGCAGGCCTATCGGCCGCTAGGATGGCAGGGGCCACGGCCTTTCGTTCCTCCTCAACAAAGGTACGATCACCAGCAAAATCAACCGCCTCAGCCAGTAGTGCAACCGCCTGCTCCAGAGGTACAACAACAATATCTACCACAGCAGCCGAATCCACCACAACTGGTTGATAGAGAGCTCATAGCTGAGATAATTCGTACACAGTTTGGGAACCTCATCGGCCAGGAGAACAGGCCGATGTACATGAAGCCTTATCCCGACTATATAGAAGAACAATATCCATTACCAAGAGGAGTGAAGGTTCCTGATTTCAACACGTTCTCGGGAGAGGTCGGCTAATCGACAATAGAACATATTGGCCGATTTACGGCTCAATGCACCAGAATAGCACAAAATAATTTTCACAAGTTGATATTATTCAGCTTGTCGCTTACTGGTCCAACATTTGAGTGGTATATTAATTTGCCCGCAGGATCAGTCAACACCTGGGCCGAAATGGAGCGGTTATTTCATGACCGATTTTACAACACCAGTCCTGAGGTATCTGTGGTTGATCTCACGTCAACCAAACAGAAGGCAGCGGAATCAGTCACTGAATTCATAGAAAGATTTTACGCCGTCAAAGCTCAAATGAAGACGATGTTGCCAGAGCACGAATATATCCCAATCCTGAAGCAGAATTTGAAGTTTGCCATCAAGGACAGATTGATGGTCACAAGACCGAGGACTGTGGCCGAATTAACGGCCGAAGCCATAAGGATGGAGACTTACTTAGCAGAGCAAGCGGCTTTCAAATCAAGCCGAAGTCAGAGTGGGAGATCACAACCTATCCAGTCGGCCGCATCATTTGCAGTGTCTCTGGATAGATGTGAAATCGGAGAGAAGTACAATATGGACGATATTCCTGCCTTAGCAGAAGTTGCAAGGGCCGAATTAGTAATAAAGAAGCCTATGACTTGTCCAACACTTCGGCTAGTCAGAGGCAAGGTGAAAGAAGGAGAATAGGTTTTCTTCTTTCGATCTATATCAGATGGATGAAATTTTTTATTATTGCCAGAAGAATGGATTACTTGAGTTCAAAGGGAATCATCCACAACCGACTAAAGAACAATTGGA
The DNA here is from genome assembly GCA_030278955.1 of Hygrophila difformis. Taxonomy (NCBI): domain Eukaryota; kingdom Viridiplantae; phylum Streptophyta; class Magnoliopsida; order Lamiales; family Acanthaceae; genus Hygrophila; species Hygrophila difformis. The sequence continues at coordinate 27,346,085 of JAOANR010000012.1, forward strand.
CGCTGGGTGGTGTAGATTTCACGGATCGGCCACTCATTCTACAGCGGTTTGTGGACACTTCAGAAAGATGATTCAGAAGCACGTGGATGATGGGAAATTGAAATTCCCGGATAGATTGATGGCAATAGATAAGCATCTGTTTCCTGTCGCTAACATGGTGATGGTACACCCCGATCAAAACAAGTCTGTGCATGATCGTTTGGGGGACCAACCATCGTCCAGTAAAAGCTCTGTCCACGATTGGCTAGGAAGTCATCCATCGGTTCAGAAGAAGACAGGAGTGTGGAGACGATTAGGTTCTCCACGGAAGGGGAAAGAGAAGGTTTCAGATGTTTTTGACCGATTGAGAGACTATGAAGTTAATGAATGGATCAAACAATCGGACAGACATCAGAAATCGAAACCTATGGACGAAAGGGAAATGCCAACATTGAAGATCATAACCATGGTTGGGATTCGGAGATGAAGCTGACAGCCGATAAAAGGAATAGGAAGACTGTAATCCAGATTACGGTCCCAGAAGAGGTTGTTTCCCCGGAGATGAAGAAGTTTAGAAGGCCACCAGCCAACACTCAGGTAGGCCAGTGGGTTCAAAATTCCCCAGAAAAAGGCATTTCGGCCATAGCCGATTTGGGAATCCAGCTTGAAAGGTAGGAGACGAAAACGTCCAAGAGGGGAAAGGATCCTATCGTACCTTCAAACGAAGAATGCAGCGGCTGAAAGCAGCTAGGGCGTATAAGGAAGAAGAGTACGAAATGATGCATATGAAGAAAGACTTCCCAGATGATTGTTCTTCGTCTAAAGGGAGGATTTTGAGCAAAGTATTTTCGGCTCGTCTAAAGTCAGCCGAAAATAAAAGGAAGACGAACTGTCAGCCAAAAGAAGATCAGGATCGGCTGAAAAATAAAACTAAATTTCGGCCGAAAGCAACGAAGCTAGAGGCCGATAATGGTCAAGTAAAGCTGAAAGAGGAATGGAAGCCTAGACCAGTCCGATCTAGGGAATGGAAGCCAAAGACAACTATTGTCCCAAATAATGAAACACTTTCAATCGGACAATTCAAATTCGACTTTGGGTCTAGTGCAAATATGGTAGGAACAGCCACAGCGAGTGGTGAAGAATACTGGTCCGATTCTGAACCAGTTGTGGTCTTTTGTCAGAAGGAAGGGGAATATTTTGGCGAAGAAGACCCCGTAGTCGACTTTTGCTTTACCAAAGTTGAAGCACTTCGGCCCGAGGCCGAAGCAGAGAAAAATATGGAAGAAGGGTATGAAGCTTTCGTCCCAGAAGCTCAGCCGAGTACAATCTTACCTCCGAAAACAAAGATGTCTCAACATGTGAGGCCTTTGTATGTCAAAGGTTGGGTTAATGGGAGGCCATTAAGGAGAATGTTTATTGATGGTGGAGCAACCGTCAACATTATGCCATTGTCTACGTTGACAAAGATAGGCCGCTCGAAGGACGATTTGTTGCCCACAAGGATGAAGGTGCTAAGTGTAACATCCCGGATAATTAATTCATGATTAAATTAATTTAATTATAATTACTTAACTAAGTTGGCTTAATTAATTAAGTTGGTGCTTGATAAATTAGTTAGATAGCACAACGAGATAAATTAAGAGTCCAATTCATTAAATGAGTGATAGAAGAATGAATCACATCCCATATATTAATTAGAGAGTGGCCCAACAAAGTAACCCACTAACTCTGACCCGATCCATTACTCTCATTCACTAAAAGAGATCGGGATTTTGGAACTGGGGACAATTCTCCCCATTTGTTCTTCCCGTCTCTTGCACAAACGCAGAAGAGAACTAGGGCACAAAATTGGGAAAGCCACGATGAAGAGAAGAGGAGCAGCGGTTGGAATCTTGAGGTGGAGAAGAAGAGCTTTGACATAATGAGGTGAGAAATCTCCACTATTTTCATTTTTTTTGCTTCTCAGATTTTTGGATTTGGGGAAGAATCGAGCTCACATTTTTGGAGGAGTGAAGCTCGATTGTTTGTCAGAGGAGGAAATGCGTCAGTATGGCGGAGGAGAGGCGGCCACGACATTAAAACAGAGCTCGCCGGCGGGCGAGCTGCTGCTGCCGGAAAAGGTGGCGCGCGGTGTCATGCCACAACGCAGCAGCTGCTGTTGTGCAGTGGCGGCTTCGCCGCTGCTGTGCTCGGATGCCGCCGGCGGGTGGTGGTGTTGTGGCCTGGTGTAGGTGATGGTGGCCTGGCGGCAGGTGGTGGCAGTGGAGATGTCGGAGATGGCAGTGGTGGTGTTGGTGTTGATGGAGTTATTAGATTTTCTTATTCAATTGCTTAGTGGTTTTGATTGTAAAAATGTGTAATTGTTAGATTGAGTTCCATGGCTTCTTGGTGTGCTAATATAGATGTTAAATAAGTCGTTTTCATGATAAATTATGGAAATTGAAGTAGAATTTGAGATTAAAGTGTGATTTGGGAATTTGAGGATTCTTGAATTAGTTGGTTAGTTCCTAGATAATTGAACTAGTAGAGTAATATAGTTGATAATGGAGGTAATTGGGAATTTTCTTGAAAAACTTGGGTGAAGTTTTTAATTGAACAAAGTTAGATTTTATTTAAAATTTGGGAATGCATTATTGGCTTAAAGGCTTAAATGAGATTTAAGATGTTGAAGTGAGGTCCTTGTTTAAGTATTGTATGCCTATGAGTTTAGCATGTTAATAAAAGAATTAAAATGGATTTATTTGATTATGTTGATATTTGGGACTTGATATTAAAAATGTGATTTAAAGTTAAATGTGTAATTGAGAAATGGAGGGATGACTATTATTTGTTTAAGTGTTTAAAGATCTTGAATTTGGGAATCAAATGCTATTGTTATGTTGCCTTGAAATTTTGTACCTTGTGAACTTGTGGGCTATTGTGGATTTGGAAAGCATGAGTTATTTTGATGTTTTGGCTATGCTTGAATTAATTAGATGATATTGCTAGTGTTTTAATATGAGAATACTTGAGTGCTTAAGCTTTAAGAATATTATGTTGAGTATTGGATTAGTCTTTATTATTTGGCTTTGTTGAATTATTTTGGAGTTACCTAATTCTATGTTGATAAACATAGAATGGGAAGTGTTGGGTGGTTGATTTGGAGGGATTATAAAAAGGGGATTGGAGGTGGTTGTTGGTGTTGGAGATAAGAGGAGATGATGGAGTTGGTATTGTTAAATTATATTAATTCTTATGATGATATTATTGTACAGGGAACGAGTGTGGACTTGTATTGAAGCCACGTGAAAGTTGAAGTTGTACAAAGGAAGCTTTGAAGATTTATAATAAAAGGCAAGGGTTAAAATGGCATAATTGCATAAAGAGATAAGTGGAGATGTTAGACAATGTGAATTTAGATGATTAGGAATATTATTCCTAGGAATGCTTAAAACCTATTTCTAGATAACCTAGACGTATTTAAGTGTTCCACACGAATTGTATGATGTTTCTAGATAACCTAGATGTATTTAAGTGTTCCACACGAATTGTATGATGCCTTAAATGAGCTTGGATTATTAGCCTTAGATGAATCTAAGTGTTCTCGCGAATCATATGTTGCTTTAACAACTAGGTCAAACCTTAGAATCTTAAGGAATACCGGGTGGACGGGTTCCTTGCGCTATGACTTAAGAGAATATTTACTGCTATGTTGAGATTGGTGTATCTCAAGACCATTGTGATGATACTTGACAACTCTTATTATGTGTTCAATCTATGGTTTGGTTTTGGTAAATTATATGTCTTATGAAACCAATGCATGAGCCACATTGTATATGGAATTTCAAATATCGGATGAGGGTAATTGTCCCTCCTACGGGTAGAGCCTGTATGTGTCTATAACCCTAGGCAGTTGGAGTACTGTCTGGGACACCGGTGTTGGTAGTTATAGAGTCCTCTGCATGGCGAGATAAGCCTGTATGTGTCTATAACCCTAGACAGTTGAAAACTAGTCTAGGATGCCGGTGTTAGTAGTTATAGAGTCCTCTGCATGGCGAGAGATGATATTATTTGGTTAATGGATTATGGTACATTGGATTGGTTTCATCTGACATATAATTTGATTAATGAATTATGGTGCATTTGATTGGTTTCATATTTGATTAATGGATTATGGTGCATTGGATTTATTTCATCTGACATATAATTTGACTAATGGATTATGAGCATAGGATTGGTTTCATATTTGATTAATGGATTATGGTGCATTGAATTGGCTTCATCTGACATATATTTTATTAATGGAGTATGGTGCATTATATTGGTTTTATCTGACATATGTGCATGGCGAGAGGTGATATTGGTGATTAATGGATTATGGATAGGATTATGTTGTATATGACTCGAGGAAAATGTCCAGAATTTACTTTATGTCTTTAATTATTGTTATTAATTGTTGTTATAGATTCTTTATGCTATGCTACTTGTATTCCTTGCCAGTACAACGTTATGTTGTGCTGACACCTTGTCGCTGTTTGGTTGTTTTATAGATTTTCCTACGGATGGCGCAGAACACGATGATGGGGTATGGGCTGAGCGAACTAGTTAGGGTGCATCTTTATGTTTTTATTTAATTGGAATATATTTTTATACACATGTATCGGTTATCTGATGTAGAGTTAAATGTCGTTCATCAAGGTGATTGTTGAAGCACTTGAATTTTATTATGTGTAAATTTCTGGTATTGAAATTGTGAGCATATCGATAATTTATTCAGGGTTTGTAGCCCGGATATGCAATGTGATGTTCCGGGGATTGCTCACAGCTCATGATAGTTTTCTTGTTACAGTTATTTATTGTACTTGTGTCTAGCCTTGTATTGACTGTCTAAGCTGAGTAATCGACAGTTTAGAACAGTTAATACGGTGGTGACGTCACGAAAATGGTTTTAAATTTTCGGGGCGTCACAGAGTGGTATCAGAGCAGTTTCGCTCCACGGGAATTTGCATTATAATCATCATAGCGGGTTTGCTCTATTATGTGCTTAAAACTTGATAAAAGCATGTGGTGAGGTGTGCGGGGATTGCATATAGGATAGGTTTGCATTGTCATATGCTAGTTAGATTTACTTTTGTTGCATTGGATTTGTAATTATTTACTGCGTGCCTTGTGGATTTGAGATATGGTTTAGGAAATAACCATGAGCAAATAAAATGATATCTTAAGGGATCTATATTTTAGTTCAGGTGGCAACTTCTGGGGTGGCAACTTATTCAGAAGTTGCCAAATAATTATTGTTATTGAAATACTCTTATGATATAAGAGACTTTGTTGTAAAGACGTAGTGCTCTACTTAACTAGTTCATAACTTTTATTTCATTCGAGGACGAATGATTCTAAGGGGGAGATAATGTAACATCCCGGATAATTAATTCATGAATAAATTAATTTAATTATAATTACTTAACTAAGTTGGCTTAATTAATTAAGTTGGTGCTTGATAAATTAGTTAGATAGCACAACGAGATAAATTAAGAGTCCAATTCATTAAATGAGTGATAGAAGAATGAATCACATCACATATATTAATTAGAGAGTGGCCCAACAAAGTAACCCACTAACTCTGACCCGGTCCATTACTCTCATTCACTAAAAGAGATCTGGATTTTGGAATTGGGGACAATTCTCCCCATTTGTTCTTCCCGTCTCTTGCACAAACGCAGAAGGGAACTAGGGCACAAAATTGGGAAAGCCACGATGAAGAGAAGAGGAGCAGCGGTTGAAATCTTAAGGTGGAGAAGAAGAGCTTTGACATAATGAGGTGAGAAATCTCCACTATTTTCATTTTTTTTTTTGCTTCTCGTATTTTTGGATTTGGGGAAGAATCGAGCTCACATTTTTGGAGGAGTGAAGCTCGATTGTTTTTCGGAGTAGGAAATGCGTCAGTATGGCGGAGGAGAGGCGGCCACGACATTAAAACAGAGCTCGCCGGCGGGCGAGCTGCTGCTGCCGGAAAAGGTGGCGCGCGGTGTCATGCCACAACGTAGCAGCTGCTGCTGTGCAGTGGCGGCTTCGCCGCTGCTGTGCTCGGATGCCGCCGGCGGGTGGTGGTGTTGTGGCCTGGTGTAGGTGATGGTGGCCTGGCGGCAGGTGGTGGCAGTGGAGATGTCGGAGATGGCAGTGGTGGTGTTGGTGTTGATGGAGTTATTAGATTTTCTTATTCAATTGCTTAGTGGTTTTGATTGTAAAAATGTGTAATTGTTAGATTGAGTTCCATGGCTTCTTGGTGTGCTAATATAGATGTTAAATAAGTCGTTTTCATGATAAATTATGGAAATTGAAGTAGAATTTGAGATTAAAGTGTGATTTGGGAATTTGAGGATTCTTGAATTAGTTGGTTAGTTCCTGGATAATTGAACTAGTAGAGTAATATAGTTGATAATGGAGGTAATTGGGAATTTTCTTGAAAAACTTGGGTGAAGTTTTTAATTGAACAAAGTTAGATTTTATTTAAAATTTGGGAATGCATTATTGGCTTAAAGGCTTAAATGAGTTTTAAGATGTTGAAGTGAGGTCCTTGTTTAAGTATTGTATGCCTATGAGTTTAGCATGTTAATAAAAGAATTAAAATGGATTTATTTGATTATGTTGATATTTGGGAACTTGATATTAAAAATGTGATTTAAAGTTAAATGTGTAATTGAGAAATGGAGGGATGACTATTATTTGTTTAAGTGTTTAAAGATCTTGAATTTGGGAATCAAATGCTATTGTTATGTTGCCTTGAAATTTTGTACCTTGTGAACTTGTGGGCTATTGTGGATTTGGAAAGCATGAGTTATTTTGATGTTTTGGCTATGCTTGAATTAATTAGATGATATTGCTAGTGTTTTAATATGAGAATACTTGAGTGCTTAAGCTTTAAGAATATTATGTTGAGTATTGGATTAGTCTTTATTATTTGGCTTTGTTGAATTATTTTGGAGTTACCTAATTCTATGTTGATAAACATAGAATGGGAAGTGTTGGGTGGTTGATTTGGAGGGATTATAAAAAGGGGATTGGAGGTGGTTGTTGGTGTTGGAGATAAGAGGAGATGATGGAGTTGGTATTGTTAAATTATTAATTCTTATGATGATATTATTGTACAGGGAACGAGTGTGGACTTGTATTGAAGCCACGTGAAAGTTGAAGTTGTACAAAGGAAGCTTTGAAGATTTATAATAAAAGGCAAGGATTAGAATGGCATAATTGCATAAAGAGATAAGTGGAGATGTTAGACAATGTGAATTTTGGTGATTAGGAATATTATTCCTAGGAATGCTTAAAACCTATTTCTAGATAACCTAGACGTATTTAAGTGTTCCACACGAATTGTATGATGTTTCTAGATAACCTAGACGTATTTAAGTGTTCCACACGAATTGTATGATGCCTTAAATGAGCTTGGATTATTAGCCTTAGATGAATCTAAGTGTTCTCGCGAATCATAAGTTGCTTTAACAACTAGGTCAAACCTTAGAATCTTAAGGAATACCGGGTGGACGGGTTCCTTGCTCTATGACTTAAGAGAATATTTACTGTTATGTTGAGATTGGTGTATCTCAAGACCATTGTGATGATACTTGACAACTCTTATTATGTGTTCAATGTATGGTTTGGTTTTGGTAAATTATATGTCTTATGAAACCAATGCATGAGCCACATTGTATATGGAATTTCGGATATCGGATGAGGGTAATTGTCCCTCTACGGGTAGAGCCTGTATGTGTCGATAACCCTAGGCAGTTGGAGTACTGTCTGGGACACCGGTGTTGGTAGTTATAGAGTCCTCTGCATGGCGAGATAAGCCTGTATGTGTCTATAACCCTAGACAGTTGAAAACTAGTCTAGGATGTCGCTGTTAGTAGTTAAAGAGTCCTCTGCATGGCGAGAGATGATATTATTTGGTTAATGGATTATGGTGCATTGGATTGGTTTCATCTGACATATAATTTGATTAATGAATTATGGTGCATTTGATTGGTTTCATATTTGATTAATGGATTATGGTGCATTGGATTTATTTCATCTGACATATAATTTGACTAATGGATTATGAGCATAGGATTGGTTTCATATTTGATTAATGGATTATGGTGCATTGGATTGGCTTCATCTGACATATATTTTATTAATGGAGTATGGTGCATCATATTGGTTTTATCTGACATATGTGCATGGCGAGAGGTGATATTGGTGATTAATGGATTATGGATAGGATTATGTTGTATATGACTCGAGGAAAATGTCCAGAATTTACTTTATGTCTTTAATTATTGTTATTAATTGTTGTTATAGATTCTTTATGCTATGCTACTTCTATTCCTTGCCTGTACAACGTTATGTTGTGCTGACACCTTGTCGCTGTTTGGTTGTTTTATAGATTTTCCTACGGATGGCGCAGAACACGATGATGGGGTATGGGCTGAGCGAACTAGTTAGGGTGCATCTTTATGTTTTTATTTAATTGGAATATATTTTTATACACATGTATCGGTTATCTGATGTAGAGTTAGTTGTCGTTCATCGAGGTGATTGTTGAAGCATTTGAATTTTATTATGTGTAAATTATCGGTATTGAAATTGTGAGCATATCGATAATTTATTCAGGGTTTGTAGCCCGGATATGCAATGTGATGTTCCGGGGATTGCTCACAGCTCATGATAGTTTTCTTGTTACAGTTATTTATTGTACTTGTGTCTAGCCTTGTATTGACTGTCTAAGCTGAGTAATCGACAGTTTAGAACAGTTAATACGGTGGTGACGTCACGAAAATGGTTTTAAATTTTCGGGGCGTGACACTAAGTTTCGTGGGAGCACAGACGACGGCCGAAGGGTGTATCTTAGTTGATGTCACAGTCGGAACAATCTTGATTCCGACTATGTTTTTCGTGGTAAATGCTGAAGTCCCGTATGCGGCCCTATTAGGCTGATGCTGGATTCACACAGCCAGGTGTTTGCCATCAACGCTTCATCAGAAGATATGGTTTTGGAAGAATGATGGCATAGTGGAAGAAATAGATGGCGATCGACCACCGTTTCCAGTCAGCTCAGCTGGGCGAATTGACGCGGTGTTATACGAGGAGCCCATACACCGTTCCTGGCGGTAGTGGGGGAACGATACCCGCAGGTCGTTGAATGCGACTGGACAGATTTGGGGTTTGAAGTCAGATACCAGGCCGACGTACGGCTAGACGCTGAAGAGAGTAAGTAATGGACGAAGCAATCGAGAAGACGATCGAGTTCAAATCGGCTGAGCTCGAACATACGAATGAGGAGGCAAGGTGGAGTGAACTCATAGACGCTATTCCGAAACGAACACCAGATTTTAAAGCACAAGATCCCCTGAAGATGGTTAATGTTGGCACAGATAGTCAAGGGAGATTCCAGTCAGTGCAAATCTAGATCAACGTATGACTAGCCGATTCAGAGAGGTGTTAAATGAGTTCGGAGATTGTTTTGCGTGGGACTATACAGAGATGCCAGGATTGAAAAGGTCCATTGTTGAGCATAGACTACCGATCAAAGAAGGGTTTAGGCCGCATAAACAGCCGGCCAGGAGGGCAGCGCCCGAAATAGTCCCGAGAATAAAGGAGGAAATAGAAAAGTTGTTAGCGGCTGGATTTGTTAGGCCAGCTAAATACGTAGAGTGGTTGTCAAACATTGTTCATGTAATAAAGAAGAATGGGAAATTGAGAGTTTGTATTGATTTTAGAAATCTTAATATAGCCACTCCCAAGGATGAATATATGATGCCTATCGTTGATTTGTTAATTGATTCGGCCGCGAAACAGGGGATGTTACCTTTTATGGATGGTTATTCTGGATACAACCAAATTTTTATGGCCGAAGAAGATGTGCATAAGACTGCATCCAGGTGTCCTAGAGCTATCGGGATATATGAATGGGTAATAATGCCATTCGGCTTGAAGAATGCATGAGCTATGTATCAGAGGGCCATGATCTATGTTTTTCATGATTTAATAGGAGACTGTGTAGAAGTCTATATCGATGACGTCATGGTCCGATCCAAAGATATGGAAAGTCATTTGGCCGATCTGAGAAGGGTATTTGCAAGGATGAGGCTACACGGGGTTAAGATGAATCCAGCCAACTGTGCTTTTGGAGTACAAGTAGGGAATTTCTTAGGGTTCTTGGTGCATAACAAACGCATAGAAGTTGATGCGAATAAAACCAAGGCGATCCAGGAAGCCAGACCTCCGCATGACAGGAAAAGTCCACAGAAGTTCTTAGGCCAGATCGGTTTTCCAAGAAGATTCTTGGCAAATACAGCCGTGAAAGGAAAACCACTGACCGATCTACTAAGGTTAAAGAAAGAGGAGGAATTCAGATGGGGAGTTGACCAGCAAAGAGCCTTCGAACAACTGAAACATGCTTTGATTAGTACACCAGTGTTGGTCCCTCCTATCCTCGGCCGACCATTGAGGCTATATATAGCAGCGGCCGAAGAATCTATTGGAGCATTGTTGGCACAAGAAGACGACGAAGGAAGAGATTGGGCGATTTACTACCTGAGTAGAATTCTTAAAGATGCAGAACTAAGGTATTCGCCGATTCATAAATTGTGTTTAAGTCTTTATCATGCATGCCAAAAGCTGGAGTATTATATTCAGCCAAAGCGAGTGATAGTGGTGGCTTCTGTTGATATAATCAAGATCATGATGAATGATCCAATCAGCAGCCGAAGAATGGCCAAGTGGGCCATGAAGTTAAATACGTACCAAATCGATTTGAAGTACCAACTATTAAAGGCTATGAAAGGACAAATCGTAGCCAATTTTCTGGCCGATTGATGCACCCTGTGAAACCACATTTAAATAAACTTAAATTATGATAAAATGAACCTAAATTGCATGCATGAGACCCTATTTTACTGCTTTTTAGTGTATATTTCATGTAATGTGTAAATATTAATAAGACCGGTTAAATTGAGCTTATCCGAGCCCAATTTACCTTGTTTTATGCTTTTTAATAAGACTTTGGCAATTCTAATACATTGCAATGATGTTTCAGGCATTAAAAGGAAGAAAGAAGATGTTCGGAGGTCAAAGGATGCAAAATTCGGAATTTTCAACACTGGAAGGCTCCAGAATGCGCCACATAGGCATGTCGGCGCATAAAAATGCTCTTCAGCGCCACTTTATGCGCCACCTCAACACTTGGGAAAATTTCGGATGGAAAAAGCTTCAGGATGCGCCACAATAGCTTGGTGGCGCCTAAATCTGCCTTTCTGCGCCACTTTTTGCACCGCAGGATGAGAATTTTTTCCAAGTTTGCTTCAGGATGCGCCACACCTTCTTTGTGGCGCATAAAAATGCCCTTCTGCGCCACTTTTTGCGCCATTTCCAAAAATTCGGAAAATCTCCGTATGCACCGCAGCTTCTTGGTGGCGCCGAAAACCTCTTCCGAGCGCCACTTTTTGCGCCACAGTCGCGGTTGAGCAGTTTTCTAACCTCCCGAACATGGTTTTAAGGGCCGTTTTTCTTCATTTCTCCAGACCAGACTTACCATTTATCGAAAAAAAAAACTCTCTGAAAATATCTGGAAAATGGGAGAAGAAGGCCGGAAACACAAAATCAAGCCGGAGGAATTGGCCAGAATGATGTTCTGATCGAGTTCTTCTTATCATAGGTGTTGCCTTTCTTTTTCTTGCTTTGTAATGAATTGAATTTGCCTCTAAATGTAATCTGCTATCATGTTTTTAATTTGTAGACGGATTTCTGTATTGTTCGTGTTAGAAGTGTTCTAGAACGGGAGTTCAGATTCACTTTGAAGTACGAATTCATCTTTTATGGAAGTAATATAATGTGTCGTTGTTTTCTATTGGAATCTGGAATTATGATTAAAATGTCAGATTATGATTTATCTAGTTTGAACGCTATTCTGCATAAATGGTAGAAGTGAAATTCATGTTTTGCTGTTAGTTTGCTTTTTGGTCGATTGAATTGGATAAATCTGCTATGATGTTAGAATCTGTATTAGAATTATATGTTAGATGCTAGTAAACTAATCGATATTCTATGTTTTTGCTCAATCTGCTATCCAAATTATTAATCTGCTAAAGCCTGAAATGATCGATCAATCTTAACTTCCTATTTTTAGTAATCTGGCATTAATTCCAATTTATCTGCATTTTAATAATATTAATTAAATCCAGTTTACCATGTGTTGCTATTATTTTACCATAATTGTTAAATTATTTACACTGTTCTGCATAATTAAATGTTAGAATTCAATTCTGTGATTTCTGCTTTGCTAAATCGGGAGATAAAAAGTAGAATTAATATTTTAGTACCAGAATTGGGAATAAATTACATTATAAATGGATTCTAGCATGTGCACAATGATTTGGGAAATGAAAAGTGTCTTTTAATTGCTATAGGAAAATTTGTAAGCTTGGGAAAGACTCAAATTTAAGCCTAGAATAATGATTGCAGAATGTTAGATAATTTAACCAACTTCCATGAAATCTGTTTAAGCATAATTTGATTATTAGCAGATTATAATAATTTTAATCTTTATAAAATAATTAATTTTAAGAAATTGATCTTTTTAGACATTGGAAAATGCTAAATCAATATGCAATTTCTATTTTATATAAAGATGGCAATATTTAAAATATTACAAGCATCTCCCATTTATATACTTATTAAATATAACTTTAATTTGCTTTATTTTAAATTTAATGTCACTATTTTTAATTAAATCACCATTAGAATTAATCAAAATCTTTTTAAATATATTAAATATAATTAATGAACTTAAGAACAATTAAAATTTCTCCGGAATGAAATAATATTCTGAAATTCCCTGTGGATTCGACCCGGTATTCACCGGTTTTTATTATTTGATGACAACCATCCGCTTGTGGTAAAATATGAGTAGTGAAAATCACCCATCAATTTTTTGGCGCCGTTGCCGGGGAATTTGTTGTGAATTTTTAATTGTTTTTAGTTTATTAATTTAAATCTATTAAGTTAAATATTAATTTAACTATTACTTATTTTACTTTATTTTTATTTAATATTTGCAGTGCGAAGCAAACAATCAGAAATACCTTATGATCCTGAAATTGAGCGTACTCTTAGAGCTATTAGATTAGGAAAACGTAGGAGACCAGCTCAGTTGGAAATTTTAATTAATTCATCCCCTGATGAAGAAGACTATTCTACAACGACTGGAGTTTCAACAATTCAAACTAATCAATTAGTTGCTCAGTTCAATAGGTTAAACATGGCAGCGAATAATAATGATAATCAGGGTAATAATGGAGGTAACGGTGGTGATTTGGAGCACGATGATCAAGCTGAAATGACCATTGAAGAACACTTACAAGGAACTAGTGGAAATCTGCTTAATAAAACTCCTAGGCCAGATGTAGATGCTTTAAGCTTTATCCTTCAGCCTGCACTAATCACAATGGTTCAAGCTAATCAATATAATGGAGCACCTACTAATGATGCTGTAGAACACATAAGGAACTTTCTGGACTATTGTGACACAGTGAAGATAAATGGTGTTACTAGTGATGAAATTAAGTTGAGATTGTTCTCGTTTTCACTCAGAGATAAAGCTAAAACTTGGTACAACTCACTTCAATTAAGGGATGTCACTACTTGGGATAAAATGTTAGAAGCTTTCTTAGAACAATTCTTCCCACCATCCAAGGTGATTGAATTACAAGAAAAAATCAAAGAATTTGTGCAAGATGAGGGTGAAACTTTACTTGAAGCATGGGATAGATATAACACCTTATTGGCGAGATGCCCGAATCATGGCTTTGAAGATTGGCAGCAGATGCACTTCTTCTACAATGGGTTGATTGATCATTGGAGGAACTTGTTGGATGCAGCAGCTGGAGATTCGTTTCTGTCTATAGGACCCTCTAGAGCTAAGGAAATCATAGAGAAAAAGATTTATAATATGAAAAAATTTCCTGGTAAGAAAAATGCTAGAAATAAAACAAAAGGGGGAATCTATGAGGTAGAAAAGGCAGTTGCTATAGATTCTAAGTTAGATGCTTTAATGAGGGAGGTTTCTACGCTTAAGAAATGTCAAGCTAAAGTTGTGAGATGCGGTATTTGTCATGGACCTCACGAGTCATCAGCTTGTCACTTGCTTGATCAAGGACTTCAAGAGACTATGCAGTGTGAGGGCACTGAGGAGCAAGTGGAAGATGTGAACTACATGGGAAATAGGCAGCAAAACTACAACCAAAACCGTCCTCAAAATCAAAACTTCTATCCAAATCAGAATTCTCAATTTCAACAAAACACCTATCCACAAAACAACCGTCAATCTTATCCACAAAACCAAAATCAAAATTACCCAAATCAAAATCCAAATCAAACCAGAATTTTCAAAACCAAAGTCAAAACCAAAACTATAATCAAAACCGAAATCAGAATCAACCTTTTTACCCTAACCAACAGCCTAGGAACTTTCAACCTCAACAACAGCTGCAACAAAATCAAGTAAGTGATGAGGTCAATTTAAAAGAGTTAATGAGCACAATCGTGTCTCAACAACAAACAATTCAGCAAATGCAAGCCTCAATGAGAAATTTAGAAGTACAAGTTGGTCAAATTGCTAGGGACACTTCAAATAGACAGCAAGGAACACTACCAAGCATGCCTGATCCTAATCCAAAAGAGCAATGTAAAGCAATCACTTTAAGGAACAAAAAGGAATTACCCAATCCTTACCCTACCTTAGATGATCCAGAGATTTTAGCTGATGCTATAGAGGATCAAAATGAAGATATAGAGAAAGAAAGTCAGCATAAAAACACTGATGACACTAAGGAGAGTGAGAAAATTCGAGTTGAACAAGATAAGGGTAAATGAAAGTCTGCTGTCTCAGTCAAGCCATATCAGCCACCTATTCCATATCCACAGCGTCTTAAGAGGGCTAAGGAAGATAAAGATTATGCTAAATTCTTAGAAGTCTTTAAAAATTTAAGAATTGATATTCCTTTTTCTGATGCCATTGCACAAATGCCTGTGTATGCTAAGTTTTTAAAAGAAATTCTATCAAAAAAGAGGAGTGTTGATGATGAAGAGAAAGTGACATTGACAGGGGAATGCAGTGCAATTTTACAAAGAAGGCAACCTATTAAACAAAAAGATCCTGGGAGTTATACTATTCCGTGCATCATTGGCACTAAAGAATTCAACAAAGCTCTGTGTGATCTCGGGTCTAGTATTAATCTGATGCCTCTACATGTCTTTAGAGAACTAGGAGTAGGAGTTGTGAAGCCTACTAGGATGCAGCTACAGCTTGCTGATAGATCTATTAGGACTCCTTTAGGCATTGTAGAAGATGTTCCTGTTCAAGTAGAGAGCTTTATTTCCCTGTTGACTTTGTTGTTCTTGATATGGAAAAAGACATTGATATTCCTCTGATTTTAGGTAGACCATTTTTGCAAACTGGTAGGGCTATGGTTGATATGGATGATGGTAAAATTACACTTAAAGTAGGTAATGAACAAGTGTCGTTTGACATTTCTAAGACAACTAAAACACAACACGCTAGTTCTGACACCTACCCGTGTAATAGAGTCACAGCTATCTATCAGGAGGATGAGGTGATTGAGAGAGAATTCTTTGCTAGACACGATCCCTATAGGAAATTTGAGCAGTTAGTGGAGAGTTGTGAGGACCTAGCTGAAAATAAGTGTGAGGGAGGATTACCTGTGCAAGTAACATGTGCAATAGAAGAATCTAAGTTAGTCCCGTCTGTTAAAAAGCCACCTACATTGACATTGAAAGAGCTGCCATCAAATTTGAGGTATGTTTTTCTTGGTGAGAATGATACTTTACCTGTTATTGCAAGTAATAAATTGAATGATAATCAATTAAATGCATTAACCCAAGTGTTGAGTAAGCATGTTAGAGCAATAGGTTGGACGATAGCTGACATCAAGGGACTGAGTCCAGCATTGTGTACACATCGGATTTATATGGAGGAGGATGACAAGCCAGTGAGACAGCCCCAGAGGAGATTGAATCCACATCTACAAGAAGCTGTAAGATCAGAGGTTATTAAACTACTCGATGCAGGTATTATCTATCCTATTTCTGATAGTCAGTGGATGAGTCCAGTTCAAGTAGTGCCTAAAAAGGGAGGTATGACTGTGATTAGAAATGAAAATGGGGAATTAGTACCTACTAGACCTACTACTGGATGGCGTGTATGCATTGATTATAGGAGATTGAATGATAAGACTAGGAAAGATCATTTTCCACTGCCTTTTATTGATCAAATGTTAGAGCGTTTAGCTGGTCATGAGTTTTATTGCTTTTTAGATGGCTATTCTGGTTATAATCAAGTTCCAATTGCACCTGAGGATCAAGATAAAACTACATTTACATGTCCTTACGGTACATTTGCATATAGGAGAATGCCATTTGGTTTGTGTAATGCTCCAGCTACATTTCAGAGATGCATGATGTCTATATTTTCTGATTTAATTGAGACATGCATTGAGGTATTTATGGATGATTTTTCTATATTCGGGTCTGATTTTGAAAAATGCTTAATTAACTTGGAAAAAGTTCTGATTAGATGTGAAGAGTCAAATTTAGTTCTTAATTGGGAAAAATGTCATTTTATGGTTAATGAGGGTATTGTCTTAGGACATAGGATTTCTAAAAATGGCATTGAAGTTGATAGGGCTAAAGTAGAAGTGATTGCAAAAATTCCACCTCCTAATAATTTAAAAACTTTGAGAAGTTTTCTGGGACATGCTGGATTTTATCGAAGGTTCATAAAAGATTTTTCAAAAATTGCATTACCTCTGTTTAAGCTGCTATGTAAAGATGTTGAGTTTGATTTTACTGATGAGTGTATTGAGGCGTTCAATAGGATCAAGGAAGCATTGGTGACAGCACCAATTATTCAGCCACCTGACTGGAGTCTGCCATTCGAGATCATGAGCGATGCTAGTGACTTTGCTGTTGGAGCAGTATTGGGTCAACGAAAGGATAAGAAACTTCATGTTATTTATTATGCTAGTCAGGCTTTAAATACTGCCCAGAGAAATTATGCCACCACTGAAAAAGAACTTTTATCTGTTGTTTATGCATGTGAAAAGTTTAGGCCATATCTGATAGGCTCAAAAACTGTTGTTTACACTGATCATGCTGCTATTAAATATCTGTTTGCAAAGAAAGATGCTAAACCACGGTTAATTAGATGGGTATTATTGTTACAGGAATTTGACTTGGAAATTAAAGATAGAAAAGGAGATGAGAATCCTGTAGCTGATCATTTATCTAGATTGGAGCATGAAAAAGGGGAAGAAAGATTAATTAATGATGCATTTCCTGATGAAAATATGTATTTAATAAATAACACTTCCTCTGATCCGTGGTTTGCTGATTTTGTGAATTATTTAGCATGTGGTGTAATTCCTGATCATCTAAAATGGCATAGCCAAAAACAAAAATTTAAAACTGATGCTAAATATTTTATTTGGGATGAACCTTATTTGTTTAGACTCTGTTCAGATCAAATTGTAAGGAGATGCATCCCTGATGAAGATTTTGAAAAAGTATTAAAGGCTTGCCACGAAGGACTTGGAGGAGGACATGTTGGACCGAATAGGACAGCTCATAAGGTACTCGAAGGTGGTTTATATTGGCCTAATATTTATCGTGATGCTAGATCATTTGTGCTAAAATGTGATGTATGTCAAAGGGCTGGTAATATCACTAAAAGGGATGAAATGCCATTAAAAGGAAATATGTCTGTTGAGTTGTTTGATTTGTGGGGAATTGATTGCATGGGTCCATTTCCACCATCTAATGGGAAATTGTATATTCTTGTTGCTGTTGAGTATGTTTTAAAATGGGTAGAAGCTGAATCATGTGCTTTAAATGATGCTAAACAAGTGATTAAATTTTTGAAAAAGCAAATCTTTACTCGTTTTGGTGTGCCTAAAGCAATCATTAGTGATGGTGGATCTCATTTTGTTAATAGGGCTGTTAATCAAATGTTATCTAGATTTCATGTTCACCATAGGATAACAACACCCTATCATCCTCAAGCCAATGGTCAGGTAGAAGTCACTAATCGTGAGATTAAAAAGATTTTGGAAGCTACGGTAGGAAAATCTAGAAAAGATTGGGCTTTTAAGTTAGATGAAGCATTGTGGGCTTATAGGACAGCTTTTAAAACACCTATAGGTATGACTCCTTTTAGATTAGTTTATGGTAAAGCTTGTCACTTACCTTTTGAACTTGAGTTTAAATCACTTTGGGCTATGAAGAAATTGAATTTTGAATTTAAAGAGGCTCAAGGAAAAAGGAAAATAGATCTTACTGAATTAGAAGAAATTAGACGTCAAGCTTATGATAATGCTCTAATTTATAAGGAGAGAACAAAACTTTATCATGATAAGATGCTTAGACCTAAGGTATTTGAAGCTGGACAATTAGTGCTTTTATTTAATTCTATATTTAAACTGTTTCCTGGTAAATTAAAGACAAAATGGTCAGGACCTTTTAGAATTGTTAAGGTGTTGGATATTGGTGCAGTAGTTTTAAAAGCTGAAGATGAAAGGGAATTTACTGTAAATGGTCAAAGACTTAAACATTATTTTGGAGATGAGGTTAAATTCATCGAACAAATTAATGTTAAGCCTTTGGTTATTTAAATCTGCTTATTGAAGTAAGTACATTGCATTTTAATTATGTTGAGTTTGATTTATTAAATTTATAAAAACCAATAAAAATTATAAAATGACAGAAAAAGACAAAAATATTTTGCATTTTATTGTTTATGTACTTTTAGTTGCTTTACTGCTTTTATTAATTTAAGTTGTGTTTTTATTTTAATTATGTTGTTTAAATTTCATGCTATGTTGATTGCATGTGTTCAATAAATTGAGTAGGACATTGCTTTTGAATTGGAATAAGTAGCAAAATGTTGAGAAATGATGGATTTATGTGTGCTTGGAGAATTGATCTTGACATGTGTATTTTGACTCGGTGATGAGTTAAGGAGGAGAATCTATATGGACTAGTTGGTTTAAATGAGGAGAATTATGATCCGGAAGGATTTGAGGAGTCTATATATGCTAAATCTGACTTGTTAACCTTAGGGAGTGTAATGACTATCATTTTGGTTAAGTTTGAACTGAAATTCGAGTGCCACAGACTCAGTTTAGGCGTCATACCTTCTTGGTGGCGCCTAAAACCATGCTCAGGCGCCATATTATGCGCCACTTTTAAACTTGGAAAAAGTTGCAGTCAGGTAAGGCGCCACTTCTTCTTTGTGGCGCATAAAATCACTCCCAAGCGCCAAAATTTGCGCCACTCCCAGACTTGGGAAATTTTTCTATCACAGGATGCGCCGCACAGCCTGTGCGGCGCCTAAAAGGTGGTTCCAGCGCCACTTTTGGCGCCGACCCGCGGGTTAAAGGGTCCTGACCCGGTCCAATCGGGAATTAAATCCCAAAAAGCTCATTTTCTCCTCATTCTTGCAAAATCGACCGAACTCTTCTTCTTCTCCATAGCCTTCGACCGAGCGCCATTTTCTTCTTCCCAAGCGACACAATCCGCGCCACTTTGGTAAAATTTTTCTAAATCTTGTTTCTTCCTATCAATTCTTATTTACATTGTTCAAATTCTCATTCCAAAACCCAATTTTTGCTTTGTTTGAATCAAATTAGGGTTCTTCAACCCTAGTTCTTCAAATTTGGGGATTCCTCTTCAAAGTGTTCAAATTCTTCAATTTAGGTAAGAATGGCTATCCTAACTCAATTATTATCATATTCTAGTGCTTTGGAATGCATTAATTTTGGTATTGGTGTTGTTACTTGAATTTTGGGTTTTTGTAGAATGTGGGATAAAATTTGATTTTGATTGTCTAAATTCTAGTTTTAGCATGAACAAGTGTTGTTGAACATGGTTTGAATGCATGATGTGAAATTTTTGGATTAACATTAAAAGTTGGAATTTTTGAGAATTTTTAAATCTGAAAATTAGTTTAAATTAATTAAAATGACATTTTTGATTAATCAAATGGATGAAACATTACTAGAATATGTCATTTTAGTTATATTAAAAATATAAAGTTATTTTCTTGTCAAAAATTCCATGTTTTTCATAATATGAGATAATTGAACCATGTTTTGATAAAAACTCTCTTATTTGTAATTTAGTTAATTTAAATAGGTTAATTTATCATATGAATAAATTAGAATGGATTTAAATATTAATTTAAACCATTTGTAATCCATTAATTTGATAGTTTAGGTTGTTTTAGTTTTTAAATCTGGAAATTTAATAAAATAGGGAGCTTTTATTAAAAAGACATGTTAAACATGAATTTTAAACTCTAAAAGAAAATGGGTGTTATGTTTAAACAAAGTTTAGGCTTCATAACTTTTAAACTGCAACATCTTGGTCATTGAGTTATTTAAATCCCACATTCTAGGTTGATGTATATGTTTGCTTTGTACTTAACACTTAAGTTAAACCTTTGGTTTAAACTTAAGTGTGAGGATGGGAGGCAATGCATATATATGATACTAACCCAGAGTTTTTGTACAACCACGTACTGAAATAATGTATAATCCTCCAAACCTCCCTAAGAAATCGGGTTATAGGTATATACCCATGCCCGAGGGGAGAATGGGGATTTATGATCCACAGTCACCGGATAGCGTTCCTACTCCTATTCCTGATGAGCATATTTTTGAAACTCGCAGACTCCGCACTAAAAATTTGGTACAGATGGATCATCCACAGGGATCAGGAGGTGCCTCCAAGTCCAAGGGACTTCTCTCCTATTTTAGGAGGAACAAGTCCAAGAGTGGAGCATCTTCTAGACATACCACAGTACCAGCTGATGACCATTAGGAGGTCAATCAGCCTAACCAGCCTGATCAGACCATTCAGCCTGAGACGTCCGATCGGTATACTCTCATTCTCAAATCTGTCAATTTTTCTCTTCTTCCAGTTTAATTAGCTTTCCAATCTCAATCCTTTCTTCCTAAATTCTGCCACCATGAGAGCAAAGAGAAAGAATAACCTAAGAAACAATGGTGGAAAGAAATTGAAAGCCACAGAGCCTGCCCCATCACAGACACCAGAAATTAGAGAACCCATTCCGGAGCCGGCTGCTGTGGGTGCTGAAGACATATTTGTGAACAATCTGGTAGCTCCCGATTCGTATAATGGTTACGATACTTCTTTCAATTCTGCTCAACCAACGGAGGATGATCCACAGCAAGAAGAAGATGTCGCTGAATCCCCGGAGGAAATCTCACCGGAAGTTCCTCGTGATTCTAAAACCAAGAGAAAGAGTCACAATAGAAAGAATGATACTACCCCTCTGGAAGAATTAACAGGAGATACTTTTAATCCGGCTATTTTCATCAATCAAACCGCATATTCTTATTATCAGAAGATGGTGGAAAGATGGATTATTCCGGACAAAGGGTTCACTGAAGCTGACATGGAGCGATTTTCGGTTCATGATGCTCTCATGAGTCGAGGATGGATGAAATTTGCTGCGCATCCGGAAGGAGTTTATTCTTGGGAGCTTACCAGACAGTTCTTGTGCAATGCTCAGTATGATCACTATACTTCATGGATTAGGGGAGTGCATGTGCCATATGGTCCTGCAGTAATCAATGAACTTTATGGTACTGTGGATGTCTCTTGCCCAGCTACGAAGAAGAAGCACTTTCATGACCCTATTCATGAAGAGGAAGGAGGACCAGAATTGGAGAAAAGAATCTTGAAAGAGATGTTCGAAACTCAAAAGAAAGTTGTCTACATAGGGGAGAAGAAGGAGAATGTTGTAGCCACTCTAATGGCTGCACCTTTATATCAGATCTACCTGCTTTACAAGCATAAGGTGTTTCCTACTTCGCACACTTCACAACCGAATGCAGAGGAGCTTTATTTTGTGTATTGTGTGAAGAACGGGCTACCTATTGACATTGGAGATATGATAGCATATGAGCTGGATAAAATGGCGTCTGACACTACACGGACTGTGCTGGGATTTCCTGCACTGATCTGGACACTTTGTGAGAGAGCTGGAGTGAATATGACGGCCTATGTTCATGATGTGAAGCCAAAGCCTCCTATCTCTTTCAAGAATTTCTATAATAAGCCTGGAGTAAAGTGTGCAGAGCTTGGTTACCCTACTACATCCCGTGGGACACCCACTTGTCATCCTGATAGACCTAGTACATCTGGTACTAAGGTAGAGCCTGCAGAGATTGCAATCAATAGGATGACCTATGAGATTCATCAGCTTAGAGAGGAGATGAAGAGGAAGGAGGATAGTACACGAGCACAACTTGCACAACTTTCCAGTAGACATGAATTTTTCATGTCTGAAAGTCTAGGTGATCGATATATTCCTCCTACTACTAGTTCGAGCTCTACAGGGAATGATGATGTTCCTAGGGAAGATGAAGTAGGTGATTCGGATGGATCTTTAGAAATCTAGATTTTGATTAGATAGGATTGCTCCCTTTTTGGTTTAATTTGTAATAGTTAGAATTATTTTGGTACTATCTTGCTTATTTAATTAGCACCTTTATGTAATAGTTGCTAAAATTTGTGGTATTTTGCTTTTGGTAAATTTATGGAATTTAATATTTTAATTAAATCTGTCCTTGTTTATTTAATGGATGAAAATAATTATTAAAAATCAAAAATCTGAAATTTATAAAATAAAATAGTAAAAAAATCTGAATTAAATAAATAATGGATAGAATTTTAATTGTTTGAATCTATAAATTACCATGTGTTCTAACAATTATCTTTTGTATGAGCAAATACCATATAAATATATAAAGCAGCAGGATATACCACAAGAAGCAAGCAAAAGGGGGACATTCAATACGGTGAAAGAATTTCTAGGATCTACATATTCCAGGTGGGATCTTTTCATGTTATATGTTATCAATTTGCATGAAGAATATGGTAAGAGCTCGAGTTGATTTAATTTCAGTTTATTTTACTATTTGCTATGCTTTAAATAAAATGGTACATGCATGACTAGTTATTTTAAATTTAAATTGTGTTTTCCCAGTGGTGCTATTATTTGGAGATTATCACATCATTGTCAATCTGGAGAAAATCCAAATAAGTCTAAATGTTCTGCTTTAATCCGATTTTACAATATAATGAGTGTTAGGTTTCTTAGTTTAAAGTTCTAGACTTTGTCAAATTGTTATGCAAGTTGTTTGAGCTATTGATGACAATTCTATTTGCCTTGCAGAAAACTATATGATTAATTAGACTGGTTATTTGAAATGTGGAGAGTTATCATTATTTATAAATAAATATGCTCGTTCTAAGTCTTTTTAAATGCTTGATTAAAATAAAGTCAGAGTGAGAACCCTGTAAAAAAAACGACAAATTATCTTGCAAAAAGAAAAAGAAAAGAAAAATTAAAGAATGCAATATTAAAAAAAAAAAAAGAGGAAAAGAGGGTGATCAAATAAAAATTCATAAACTTTTGACTGGATGACTGGCACATATTCGGTGACACGAGTAGCTTTTGGAATTCAACCGTCTACAACTCAGCCAAAGTGTCTAGAATATAGTGAAACCTAGCCATAGATTGAGCATATTTAAAGACTGGAAAAGAAAAGCATATTTACATTACTCGCTTTCCCATATTAAGTGCTAGGTATAATTAATCTGTTTTCTGTATTATAAGTGCTTTGGATATCTGGTTCTAATAGCTGATGCATATCAATTTGCCTAGTTCTAGTACATTAAACTTTGAACCCTCTTATCTCATTTTGTTGTTGAAATCTATGATTTGGCAGAACTATAAAGACTTTATCTTTATTATCTTGATTGGCAAGTTGATGTGCTAATTGATCTCATTGCTCAAGGGACGAGCAATATTTAAGTGTGAGGATGTTGATGCACCCTGTGAAACCACATTTAAATAAACTTAAATTATGATAAAATGAACCTAAATTGCATGCATGAGACCCTATTTTACTGCTTTTTAGTGTATATTTCATGTAATGTGTAAATATTAATAAGACCGGTTAAATTGAGCTTATCCGAGCCCAATTTACCTTGTTTTATGCTTTTTAATAAGACTTTGGCAATTCTAATACATTGCAATGATGTTTCAGGCATTAAAAGGAAGAAAGAAGATGTTCGGAGGTCAAATGATGCAAAATTCGGAATTTTCAACACTGGAAGGCTCCAGAATGCGCCACATAGGCATGGCGGCGCATAAAAATGCTCTTCAGCGCCACTTTATGCGCCACCTCAACACTTGGGAAAATTTCGGATGGAAAAAGCTTCAGGATGCGCCACAATAGCTTGGTGGCGCCTAAATCTACCTTTCTGCGCCACTTTTTGCGCCGCAGGATGAGAATTTTTTCCAAGTTTGCTTCAGGATGCGCCACACCTTCTTTGTGGCGCATAAAAGTGCCCTTCTGCGCCACTTTTTGCGTCATTTCCAAAAATTCGGAAAATCTCCGTATGCGCCGCAGCTTCTTGGTGGCGCCGAAAACCTCTTCTGAGCGCCACTTTTTGCGCCACAGTCGCGGTTGAGCAGTTTTCTAACCTCCCGAACACGGTTTTAAGGGCCGTTTTTCTTCATTTCTTCTGACCAGACTTACCATTCATCGAAAAAAAAACTCTCTGAAAACATCTGGAAAATGGGAGAAGAAGGCCGGAAACACAAAATCAAGCCGGAGGAATTGGCCAGAATGATGTTCTGATCGAGTTCTTCTTATCATAGGTGTTGCCTTTCTTTTTCTTGCTTTGTAATGAATTGAATTTGCCTCTAAATGTAATCTGCTATCATGTTTTTAATTTGTAGACGGATTTCTGTATTGTTCGTGTTAGAAGTGTTCCAGAACGGGAGTTCAGATTCACTTTGAAGTACGAATTCATCTTTTATGGAAGTAATATAATGTGTCGTTGTTTTCTATTGGAATCTGGAATTATGATTAAAATGTCAGATTATGATTTATCTAGTTTGAACGCTATTTTGCATAAATGGTAGAAGTGAAATTCATGTTTTGCTGTTAGTTTGCTTTTTGGTCGATTGAATTGGATAAATCTGCTATGATGTTAGAATCTGTATTAGAATTATATGTTAGATGCTAGTAAACTAATCGATATTCTGTGTTTTTGCTAAATCTGCTATCCAAATTATTAATCTGCTAAAGCCTGAAATGATTGATCAATCTTAACTTCCTATTTTTAGTAATCTGGCATTAATTCCAATTTATCTGCATTTTAATAATATTAATTAAATCCAGTTTACCATGTGTTGCTATTATTTTACCATAATTGTTAAATTATTTACACTGTTCTGCATAATTAAATGTTAGAATTCAATTCTGTGATTTCTGCTTTGCTAAATCGGGAGATAAAAAGTAGAATTAATATTTTAGTACCGGAATTGGGAATAAATTACATTATAAATGGATTCTAGCATGTGCACAATGATTTGGGAAATGAAAAGTGCCTTTTAATTGCTATAGGAAAATTTGTAAGCTTGGGAAAGACTCAAATTTAAGCCTAGAATAATGATTGCAGAATGTTAGATAATTTAACCAACTTCCATGAAATCTGTTTAAGCATAATTTGATTATTAGCAGATTATAATAATTTTAATCTTTATAAAATAATTAATTTTAAGAAATTGACCTTTTTAGACATTGGAAAATGCTAAATCAATATGCAATTTCTATTTTATATAAAGATGGCAATATTTAAAATATTACAAGCATCTCCCATTTATATACTTATTAAATATAACTTTAATTTGCTTTATTTTAAATTTAATGTCACTATTTTTAATTAAATCACCATTAGAATTAATCAAAATCTTTTTGAATATATTAAATATAATTAATGAACTTAAGAACAATTAAAATTTCTCCGGAATGAAATAATATTCTGAAATTCCCTGTGGATTCGACCCGGTATTCACCGGTTTTTATTACTTGATGACAACCATCCGTTTGTGGTAAAATATGAGTAGTGAAAATCACCCATCACCAATCATCCGATGTCTTCAATGTCCGACGATATTGAAGAACTAATTCGGCCAAAAGTAATGGACGAAACAGGGATAGTATACCTGCATCCGTGGACGATGATGTTTGATGGTTCCAAAGCAACTTCAGGGTTGGAGCGGGGTTCACACTCCATACACCGGAGGGCACGGTAAACAAATACTTCGACCAATTGCCTAAGTCCTATATGAATAACCAGGCGGAGTATAAAGCGTTGATTTTGGGATTACAACAACTGATAGATGAAGGAGTCAAATCCATTGTAATCAAGGGAGATTCGCAAGTGGTTATTCAACAATTGCTTGGAGATTTTTCTGTGAAAAGTTCTCAGCTGATCAAATTGTACGAAGAGGCAATTAGCTTATTAGAAGAATTTGATGAGGTATACATTGAGTATATCCTAAGAAAGGAGAATGAGTTAGCCAATGAATTGGCTCAATATGCAGCAAGATATCGGCTAATGCTGATAGATGGTAACAGGGAAATATGTTTGGTCGAAACCGAGAAGGCCGAATGGATTAAAGAAATAATGCGAATCTTGGAAGATCCAGCCGAAAAACGGAAGGCGATGGATTACATAATAATAGAAGGATTACTCTTTAAGTGAGCTATTGATGGGGTATTACTCCGATGCGTAGGAGAAGAAGATGCTAAAAGAGTAATGGGAAAGGTACACGAAGGAATATGCGGCGCACATCGTGCAGGAAAGTCAATGAAATGGAGCATCATTCGGCTAGGATATTATTGGCCGAATATGGGAACAGATTGCGAAAGATAAATGAAAGGATGCCGCGAATGTCAAAAGCATGGGCCGATTCAGAAGTTACCGGCTGAAGAATTGCATATAATGATTAAGCCATGGCCATTTCGAGGATGGGCTATGGATATTATCGGGAAAATTCATCCATTTTCTTCAAAAAGGCATGAGTATGTTCTGGTGGCTACGAACTATTTCACAAAATGGGCCGAAGCACAAGCATACGCGAACATATCCCAAGAAGAGGTCATTGAATTCATTAAGAGACAATTGATTTACAGGTTCGGAATCCCACAGACGATTCTAACAGATAGAGGAACAGTGTTTGTGGGAGAAAATGTTAAGGCCTTTGCGGAAGAATATGGGATAAAGATCGTGCATTCGTCGCCATATTATCCGCAGGGAAATGGGCAGGCAGAGGCCACGAATAAGCAATTGATAGGAATTATAATGAAGATGATTGAAGATCAACCAAGGAAGTGGCATGAGAAGTTTTCCGAGGCTTTATGGGCTTATCGAAATGCTAAGACTTCAGCCACTGGGTTTACACCATTTCGGCTGACATACGGGATGGACGCAGTACTCCCAGCCGAAATAACAGTGCCGACCTTGAGGACGAGTCAAACAGACTGGATGGCGGCCGAACAGTACGAGCAAGCAATGAAGGATGAATTATTAGATGTTAATTCGATCAGGTGCAGGCATTTGAAAATTTACAAAAGAATAAAGATGTCGTAGCCAATTGGTACAATAAGAGGATTTGTGTTAAGCGATTTGAAGTTGGCGATTTAGTGTGGAAAGTAATATGGCCACCCAAACAGAAGGATGGCCGATTGGGAAAGTGGAGCCCCAATTGAGAGGGACCGTTTATTGTTCAGATGAAGTTACCAAATGGAGCATACATATTGGTGGATGAGAATGGAGAACAGATGTCAAATCCAGTTAATGCGAGATACATGAAGAAATATTATGCTTCAGTTTGGGATTAAACATCAAACAAATAAATATTTTATTTCATGGATGAACATTACAAGGAGGAGCTACTTCGGCCGAAAGCGGCGTCGATGGTCCGAGATTATAAAATACAAGGGAAACATCCTGGTTTAATAAGGTCGGGAAGTGATGGAAGCCAGTGGGATCTGAAGTTGTAGAAACCCAGATTCATTCCCAAGTCCTTCCCGCCTATAAGATCGGCGAAGGCTGTGCTACTAAAGCCAGCTCCCCGATCGTAAAGAAAGAGAAAAGAAAAGATAAGATTTGCTCCAACAAAGAACACCCCACTAGGTATACACGGCGGAAAAGAAATCCGCGGTGTGTACCCTTCAAAGTAAAAAAGGATTATACGGTCCCATAGAAAGGCATGACTACCAGTCGTTCATCCAAAATCTTGGGACCGGAATAAGCAAGGGTCCGACAAGTCATATCAATATTAAGGAACAGGACGAAACCTGAATATGATCATCGAGATAGAGGTTAGGAAAAGTATTAAGAGATCATCTTCCGCATGAGTATGGCAATGAGGAGTTTAGCTGAACTCATATCGCATGGAAGAGGGATTTTTGCGTCATGAGCAAAGGCTCAAACGGAAAAACAGTAAGCCAAGGAGGCCAGAAAGCAGACGGAATGGAATAAGTTGAGGAAATTATAACAAGCATTGCAGGGTGTTACGATAAAAGAAAGGAGAATGCTGATATTTATAAAAGATCAAGAAAAAGGCATTTACAGCAACGGCAGAAACGTAAGGGAATTAATGCTAATAATGGAAAAGACGTTTCATGATTTCCAATAAAGCTGCAGAGAATATTGCTCTGCCAAAGAGAGATCCCGGAGGTTACAGAAAACAGATACAATAATACATGAAAGACAAACATTAGATAACAGGCCAATTGAGAGCCCAAAAATCGGCCAAAGAGATAGAGAAGTCCACAGTACACATAATGATACATCAAAACCCAGTCGAAAAAAAAATGGGACTCAGAGAGTCATAACAACAATGTTCGAGTGATATCAACAATAAAGATACCTCAGTCTCCACTCAGGTCAAAAGCAACATCATTGTCAGAACCGCGAGGAGAAACAACGGCTGAATTACGGCCGGTTGCAGAATCCAAGGCCGATTGAAAATCTTGGAGTATCCGAGCTTGAGCTTCGGCCGAGACATGAGGTTCGTCGGGTTGAGACGAGAGCAGATGTTCAGAAGCGCCCTGAAGGAGTTCAGATTGGGTATCTAAGGGAAAAGAGAAAAAGAAGAAATTCAGCAAAAACATAAGAAGGAACATAACTAGCCCATACTATCTCCATTAGAAGGACAAATTGACAATGAAATGTTACCCGAGGTCTTAGGATCATTCCCCATAGAAGAGTCAGCAACGGGATCACCAAGAACTGCGGAAGTGTCAGATGTAGAGCGAAACTTGGTTGCAGTATGTCGGATTCTATCAATCACAACCTGAGTGTCCGACCACAAGCCGCAAAAAACATCGATGACTTCATCGCTAAAGAAGGACCTCATGGAGAGATAACCCATCTCTTGTTGAAGACTGGCAAGATTTTCTCTTGGAGCTTGGGCAGATTTGTGAAGTTACTTGACAAGACATCAAAGACGAGCCGACTCCTTATCTACCTCAGCCAGGGCAGTTCCCAAGTCTTGTGCCTTGCATTGGAGTCGGCGTATTTCCAGATTGGTAGCAGCAAGATCCTCTGAATACTTGAGCTTAAGATCGTCATTATCCGACAATTTCTTCATGCATTCCTGGTAATCAGATGTATGCTTATCGAACTTCAATTTATGAAGAGCAATAGAGGCCTGCTCATCTTCGAGTTTCTTACGAGCAGCTAGAACACCAAGCTCCAAGTCCATACGTAAAACACAGGTGGACATCGCTTGGAGAGCATCCTCCATACCCGAGGAGAGGAGCTCTTCAAAGAAAGACCGCTTAATGTGGGAAAGAAGCAGGAGAATAGGCTTGGTCTGAACCAAAAGTACGTCCGCTTAATGTGGACATGCAATTACTACGTTTGTCTCATTGTTTTTGTTGTTTTCACTATTTAATACGGAGTACTATTTAATGTTTAACTTTGACTGAATTTTTTTTATTATAGTTACGAATGAAAAAAATGCAGTCAGGTGAGATTTTATTAGATTTGTCTAATTTTGTAGTTTTATAATATCAACATTTTATAATTTTTTGTACACAATTTAAGTTATTAACCGTTAAAAATATGTATAAGTGTGCGCATCAAATAGCAGCGTAACAAAAATATCCAGATGGAGGAAGTAGTTATTTGGATTAAATGTACCGTAGGAATCATAAAGCTAAAAATTTATAAGTCAACTTGATTAATTATTAATGTTTGTACCATAAATTCATAATGATAATTATTTTAGAAGGATGGTAAATATTCCCTCCATTCCTTTTTAGATATTAAAAATTGTTCCACAATAATTATCATTTGTAGGTAGTTATAAGTAGTCATATTATGTTTTTGCTATATTATCTTTTATTTTATGTAAATGTTATTTCTTGACATTTATTACAAAAGAGTTTAGTTGAATGATAAAAATAAAAATTTGTGAGTTAATTAATACAAAAGCTGAAAGATAAAACTATTTAGGAGCGGATGGAACAGATGGAGTATAAAAAATTTTGGGATAATGGAGTAGTATTTGAAGGTGGGTACCAATACAGAAGGGATTAGGTCTGTTCTGCACGCAGCTTTTGAGAGAGCTTTTGATTTCATATTGAAATTGTAGCTCCATTCTGTACACTAGCTTTTGAGAGTTGTAGCTACAATTTGAAGCTCTACCAATAGAAATTACCTAATGTAGCGTTCAAAAAAAGCTAGCAAACGTATTTATATCCAATTACAATTTTAATCCAATAACCATCCCAATAGTCTACGAGTCTGTTCTGCACGCAGCTTTTGAAAGCTTTTGGTATCTTTTGATTTTATATTAAAAATTATAGTTCCGTTCTGTACACTAGTTTTTTAGAGCTGTAGGTACAATTTTGAAGCTCTACAAGTAGAAGCTAGATAAGGTAGCGTTCAAAAAAAGCTAGCAAGCTTATTTATATCCAATTATAATTTTAACCCGATAACCAACCCACTACACAATAATCTGCATAAATATTTGTTCTTTTATTATATTTTATAAATTTTATGACAACTACAGCTAGTTGTACCAAACAATTAAATAAAACCGACAGTTACAGCTCCACCGCTCCTTACAGTTCCAGCCCGCAGTTACAACTCCATGTGCTGAACAAACTCTACAAAAATATTTGTCATTTTATGTCATTTTATAAATTTTATAACAGCTATAACTAGTTGTATCAAACACTTATAGGGGTGTATTCAATCTATATTTTTATGGATTTTAAAAAGTTAGTGGATTTAGAAAGTACATAGACTCCACGTAGAGTTGATTGATTTTGTGTAGAGTCCATGTAGAGTTTGGCTGAACTTTAGAAATCTTGGATTGTTTAGAGAGATTTTGTTTAGTTATAGTTTTTAAAGGAATTCATTAAAATCCATGTACTGCTGAATACCTCAAAATTTTTAAAGACTTTTTAAAATCTATATTTAATACCCATAGATTTTTAAACACTTTTTAAAATCTGTATTGAATACCTCAAAAATTTTAAAGATTTTTTTAAAATCTAAATTAAATACACCCCAACTTTAAAAGTTTTTAAAAATCCTATAAAGTCCGGATTGAATATATCCCTTTAAATAAAACTGACAGTTAAAACTTCCTACAATTCCAACCCACAGCTACGACTTACAACTACAGTTCCGTGTGCAGAACAGATATTGAGATTGTGTATAAAATGTGCAGGGCGACAAGAAAACCATGAGTAGGATTGGGCAGGGCAAATGATAGACCCACGGTTTGTGAGCAAATCAAGGTGCAGTCCCACCGCAGCCCTTACAACCTCGCCCGAACCGAATCATTATTCGTCAAGCCGTCAATCGGCAACAGTTTTGGAACCTTCCCGAGATGGTAACCGACACGTGTCCGTCGCACTCTGATCCGCAAAACCCTCGATTTCCAAATACACTAATTTTAGGTTTAACCCTCGCATCGTCTCTGTCTCTCCCCACACTTGTTTGCGCCACCCTTTTGCACTTTTTCCTCCCTTTTTCTGTTACAATAAATGCCCGTTTTCATTTCGTCGTCTCCTCCCATTTCCATCCACTGATCTCATCGTCGCCGCTCTGCTGTTTCCCGATTCCGATGAAGAAATGTTGGATCTTTTCGTTCTCACCCACTTTCGTTCTTTAATCTGTTTGCGCAAACGGAAAAAAGGAAATTCGCGCCGCCACGCCTTTTGATTCTTCTTATATTTACATCTGTCCTGTATGTATGTGGGTTTTGATTTTCCTTGGTTTTATATAGCGGATTCGAGAATTTGATTGTGGATTTGCTTTTTAAACAGTTTTTGGAGTTTTTTTCCTCTTAATTTGTTTGTTTGTTTGTTTAGTTATATTATATAGAGGAGGGAAGAATATAGGTACAATTTTTGGGATATATTTTAGGGGCAATTTTAGGTTTTGGTGGAAGAAATTGGAGAAAAAGTGGCGAAGATGAGTTTAAGTGCTGCCGAGGAAGATTCTGCATCCGAAATCCATCTTCCTGCTGATATCGATTGGGAGATGCTTGATAAATCCAAGTTTTTCTTCCTTGGAGCTGCTTTGTTTTCGGGCGTTTCCGGCACGCTTTACCCGATTGTTGTGCTGAAGACGCGACAGCAGGTGATGCGGAACCATGTTCCTTCTTTCAAGATGGCGGCATCCGTCTTTAGGAACGAGGGATGCCGGGGATTCTACCGTGGATTTGGTACTTCCCTTATGGGAACAATTCCTGCGCGGGCCCTATACATGGGTGCTCTTGAGGTCACCAAGAGTAATGTAGGTAATGTTGCGAGTGGTCGGTTAGGGCTGTCTGAGGCCTCAGCTGCGGCTATTGCTAATGCAGCTGCTGGTCTGAGTGCAGCCATGGCTGCTCAATTGGTTTGGACGCCAATCGATGTGGTTAGCCAGAGACTAATGGTTCAAGGAAGCAGCTGTGATGCGGGTTCAGGCGTGGTTGGTTTGAAGAAGTATAATGGTGGGATTGATTGTTTTAGGAAGATTATCGGTGGAGATGGAATGAGGGGATTGTACAGGGGATTTGGGATCTCAATATTGACTTATGCGCCATCCAATGCTGTGTGGTGGGCCTCTTACTCGATTGCTCATAGAGTGATTTGGGACTGTGTTGGCTGTTACTGCTGCAAGAAGAATGAGAATGGAAATGGGGGTGGTAATGGTTATAGACCTGACGGAAAGGCGGTGGTGGCGGTTCAGGGATTGAGTGCTGCACTGGCTAGTGGTGCATCGGCGCTGGTGACAATGCCACTGGACACAATCAAGACGAGGCTACAGGTTTTGGATGGAGAAGGAAATGCACGTGGAAAGCCACCTACAATAACACAAACTGTGAGGAACTTGGTCAAGGAAGGTGGATTGAGTGCTTGTTATAGAGGTTTGGGACCGAGGTGGGCATCCATGTCAATGTCCGCGACGACTATGATTACTACCTATGAGTTTCTCAAGCGGCTATCTACCAAGAATCAAGAATCTCTTGCTATGAGTTGAGCTGAAGAGGAGAAATGAGGACAAGAGTAGAAAGGGGTGAAGAAAGGTTTAGGTAATCCTCAACCCCTGTTTACTTAGTTTATCTATGATGCCATACCGTTGTAAATTTTGTATAGATGTAGAAGTTCATGTTAACTACTTTCCTGGCTTAAATTTTGTATAAAGGTGTTTCAATCTTGATGGTTGATTACTTCAATGGCTTTGTCATCTGTTTCCTTCAATTTGGTTTTGGTATATATGGATGGACCTTTTAGCAATCTGCCTTATCTGCTACACCTGTTTCAGTCCTCCTGACTGTGCCTAAATTCTTGATTGATATATAACCAAGTTGAAGTTGAAAGCAACGGAATTCTTACATTGGGATTTGCTCTATTTTGTCTTTACATTGGTTTTGTCTGTGGGATTGAATAAACAAAACTATGAGCTAAACTGATCACACGATTATCTTATCCGTCCTATATTTTAGTTGATAAATTCACTATTCCACATCAGGGCCCCTCCAATATTCAATAACGGTCACCTTCCTGTTGTAAAGTAGGTAAATTACAGCCAATCTGGCGAGAGCCCAAGTGCAGGAAATCGAGTCTTTCGATGGGATCCCATACTGGTTATCACGTGGTGATGTGGGATAATGCTAAATTATTAATACAGCTGTTAACAAAAATCGAGATGAATAAGAAATTCAACCAAATTAAGTGGTGTATGGAACTCTGTGTTCTATTGTGTTTTGCTATTCTGATTGCAGATCAGGATTCTTGAGATTTCCCATGTCCTTCTGCTCCATAGATGTGGTCGAGCTAGCACAATATAAATTTTTGAACGCCAAAATTGTGATTCATGATTTAAAAGCCATTCTCTGAATACTCGCACCGACATGCGCACAGAGGCACATAGTGGACAAGATTTGATTTTGGATTGAGCCAGCTTGGTTTAATAAATGAGCAGGGTTTGTTTTCTATCTTGTTCACCCGACATGCACTGGAATGCTAATGTATGAAGCAAGATTACCAGATTTAAGTTGAATTTGTGTTATTACAAAAGTAAATCAAAGAAAACATACTAGATCTACTATTTCATAAGCCATTAGTCTCTTAGCTTCATGTTACTGGTGAGAATTGTTTATTGCATAGAAAACAGAGAAAAAGGACGGCTGCCTGCATTTGTATATATGCTCAATCAAGTAACAATCAGGCAGTTAACAGTTTGGGGGCTGAAGAGTTGCTGCCAAAGATTGCGGTGATACAGAAGCAACCATTCGATTTGGCCAGGACATGATCTGAAGCCGAATGCTGTCTGTTCTCTCCATTGCTGAATGCAGCGTTTCCTTAATATCTTGGTTGTCACAGCATTGAATTAAGCCCTCTGAGTCAACTTTTGAAGGCATCAAGCTCTTCCCTTGCAGCTTAGAGATCACAAGTAGATGCTCGGTTCTTCTCGCTTCTTCAAATAAGTCCCCCAGTCCTGCACGCTCGGCTGCTGTACCGCTGGCAACTGAATTCACACAGATGAATCCCTGTAAGTTTCAAGTAATTAAACGTTAGCGAAGGATTTATTGAATTAGATGAGAAATGTTTTGCACTGAATTGAATGCGATTAAGTCAATTACCTCATCGGTTCTCTTCATGTCCACTCCAAATCTGGCTTCTCCAGGCACAGGAATTAGCTCTAGTGAAATCTCTCTAACACCAGGAAGGAACCAGAGTCTTATACCTTTCCCAATGTTTACAATCATATTGTTGATTACCTCTCTGCCCATTGCCGGATTCTTCTCCTTCAACAAGATATTGTGATCCTTGGCAGCATGAAGAAAAGTATGAAATATGTAAGTATATTTTTTTTGAAGAAAGAAAAATTCGAATGAACAGGAAGTAAAGGAATGAATGATCATACCGAAGTTATAATTTGCTCAGTCTGGATGTTGACAAAGATTAGAGGAATTCCAGATGAAATTGCTGCAGAGAACCAGGCCATGGCCCTTACTGTGATGGGATCGGTGATCCTTTCCCGTGCTTGCGGCATGAACAGAATAGAACTGACGACTGTGGTGCGATGATCAGGCAGGTACGAGCCCACTTTATGTTTCCAGTCGTATTTCATTCCCCGCTGCCTAAATCCCCTGAATTCCCAATTGATCACTTTTCTGCTCATCTCTGCAGCATTAAAAGAACACATTTTTCCGATCAACTACACACGACAAATTATCATGTACTAGTATTATGGTGCTTCTGATAAACAGAGAACATGCCTTGGAGCTCGAAACATTCCTCATAAGTCATGTCTGCAAGAACAGCAATATGCCTTTCATCCGAAGCTGCTCTTATAGTGTACCTTTTTTGCATCTTGACATTTCTATCCGGGATGACACATACCTTGAGCTTCACGGTGCCTTGGCCCCTTCTAACCTTCAACCATGCGGACTCAGTCACTCGGTTTATTTTCCCCAACTGCGAGTTGAGTTCTGATTTTGCTCTAGCTAATACGAAAGAATCATCAGCATCATTCTCAGCTACGCCCTCAACGATATCTCCAGGTAATGGCATGCGTTCATCCCATTCTTCCGACACATCTTGCTTCACTTTCTTTACGCACACTACTGTCTGCGAAGAAGCTGCCATTGGAGTTCTAATTGTTTGCAAGCAGTGGCAAGCCTATCGAAGAGGTAGATTCTCATCTTAATAGAAAAAAATCGGAAATATCTAGGCACTGAATCTTTAGGTCTCATCGTTCAGCCTTGGATAAATGCTATGATTTTAATTTCAGATGTATCTGAACATGATCCTATGTTTTGATGCTTTCGATGGTATTGCCGTATTGGTAATTAAACGGCTGTTTCCTATGCTTGCCAAGAAAACAATGAAGTGATATCAAGTGTTGCAAAACACTGAAAACTCCATTACCAAAGTTACATATGGTTTTGTCTTGTTTACAAACATGGAATGCTGTTGATTTAGTCTAGAGAAATTAGCCAATGGCATTTCAGATTTTAGTCAGAAGTGGTAATCAGATATGATCAGATCATCAGATGATATGTGGTAGTAATTTATTGTTTTGGTCTGAGATCACTAAAACATGACTGGAGGATTATAAACTCCAATTAGCAAAGAAGTGACCTTTTTTATACCTTTTTGCATTGGTTGATACATTTGACAGGTCTCATAATAACCATATATGTTTGTTGTTTACTATCCATTATCCAACAAATGGTATTTACTTTGTCCCATCACCCATGTATCATTGTTTCATTATTATTATTATTATTATTCGTTGTTGTTGGGAAATTCTCGGATCGACCGGATTCACTTGGGCCACCGTACCAATGCCCCTAAACATGCAAAACACTCAAACAAAACACGGACACATATAGTTAGTAACATTTAGGTTCAGAGAGCCCCAAGCACAATATAATACTCAACCATAGAGCAATGAAAGCGACTCTTAACCCAACCACACCTTCATCGTCACGACACAATCATGGACTGCAGATACAAGAATACATAGAAGCCACTTACCGTTCCATTCTTTCCAAAGATAGGAGAGGACACTTTTATAGGGCACACAAGGTAAACCCTAACCTCATGTCCTAACCTCATGGCCAGGCCAACAATTAATGGGCCAAAAAACTCAACAGTTATTATTATTTCAAAGATTGTCCTTTTATATGTTGTTATTAATTCCAATTGGGCAGTTCGAACTACCCAACAAGCATACCCAAATCCTGCTCTTCCCAAATTTCCAAGAGAACTCTCGTCAACATATAGTGCATGCTCATCACACCCCTCTGGATTCCAAACAACGATCTAATTAAGTTCACAGACAGCCACTTGCTGTCCCTCTAACAGTTCAACAGATGTTCGAAAAGCAGCACCCCTCGGACACCCCGTGAGTTTTGCTCCAACCAAATGTGCCATACCGCAGTCCAGCCAACATTCGACCAGTTCATAGTTCATACATAAGGCTTGAAGGGGCGACATCAACGTAACCCCCTGTTGTGTCTACTACTTGCCGCTATTCCAATGATTGATGCATTATTATTGTATGTGAACAATGAGCTAGGTTCAATTTAATTTGTGGTTTGAATCTAGAGAGCTATTAATAAAAAAAATTTGTGCATTCATATTTTGTGATAAACTACACATGATGATTGTTATCTAAATGTGTAGTCAAAGCTCGATGATAAAATGTCCATTGCTGGAATGGCTTAAGAGCCCAAGTAAATGTGCCGTCAAGAGAAAAATGATTTCTTTTAACTTAGAAATCCTTACAACAGCATTCAAATTTCAAGGGTAGCCAGATCGAGCCTTCAACTTCAAGTTTCTAATATGGATCAAAGTCGGTACACAATACCTGCTACCATAAAGAAGCCTTTGATTTTTTTATTTTTTTTTTCTTTCCTCACTATATATAGATATATATTTTTTTTTAAAAAAAAAGAAGCTTCAAAGGTAATTTGCTTTCATACATTGCAAATTAGTGTTGAGGTTAGTAATATGCTTTATGGTAGCTACACCGTATTAGTGCAGTGATGAATCATGGTGATGAGCAGGTAGGGAAATGGGCAAAAGAATTGACAGGACAAGCAAGTACAATGGGCTGAGTGTGAATGGGTCTCTACTGTCTCAAGTAGTCTGTCCCAACAGACCAATTATTGAATACTCCTACTACTTACTAGTATTATTATGTATGATCTCAGATCAGTCATCAGATTAGAATGCCAAACTGGGAAGGAAGGCTGACAGTTGCACAATAGTACAGTACATATCTGCTTCTTTTGGCAACAGTTGGACTGCTCTAGTGCTCTACTCCAAAAAAGAAAAACACACACACACCACCATTCATTCATTCACATTGGTACATATACCTTTTACTTTGCTGCTTTATTTGTCATATTGGTACATACAAGAAGTATAAAATTAGTAGTAAATGATAGTTAAGTCCTTTGCTCTTGGGGATCATATCATCATCATCAGGCCTCATCAGCTGCCCCTCCAATCCAATCCCACTGTCTACTGTAATTTTCTTACAACAATAGTAGTAGTTCTTTTTTCAGTGGTGAGTAGTACGTAGGGTCTAGCGATCACTGATCACCCGTGTGCGTGCTTACATGCTTTAAGCGTTTGTTTCACGCTTGAATGGCAGGCAGTACTACTAGTACTGTACTGTACCACTATTGCTGGCTGGCTCCTGAGTCGTGTCCTATCCTGTCCTGTCAATTGTCATTACAAGGTGTTTAAATGCAGCCAAAGCTGGAAGGATATATGAAAGCTGCTGCTTCACATATACTATAATCTTAGTTAATTTGTGGCAGTTCGTTTTCTGAAACGTTCATGATGCTGTTCCTGTTTTCAGACACGAATGAAGAAGAAAAAAAAAGCAATAGCATACATGCATGTCCCCCCGTGACAACTGACATCTGTCATCGGATCTCTTCTGCTCCTCCTCCACCAACCCAACCATATCTGATTACGTACGAATTGCTTAGACCATCTCTCCAACAGGCCGAGTACACAAAACTCAAATTCAAAATAGTGTAAATAATAGCTTCAATATCCAACCGAAAACACTAAATTCAAACTCAAAAGAATATTCCATAGTATATTCTACTTATAACATACTCAAGAAGAGATGCTTTAATGTATGAATAGTGAAAACCATATTTGCATTTGAGTTAGACCATCTCGAATGGTCCCCTAAAACCCAAAATGGGGTGGCATCTTCTCTCCAACAATACCCTAAAACCAAACCTATTTTAGGTTTTTTGAGTTTTATGAATAGTAAATACTCAAATTTGAGTATTTACTATTCATAAACCTATATCACTTTTTGCAATTTAATTAATTGCAATTTCATCCCTCCAATTGTTGCAAGTTGAATATTAATCTAATTTTGTATTATGCTTGATAATTTTATACTTCATATAATTTTTTTATTAAATTAATTTTATATTTAATTAGATTAGAAATTTTAAGGTTTCTTTATAAAATAAATTTTAAACATAAAGATAACTAAATTTTTAAAGTTTTAGTACAATCTTAGCAATCATTAAAAAAATTACATTAGCATATGAAAATATAATTAAACATAACACATCTCAAATACTAAAAAAATGTACAATATTAAACAACTAAATAACTACGCAAACGGAAAATTAAGTTAATAGTCATCTAAATCAACATCTGATCCTCCAACATTATTGAAATTTGTATTGAATTTATGTGAGGTTAATGTATAATTTATAAGAAATGAAGGGTAATGATTGAAAAGATAAATAAGTTTGTATTGAAAAGAATATATAGAGAATATTCTTTTAAGTTTGAGTTTAGTGTAAATGGTTGGAGATGAATTACTGTTTGATGTGACATTTACTGTAAAATGGGTTTGGGTTTGGTGTTGGCTATTGGAGATGCCCTTACTGTAAACAACATTAAAATCCCATTTTGCGTTTGCGTTTGGTGTTCGGTTGGGGCAAAATCCACCCCATTTTGCGTTTGCGTTTTAGAGTTCGGTTGGAGAGGCTCTAATAATTATGTCACACTACCTTGCTTCTTCAAATACTACTGTAAATAGTAATACCAATACACGTCCTTTTCATTCATGAGGAAAAAAGGGAGCTGCTTCAGCTTCAATTCTAATGAAGTTCCTTCTACTTGATCTCATTTGATATATCTCTATATGTGGGAAATGGGGTTGTCTTGGCATCTTGCTACCTACATTTGATCATTTCTGGAATACTAGTCGAAGATACTTCAACTTTGAATCATATTCACACAATAAATTAGGGTTCCTTCCAACTAATAATTACTCTACTTTGTTGAATATTCAGGACATTTGACATAGATGAGGACTAATAAGCCACTAACAATTTTAACAGGCATATACTATAATTGAATATATATGCTAAATCATCTGCAGTTGCAGTGTTGCACCTTAGCTTTAATTTGGATGATGCAAGTATATATGGAATGGACGGAGACCACATTTTTCTGAAATTTGAGCCATGAAATTGATGCATCCATCCATCACTCTATCATAAACAAACAAACAGGGAGAAATGCCAATGGATTCAAACCCTTTAAACTTAAAAAAAAAAAAAAAAAAAGTTAAAGATTTCACCTCTGGGTCAAACTCAATCTCCCACTCAAGTGGGAATATTAACTAGCTAGTATACAAGGATTTAATTTGGCCTAGTGAATGTGCTTCGAGATTTCGTTTCACTAATTTAAATTCAAAAATAATTTAAAATGGAAACGTGAGCCATTTATATATGTTACTTCATTAGCTAGGGATTTATAATTGTGTGAAAAACTGAGCTATTGACCCAAAAAATAATGCTGAAATGCGGGAATGTTTGTGAAGCATGGATAATCAAAAGATACACTACTACTACTTCCCAATGCCATTCCAATATCATAATTTTAAATTAATAAATAAATAAACAGCCCAAGAGGACAGACTACTTTTGTATGTGTATTAAAATTGATGACTCCATATATAGGTTCTATTTTGTCCACATTAATGGAAGTGGCATTTTTTAACTCAAAAGAAAATGCTGAATGGAAAGAGGACGACAACCTACATTAGAAAAAACTTGAGGTAAAAGTTGAGTAGATAAGCAGCATATTATTCTTTACTTTGATTTGGTGGTTTGAAGAAATAATAAGACAATAGGAATTTGCCCCCAAAAAAATGCCCCCTCTCCCAAGTCCCTTCACTGCACCTAAATTAAAGTTGGTGAATAATAAGTAGGTACTTGCATGTGCCCTATTCTTTTAACATAATTATGTAAATTATTACAACATTCAATAGCATATACTTTTATTAGTTCATTTCATCTGCAATATTTAGTTTTAGTTTATTACAGATTAAAAGATGCCCTTCTCCCACCACCAAATATCCTCACAATATATATACATAAACTACCACCAAGAATATTTTTTTATTGTTATTATTTTTTAAGAAAAAAAAAGTTATTTTAAGGTCAACAGTGAAAGGAATATATAGAAGCTTCATATCATTATATATCAAATTAAATTCTTAAAAATAGAAGAAGAAGAAGAAGAAAAAAATCTCAGCAGTTTGCACTTTGGCAGGACAATAATATATATGTATATGGTCCACACACACTATTAAATATTTATTCGTGTCCTAAAATTAAATCCATGGCCTATTATATTAGCCCCCCTTCTAACCCTTTTTGAGCAATAATTCAACTTAGGAAGGAATAGTTAATTGATTATGAATTAGTGTCCTAAACACACAACTGATTCTGTAATTGCCTCCCACTAAATCCCCACTTTCAATCCTCTCGCATCTATATCCGAACACACTTCTAATCTTGATCTTGGCAGACACAAATTTTAGTTAAATGATAGAAAGAAATGCTATAGTTATTGATTTTAATGGATTGAATTTGAAATATAATATTTGAGTGATGTTAAATCACTACTATAATTATAGTTTATCAAATATATGAAATAAATTAAGCGATTTAGTTAACTAAAACGATAAATAATGTTACCAACAGCAGTTGGCTTGAGTGGATGGGGCTCTAGTCGCTTAAGCAAGGTCTCGAGTTCAAGCCTGAGATTAGTCTTGGGTCCAATGTGGTCTGAGGATACCCGATTCCTCAAGGCCTCAACTTGAAGGTTGAGAGTCAGGGAACTTGACCAATTGGGTCAGCTCCCAATCCCTTAATCAAAACATATTGGGTCTAATGTAAGTAATTAAAAAATGATTATCATTTTTATGATCTTAATTATTAAAGTACTAGTGGTCAAGTCCCTCGTCTTCCAACCATATGTTGGGGGTTCGATCCCCACCCGATTCCTATCCCTCCCCTTTATCCCCCTTTTATGTGGCTTGGGCTCCCACACATTTGACGATACATGAATGTCACTGTTTACCCAAAAAAAAAAAAAATACTACTATTTATATAATTACTACTATCATTTATTATTTCACCCTTATAATAGTGTGAGTGATTTCCAAGTGTTGTGTGGAAATATAGATCCACCATCCTATATATTCCTTTCGCCCATTTCTTCCCCAACCAAAGGAATCTTACATCTACCATAACTTGTCCCATTTCTCACATTCTAGGACTAGCAACCTAGCTTCCTGCTGCCTGCATTTCCTCGATCTTGCAACAATAATATTTCACCCCAAAAATGCATCATGATCATCCTCATCATCGTCGGGACAAATCCTTCAAACAACAAACTCCCAAACACAGGAACACCCCCTCCTTCTCCTCCTCCCTCCTCGACGAAATCTGCCGCTCCATCGACGACCACGCCGGATTTCCCCAACCTCACCCTCATCCTGTCAGGACGTCCAGAGACACCGCCCACCCGCCGCCGCCGCCGGCCAATTCCACGAAACCCCGCCCCGCCTTCCACGTCCAAAAATGGATGGACAAGGACAAGGGTTACATCAATCCCAAACCAGTAAGAAAATCGTCGGTACTGCCCGAATGTGGGATCCACGAATGCGATTCCTCCGCCCTCTTTAGCTGCAATTCAAATTCCCACTCGAGCTTTTCCGACAGCTCCGGCGCCCTCTCCATTTCCGATACAGAACTCGTCCGCCGGGCAAAGCCCTGTAAAAAAAAACGATACGTGCTTCACAACCCGACCCAAACCCAAACCCGTCCGAACCACCCGCGACAAACCCAGATTCGAAGACGACCCTCCGATCAAATCGCCATCAACGGCCTTAAAACTCTACGCCGGTTTGAAAAAAATGAAACAGCCGATTTCCCCAGGGGCTAAACTCACAAGCTTCATCAATTCCCTTTTCGCCAACAATAAGTCGAAAAAAAATCGAGTCTTGGAGGAAAATTTCCGATCGGCGCCGCCATCATTGTCCTCCACGAGATCAGACGGCGATTACCGCGATCATCAGAAACAGCAACGGA
Organism: Hygrophila difformis; assembly: GCA_030278955.1. Lineage (NCBI taxonomy): Eukaryota > Viridiplantae > Streptophyta > Magnoliopsida > Lamiales > Acanthaceae > Hygrophila > Hygrophila difformis. Next base: position 27,389,451 of record JAOANR010000012.1, read on the forward strand.
CGGTCGGATTTCATCCAGTTGGCGAGATCGTGGATCGAGATTCCAAGCCACGTGGGAAAAAGAGCATATACGTGAATGAAGATTTTGGATACAAGAGGCCTCCATTGCCGCCAAAGATCAGAGCTTCTGCAGGCTATAATAGGAAGAATGAAATTCTTCGATTGTGGAAAGATGAAGAAGAGGATGAAGAGGAGGATGATGAGGATGCAGTGAGCGAATCGAGTTCTGATTTGTTCGAAATTGATCATTTGGGATTGTTTGGCAGCAGAAGATTTAGTCAAGAACTTCCAGTGTACGAAACTACTTGTTTTGATCGTGAGAATTGTGGTTTGGTTCGATGATCAAATGTTATTATTACATGAAAATAATTGATGGGACATTATATTCAGTTTAATTTGTTAGGAGTATTTCTTTTTTCTGTGAGATTTTTTTTTTTTTTACAGGGTGAAGTTTGATCTTTTTGATACTACTTACTCCGCCTCAATGATAGAAAGGCTACATTGGACTTTTTGTTATTATTCACTGTTTAACTTTAATTCAAATTTTTATCATAGTTATGCAAGAAAAAATATAGTCAAATGAAATCTAGTTAGATTCATATAATCTTGTAGTTTAGAATATCAAATTTTTATAATTATTATTTGTACACAATTTAAATTATTGATCGTTAAAAATATGCATTGGCAAACATGTTTAGGCCCAACGTAACATTTTTAATAAGACGGAGGTAGTATCAAATTGTGTAGCTAATCGTTCACGAGTCTTTTGGAGAGTGACAAAATGGTGCAGAATATGTGAAGGAAAAAAGACAAAATATAATGTTAGAAGATTGATGAGAGACAAATCTTCTATAAAGTGAACATCTTTTGCTTTTCTCATACATAAAAAATAAATTTTACCTCTTATTTCATACTTCAGTTCTTAATATAAATCATTAATAAGAATTTATTATGTGTTGCAGTTTCAACCAACCCACTTTTTTCTTAATGCCACACATGTAAACCCGTGTTATTATTTTCTGATAAACCTTGACACTCAAATTGTGTGTTTTTATTATATTCAGTATATATTAAAACAAAATATGCTCATATATAGATATTCCTATTTCGCTCGAAGACATTTACAGTGGTTGATATGAAAACGAATATCTTTTTTATTTCCTAATTTTCTTAATATTACAGTAAAAGGTAACATCTTCAAGGCATAATTTATGGGGGCAATTCCATGTTGTTTGGTTAATAACAATTTATAAGTTTAAATACTGAAAAAGAAAGAATAATTGTATTGGTTTAGATGAATTGTTGTCATTTTTCGAAATGTACAAGAAACGAGTCCTGAGTTATACATAGATCAGACCTACACTACATGCATATGTATTTATAGTAAAGAAAATATTTATGGTCGGTTTTGCACGTAATTTTTGGAAAATTTTGGGAGCTTTGAATAGCTTTTGATTTTATATCAAAACAATACTTTCGTTCTTTCACTAGTTTTTAAATGATTTAGTTATGAATTACAGATCCGAAAAACTCTACAATCCAAAGCTGACCTGAATAGCTTTTGAAAGCTTTCAAAAGCTTCTTTCCAATTTACTTAATTTTTCTATTCAAATTACTATTTATGTCAGCTACAATTACTTCTACAGAACATTTATGTAAAAACTGATAGTTACAATTCTCTACAACTACAACCAGCAGCTACAACTTTACGTGTAAAACATACACTAAATTAAAGTTGGAATTTCATAAATGTGTAAATTTTCTCTTTTTAACTTTTTGTTTATACTAACTTTTAATGCATATGAGGAAAGTTATTAGGAGATATGTATTTACATCTGCTGAATGAGTGTTTTGTATATGCTGAGTGTTTTTATACAATCCAAACACCATTAAACATCTATAGCACACACCTCATCGGGTCAGCGAATCAACATCTATTGAATGTTACATATTCAACACCCGATCCAAACCCTGTTAAATTCTATATATTTCCTCCAATTTACTGCAGATTAATTACAACAAAGAAATTGATAGTGTGAATGTGTTTCATCCTAAATCTTATAACAATGAAATGGTAATGAAAGTCATGTACCATATAACTCATTCATTAACATCAATATGAAAAGGAAAGAAGAGCTGTGGTTTATTGTGTAAAAGCCAAATATCTATCTGGCTAACAGGCTAACGAACTTTTTTAAATTTATTTTAAGTCATTAAATTTTACAAAAGGCAACGTTAGTGATTAAAAAAAAACATATTGTTCTAAAATTTTAACTGATTTTTTTTTTTTTGAAATTCCTTGAATTATATTATTTTTTATTTTTTTGCTAAACAGTCTATATATACAGGCTAGAAAATAGTTGTGTGGACCCATACCACACAATTATAAAGGAATAAAAGGGAGGGATAGGAACCGGGGAAATCGAACCCCAACCTATAGGTTGAAAGTCAGGGGTGACCACTAGGGTAAGTCCACATCCCAAAATTCTTGAATTGCTAAGAGTATATAAGATGTCAAATATTAAAATTAGCTATAGAAAAAATCGATAATTAAATTAGATTTTTCTGTTATTGTGAATTATTTTGCATAGTTTTTAGTAAATGAGGATTGTTAGAATTGCAATTATTTAAAACTAAAAATTTTAAGTCTATTAATTAAATTTATCAATTGGATAGAAGAAAAAATGATGGTATAAAATTAAAATGGATGATATTATATTTATGTTATATTATAATAGAAGCAAATGAATAATAAACTTCCCAAGTGCCTGATATTCTTCATTGGACTGGTGATGTGAAAGGCGTGTATACTGTGCAATCAGGCTACACGTGGTTGAGGGGTGGTGCACAGGCCACGGTTGGATGGAAGTGGATGTGGCAGGTAGGGATTCCGGAGAAGATTGGGCTTCTCCTCTGGCTACTTAGCCATGCGGCGCTCCCATACAATGATCTGAGGTATCGCAGGGGCATGGCAACATCTCCATTGTGTTCTATATGTGGCGATTCGGTCGACACTTGGAGGCATGCTATTTTTGCATGTGTGTGGGCGAAGGAGGTGTGGCAGCGCTGTGGCGTCGATGTTGATGATGCGGTGGTGGATGGAGAGGATACTCGGCATTGGTTGGAATGGCTCTATCGGACACAAGGCAATCAATTTTTGGCTACGCTTTGGATTGTTTGGATAGAGCGGAATAAGAGGATCTTCAAAGGGGTAGGGGTGTCGACTGCTCGGCTGGTGGTGCAAGCCCAGCAGCTTGCTTGTAGCTTGACATCCAGTTCGGCATCGGCTCCTCGGGTACGTGTGACGCGATCAGTTAGGTGGAAACGGGATGGGGATGCAGGCTGGATCCTTCACTCTGATGGTTGCCTGCTTGCGGATGAGGGTCGTTCGGGGTTTGGAGCTATCGTGAGGGGGTCGGACGACGCTTGGAAGGTGGGCTGTTGTGGGCAGCTTCGGCGAAGGGGTATTCTTGAGGTCGAGTTATTGGCGCTGAAGTTTGGGTTGGAGTTGGCGCTCAGTCAGGGGTACCGGTTGTGTGCCTGTTATGTGGATTCTCTCGAAGTTGTTGGGTTGGTGAATGAGTCTGCACGCCCTTGGCATTTGTTGTGGAATATTAGTGGGGACATTAAGAGATTATTGGGGCAGATGAGTGGATGTGAAGTCCGACATGTTTATCGGGAAGGCAATCAGGTGGCTGATGTGTTTGCAAAGCGGGCGGCAAGGTTGGAGGAGTTTTATACGACATGGGCGTTCCCGCCGGATGAAGCTGTGCATGCCTTGGAGAGAGATGCTTCGGGCATGGTGTTCCTTCGTACATAGTTCCTTTTATTTCCATTTCTTTGTTTTGTTTTTTCTTTTTCTTTGCTCGCCTTTTTAGACTGTGTCACCAAAAAAAAAAAAAAAAAAAAAAACTTAACATGCATGTTTTATGGAGCATAGAATATAAATTTTTGTATTATTGAATTTAGAACAATAATAATAATAATAATAATAATAATAATAATAATAATAATAATAATAATAATAATAATAAGAAGAAGAAGAAGAAGAAGGGGGCAATTTTTTTGCCTAGAATAAGCTAATTCTAAAATACTGCTATTTGCAGCGGCTTAAAACATAACTGATTGAACACTATTTTAAGGTATTTTGTCTTTTTAAATAAGCTAATTTAACTGAAAATGAATAGAATAAGCTAATTTAGTTTACTACCTCTGTTCTCAAATAAATGATCCATTTGCATAGTAGTCACTATTCATTGAGTAATTTTGATAATTTTTTTAACATAGTTATATAAGAAAAAAAATATAGTCAAGTGAGATCTTGTTAGATTCGTCTAATCACGTAGTTTTAGAATATCAAATTTTTATAATTTTTATTTATATACAATTTGAGTTATTAACCTTTAAAAATGTGTCTTCGACGACGTGAAATACAAAAATAGTGCAATTAATTTAAAAGAGAATAGGGGAAATAGCTTATTCGCCAAATATGACCTAAATGTCCCTGCGTGCAGAAATATAAGTGAAGCACCATTTGACAGTAGATCTGTGGACTATTCTTTTTCTGGATTTCAATTATTTATTACAATTATGTCTTTTCAGCTATATATTCCGTACTGAAAAAAATTGACAAATCATTGTACACTACTACACTGTGCACTATTGATTGACTAGTGTGAATTTCTGATCGTACGTACAACGTTATCACTCTATGTGTGTCCACTCCACTAATCTTTTTCTCAATTACTTTCATACACCCTTCATTCCTTATTACTATTTGTTTTAGGAAAAAATACATTTATCAAGAATTATAATCATTACTCTGTATTATTTCATTTTTATTCCTATATATATTTTTTGAAATAAAAAATAGAATTGGAGTGGAGAGATAATGCATTGTATTGTAGGAATATCTTTTAGGATAATATAGGGGTAATATTGAAAAAGTATGAGATAAGTATATAAAGTGACAACTATTTTTTAGTGTCTTTTTATTTCTAAAAAGACAACTAAAAAGAAACGGATGAAGTAGTTTCATTTATACTACAGTATACATCATCATGTTTTAGTATATAAATAGCTTTTATAGTAGTATATTTTTCACTTGAGATAAGGAAATTTATCCCAAATCCCAATAGACTTATTTTCATCTCACTCATTACAATGAATGAGTTTATTTACCCATCCCATTATTTGCCCCCATTTGCTTCACGAATTCTATTTCTTCCAATTTTAATTGTTATATTTGGTTAAATTTATATTTGTGTGACGCAAAGTAAATTCGAAAGCACATAATTTGGTTAAATTTAAATTGTTAATTGTAGTAATAGGATAGAATTAAAACTACTACTTTTTTTTTGGAGGATGAGCCATTTAAGATCTGAGAAATGAGTGGTGGGAGTTCATTCCACACAAAAGGGAGGGATAGGATACTGGTGGGGAATCGAACCTCCAACATTCCGTTGAAATCAAGGGATTTAACCACTTAGGATAAGTCCTCTTCCCAAAAAAAATTACTGTGTTCGGCTTTATTATCAACGGAAAGGTGTACACACAACACAAGTAGTAATTTAATTGGGCATATTATTTATACATTCAATAATCCCATGATTTGTCAAATCAATTAAATGTTTTACTGCATTTATAATATCACTACAACTCAGCTTCTGTATCAAATCATTTTATTTCCAATTAAATATCACAATACTAACTAAGAAACATTAATTGTCTTTTTCAAATCAATTTGAATGATAAATAATTATATTGACTAATTCATATACTTCTATAAAAACTAATTCATACTTCCTCCGTTCTCATTTAAATGCTCCCATTGCATAGTAGTAACTATTCATTGAGTAACTTTGATCAAATTTTTTGACATAGTTCTATAATATAAAACATAGTCAAGTGAGATCTTGTTAGATTCGTCTAATCACGTAGTTTTAGAATATCAAATTTTTATAATTTTTACTTGTGTACAATTTGAGTTATAAACATTTAAAAATATATCTCGGACTGCGTAAAATACAGAAGTGGAGCATTTATATGAGAACAGAGGAAGTATACTTCTATATTCACTCTCCAATTAATTTTTTTTGTAATAAATGTCTAGAAATTATATTTATGTGGGATAAAGAAAAATATATAAAAAAAAACATAATATAAATACTAAAATATGACATGGAATACGAAATTGGTTTGGGAGCTAAATCAACAGGTGCTGAAATGATGAAATACTAGTATTTTGTATGTGCTGAATGAGTGCTTTCCATATGTGTTGAATACTTTTATACAGCCAAAATATATTAAATACACAGCACACACCTCATTAATATTCGGTACACACACTTCATCGGGTCAGCACACCAACCTGCTGAATGTCACCCATTCAACACCCTAACCAAACTCATGAAATACTTTTGATTTCTAAGAAAACTACTAAAATATAACGGAGGGAATATATGACTATATGTAGCAAGTATATTGGAATCATTTAAACTGGTTTTCATTAATTTCCTATTGAATTCGATCACTTATAGCAATCAACTGCCCGCTGCACTTAAGAACTTATTAATAGCATTAAAAGTTGTTTGAAATTTCTACAAACCCCAATGCTTGAAATTTTGGGTGTTTATGCTTAAATATTTGTATGCTGGACCAATTCATTTGACAAATAGTACTAAAAATAGAGATTTGGTTTGGGAGCTGAATGTCACATTCAGCATTAAATACTCAGTACACATCTTACTAACACACAACACACACATCTAAACCGACGGACAGATAAGCGATTGAGAGGATGGGACGACGGGAAGGAGCGTTTGGAGGCCTCCAACGCTGTTACCAAACGGAGCCACAATCAACACCATATCTAAACCGCTAAAAGCAGTTGATTTTAGTGGTCTCACGGCCTCTAGTTGATTAAATAGCATTGTGGCCGGTCAAAACTTTATAAAAGAATAAAACTGCTCATAAAAGTTTTAAGAAAATTAAAATATTTATCTGATTCAAAAAATAAAAATTAATATAATAAGTTATTATAGGAGGATTTTGAAAAAGAAAAATTATTAGTTCTTAGCTGCAAATTACATGTAGCATTTTGACGTATAGTTTTTTTTAAAAAAAAAAAAAAAGAATGAAACACAAATCACAATAAAATGAGTTTTTTTTTTAAAAAAAATATATAAATCAGGAGGGTTTGGATAGGGTGATGAATGTATGGCATTCAGCTTGCGATGGTGTGTTGACCCGATGAAATCTGTGTGCTGAATATTTAATGGAATTTAAAATGTACAAAGTACTCAGTACATACAAAGTACTCATTTAGCACATACAAAAAAAATTAATTCAGCACTTCGGTACCTGCTAATTCAAAATTCAAACCAAATCCTTCTTGAAAGGTGAAAGATAACGCCCCACCCCACTCCATGGTGTGTTTAATAATTCAAACTACCAACTGCCCCCAAGTACTGAATTCACAACTCACAAGCACACCACGAAATTTGAACTATGAATAAAATATTCCAAGCTTGGCCAAGAATTTAATTTAATTTGTAGTACATTTTTTTTATTTTAAAAAAAAACATGATGGAAGTCCAAGTCATACAAATTTCAAAAAGGAATAAAGATGAGGAATAAGGGACCGAGTGGGAATCGAACCCCAACCATATGATTAGAAGTATGGATTATTACTTCATTCACTAAATCAATAAGAATAAACATTTTGTACATACGTACGTGAAAACCGTGGCAAAAAATTCATCTTTCTCGTTAGCAAATTAATACTTCGTATATACTTATAAAATAAAAGTAAATTCATAAACAACTCATCAGATGGAATCCTTTTTAAATTTGCAGTGGAAAGTCGGTTGCAGTGTATATGAAGTATGATTCCACAATACCATATACAGATATACTACTATAAAGAAATACGTTTCGTACCATACCATATGATCAATAATTGCTGCAGACAACAATGTATGTACTTGGCCTACACTATACTTATATTATAATAAAATTAATCTTGTAATAATAATAAAACCAATTATGGATTGGAAGCTGATTAGGATCATTCCTAATGGGGGCATTTTTGGAAATATATAACCATGCAAATATGCCATATGTTAGGTACTTAGGTGTACATAATTACTAGTATATATTATGGGCTGACACCATTATCAACAACTAACATTGTATTCAATGATTGAAGGGCTATATTAATACATTCATACTCCATTCATCCAAAAATTATATATGCATATATTGTGTATCCTTGAATTATACTCCTAATTTTTAAGTAGGGCTAAATTGTAAATTTCATAAGTAGTATACTACTTATTATATAGTAAGTGACATTGAAGGGATAGGGGCGGTAGGTAGGGAACTGAATCCCCAATCATAAGATTGTAAGTCATGAGAGTTGACTACTTGATCAAATCATCGTCTCCTCTAGTGGTATACTTTGCGCACTGCAATAGTATATGAAGTATATAAACACACTCCCAGTTACCTTGTATTTCCTCTGTTTTTTAAAGTGTTATAGTATTAGTATATCTTATTCTTATGCAGTTCAATGCATATTTTAAACCATTAACAACTCAAGTTTAGTACAAGTAAAATTTTAAAAGTTTAATATTTGAAAACTACAAGACAAGACGAATCTAACAAGATTTGGCTATATCTTTTTGTATAACTACTAGTAAATAACCCGTCGAGACTCGACGGGCATAACTATATATTTTATATAATAGTATATACTTATATTATGTATAGTAATAATAAATTGTATTTTGAGTAAAGAAAAATATGTAATGATTTTTTATATATTCAAAAGAGGATATATATATATATGATAATATAATTAATTATTTTTTGGACTTACAAAGAAAATATATTATACCGTATCTTTAGCTTATGTGGCTTTTCCGGTACTAACCTAACAGATCAATAAAAATAATTATTAAAATAATATTTTTATTTAATTTAAAATTTAAATTAAGATAAAATAAAATTTAAAAATAAGTATGAAACATAATATGAAAATTTTCCTAACAATTTGCTGACAATTTCATTGGTGAAAATCTCATTGATAAGGGCTACTATAACACTATCTTTAAAAATGTCTAAATTTGAAGTAGTGCAGTTTGTATTTGTATATGTACTTTAAAAAATTACCGTTATAGGATTACCCGTAGAGTTTATAAGAATATCATCCGAAAATATCATATGTAATTGTACATCTTCTAATTCCAAAATCAATACCCACTTTACCATCACCTACATCTACTATCCATTTTACAAATTTTCTGTCATATATAAATTTCATTATAAACAACATTTCTTGTGGTATCTTGAGTTAATCATTCTTAATTGCATATTAATACTTTCAGCCACATCTTGCTAGTGGCACGAAATATAGCAACATAATTGTTCATGGCTAAAAACTGGTTTTGGAAGATAAAATCCGACATTCTTTAAAGATTGACATTTACTTTTGTTTATAATCATAGCAAAACAAATTGTGAGTGAGAATTTTCTCATCGCAAATCGAATCAAAAATTTGTTCTAATCAAATAGGTTCATAATCATTCTACCAATAAAAAATTTTCTACTTTCATGGTTTCCCAAAAATTAGTTTAACCTCAACTATCTAGTTCCGCATCTTGGTTACTATCAACATACTTTCATTATATAATTTATTTGATGTATATATATTCATAAGAAGCATGACTATGCAACCCTTATTCAACTATATTTCATAATTCGGTAATCCAGAACAATTGAGCGTGTTTAGATATTCCAGTGAAAAAGATTCATTGGCATTATCTATGCTTTTATCCTTTTGACAAATATTGTTAAAATTGATATATATATATATATATATATTTTCATTTGCAGACATACGTTCCATGATGTAATTATGGATTGTAGCAACAATTTCATTAGTAGGGGTTAATATATAGTAAAAATATTTGGATTTGAAGTGGTGCAGTTTATATTTGTATAAGTACTATCAACAAATTGCCGCTATAGAATTTCTGTTAGAGTTTATAAAATTATCATCTGAAAATATCAAATCTAATTGTACATCTTCAAGATTAATACCAGTTTTACCAATTACCATCACGTACATGAAGTATTCAATGTGCAAATTTTTGCCATATATAATTTTCATTATAAATAACATTTCTTATAGTATTTTAAGTTAATCCATCTTAATTACAAATTAATACTTCGAGTCCCTCTTTACAGTGACACGAGATATTACAACATATCACTCACATGGGTAAAAACTGATTTTTGAAGATAGAGTCTAACCTTCTTTAAAGGTTGACATTTACTTTTTTTTTAAAAAAAATAGTCATAGTAAAACGAATTGCGAGTGAAATTTTTTCCTCTAAATCGATTGGAGAATTTGGTTAATTCAGACGTGTAACACCCTTGTTGGTATGAGTAGCTTATTTCACTCCATTTAAGCCATTCTCCGGGTTATTACAAGACGAGCTTATAATCATTCTACCAATTAAGAATTTTCATCCCAAATATTGAGCTTTGTTTTAATGAGAAAAGAGGTGTTAAATAATTTTCTAGAGAGGTTAAATAATTTTCTGATATAATTTTTTTGCAGGTAAAATTCTCGCCACAATCTAGTGGAATATCAAATCTAGAATGTGCAGTCCTACCTCTTGAATAAGAATATTATTCCATTGCAGCACAATATTACATCTATCATAAAGGGCTAAACATAATATTTTCTAGAATATATTTTACATAATTTTTACATATGTACATTTTAAGATATTAAATGTTAAACAAATATATTGGACGACGTGTCCAAAATTTTTGAGACATAAATAATGTGATAGAGGGAGTAGATTAAAAAAATAATTAAATTTTTCTTCTTTATTTACTGATGGATCTATTCACAACTATATAATTATACTCCCTCCATTTTTTAAAGATAGCTACGGACCCACTCAACACGCATTCCAATGCACACTTTAAACCATTAATAATTCAAATTCGGTACATGTAAAAATTCTAAAAGTTCGATATTTAAAATCTACAAGACGAGACGAATCTAACAAGATCACACTTGGCCATATTTTAACTTGTATAACCATGAGAAAACTTTAAGTCAAAGTATATAAGTGAACAGTACCCATTAGTCAACAGTAGCTAACAAAAAAAAAACAGAGGGAGTATATTACTTTTAAGAAAAGTGACATAAATTGTGAAAACATGGCTTATATATACATTAATTATATATACTAATATTTTTTATATATTCATTAATGTATCTTTTAATAATATAAATTCCATAATACACTGAAAATTCCATTTAAGAAAAAAAAACTAAAAATTGTGGGAACTTCATTTAAATTAAAAATTAAATATCTTTTAAAAAAAATTGGGATTTTCATATACACATTAATATATCTTTAACATGAATAAATTCCATAATACACTGAAAATTCCATTTAAGAAAAAAAAACTAAAAATTGTGGGAACTTCATTTAAATTAAAAATTAAATATCTTTTAAAAAATAAAAATTGGGATTTTCATATACACATTAATATATCTTTAACATGAATAAATAAATCTCATGTGCAATGTACATTTTTCTTACATTATTCACCACACAAATATTATGTAATCAAAAAATTGAGACCAAACCTACACAAAATTACCGGCATTACAATATGTTCATCATATTGAAATATAAACACAACCTAGTTCTTAGTTGCCAGTGCAAAACCTCGTCATAATAATCTTATAGTGTAAAAACTGAAAATTTATAAATAAATACTAAATGCAGCAATAAAATTTAAAATAAATAAAATAAAAATGCAAAATAAGAAAATCTAAAATAAATAAAATAAAATACAAATAAATAAAATCCAACATGGATAAAATACAAAATTTCAAATTTTATCTTCAAATCTTTTTAAAAGTGAATATATAGTGACACGATAGGATAATAGAGTGAGAATTCATAAGTAAATGATAGATTTTATACACGATAGACTAAAATCTATAATGAATAAATAAATAAATACGAAAATCTAAAATTAGTAAATTAAAAATGCAAAATAATATAGATAAAATAAGATATGCAAAATTTCAAATTTCAAATCTTTCAAATCTTTTTACAAGTGAATATGATAGAAATTCCATATATTTCAAAAACTGAAAATCTATAATAAATAAATAAATAAATAATAAATATGAAAATCTAAAATTGATAAATTAAAAATTGCAAAAATTTATAAAAATTAGAAATTTGAAATGGAGACACCACATTAAATTTAGGATGAATTGTTCACTAATGCTTTAATATATATATAGATGATAGTAATCGAAGTCAAAATACTACCATAAATAAGAATAAAAATCAAACTATAACATTTAAAATAAATAAATAAATAAATAAATAAATAAATAATAATAATAATAATAATAATAATAATAATAATAATAATAATAATAATAATAATAATAATAAAACTGGAGGGCGTATGTGTTAAAATGATGCTTTAAGAAAATTTAAACCCGGGGCATGTCTCTATGCGCACTCAAATTTCTTCAACCATTATTTTTATATTCAACTAAACTTTATTTTATAATTGTATATTATAATCCTTGCATTTACTTTTTAGGGAATAGCTCCTTGTCATTTTCACAATAAATATATTAAGGGCTGCTTGTTTTGGCTTTTAAAAAAAAAAAAAAAAAAAAAAAAAAAAAAAAAAAAGGTTAATAGAAAAAGGAGAAGGAAAGAGAATGAGAATTCAAAAGCAAAAGCATCTCAAATAATTGTCTAGATGAATATTATTAAAGTTGTTTTTCAATGGATATATGTTTGGATGAATTGTCTGTAGAAGGACTTTTTGGTGAAACCGGGTATCCCCAGGCCACATTGGACCAAAGACTAATCCCTCGAGGATCTGCAAAAACAATTAAGGGCGCCTCTCCCAAACCAATTTTTTGCATACACAAGGCTCGAACCCGAGACCTTGCTTAAGCGACTATAGCCCCCATCCACTCAAGCCAACTGCTGTTGGTTGTAGAAACACTTTTGATATATTAAAAAGGTGTATGTTAGGGTGCGGATGGAATGGTGGTGTGGACATGCGGATGCGATTTTCTACCGTTGATCAATTTTCATCATCCAACAGTTGAGATCATTTGTAGGGTTAGTTTCGTAATTTCACATGCTAAGTGTTTTTATATAGCATGTTGTTGAGAAGTATTATATCAAGTCGCTGAATTGTGTTGGTCTTGTCGCTGAATTGCATATGGTCATGTCGCTGAAATGTGTATGTTCTGTCGCTGAGATGCGCTAACATGCATAGATACATGTCGATGGAATGTATAAAATTGTGTCGTTGAAATTAATAAAATAATGTCGCTGAAAGGCATATCTCATGTCGCTGAATTGTGAGAAGGCTCGTCGCTGAAATGCGTTTATAATCGCAATGAATTTCAAACGGCTCCACCTTCAAATGTCGCTGAGATGAACACAATAATGTTGCTGAATTGCATATGTCGTGTCGCTGAATTGAATTGTCTGCGTCGCTGAGTTGTGTATGTCATGTCGCTGAATTCAACTGATGAAAAACCTAACAAATAAAATTATGAAACTAACCCTACAAATGATCTCAACCGTTGGATGATGAAAATTGATCAACGGTAGAAAATCGCATCCGCATCCGCACCACCATTCCATCTGCACCATAACTCTTCCCTATTAAAAACACTAAGGGACCGTTTGGAATTGCTTATTTTGAAGTGATTTTGGCTTTTACTTCTGCCAAAAGCACTTTTGAAGGAAAAAGAGTGTTTGTTTTGGCTTTTGGGAAAAAACAAAAGCACCTCGAAAAGCTGCAAAAGTGCTTCTGGGAGAAGCAGCCCCGGGGGTGCTTCTCCGAAAAGCAGGAGCCAAAAGCACCTAGTAATGTGTGCAGAGTCATAAATGCCCCTATTAATTTATTTAAATTACACTATAAATATATACTATCATATTTAAATAGCATATCCATTTTGGTAATTTACACATTTCAAAAGCACTTTTCACTTTTACATATCCAAACACACTATTGAAAAAAAGCTGCTTTTCAAACATTCAATCCAAACACAAAAGTTAGCTGCTTCTGCTTTTGGCTTTCACTTCTGCTTCTGCTTTTGGCTTCTGCTTTTTTTAAAAGCCAATCCAAACGGGCCCTAATATGAACATAAATATTATATAAGAATATTTACAATTTTGTTTTATTTCCTTTTCAATAGGGATATTTTTGTATTTTTATTCGTAAAATGACTTCTAATTTTTTTAGAAATACCCCCCTGCCCAACCCAAATTTGAAAAAAAAGTAGAAATTTTAACTTTTGCTTGTCATTTTTCTTTTAAAAAAAATCAAAACAAACAACTAAAAAAATTCAAAAGAACTTTTCGGTGAAGCAAAAGTCAAAATTAAAGGAGAAAAAATTCAAAACAAACAGGCTCTAATTCAAAAGGAGGCAACTATGGAGTGCAACCGGGACGTTTCCAAATACGCATTATCGTGGTACTAAAATGTGGAAAGCTATTTGCAAGGTGAGTAATGTTTTGAAGAAGGAATTTGGTATTCGAATTGGCAATGGAGAGAGAGTTCTTTGTGGTACACCCACTGGTGGAAAGGTGAATGCTTGGCTCCAAAAGTTCTTTTGTTCATGTTTGTGATTTACATTATAAAATTGGGGATATTGTGGGGAAGGATCTTGGATGTTAGATAAGTTGTATACTTGGATGCCGGAGGATTTGATCACAGCCTTCGCGGACACTCCAATTCCAATTCCCAATTCTGTCGTGCTCCACTCCAGATTTCATGCACTGGAGGTTGAACGCTAGAGGAGTGTATACTGTGCAATCGGCTAATGATTGGCTCGTAGACGAGGAAGGGCATGTGGGATGTTGGAGCTGGATCCGGCGCAAGAATATCCCCAAGAAGAAGGGTGGGGTGTTATTATGGTTGTTGGGACATGGTGCATTACCGTGCAATTTGTTGCGCTACTCTCGCAAGCTCTCTCCGTCGCCGTTATGCTTCATTTTGTGGATATCATGTGGAGAAAAAGGAGGCAAGTAGTAGTTCGTCTTCATTATAAAAGAAATGGTCTCACTAATAAAAATTTGAAACCCAAGAATTGGTCAGTTTGTATGGCAGATTTTATCTTTGGGCCGAACTGGAAAATCAGCCCAATTAAAATATATATATGGGCCAAGGTTGGCCCATTGGACAACCTTGCACTTAATGTCGCACCCAATCTCAATAATTTATGGTACTTTTTCGGTATTGTATTAATTGATTAAAGGCCTGTTTGCGTGTTTGTTTCTTCTTTTTTTTTTTTTTCCTTCTCATCATTTTCACTTCTCTTGCTTGTAATTCTTCTTCTTCTTCTTTTTTTCCTTTTTTTTTTTAGATAAATTGGAAGAAAAAAAAATCCCCTTTCTCCATAAACAATAGAAAAAAGTTAAAATTATTCTTTTAGGAGAGGCAACTTAGGAGCTGTTTTTATCTGTTAACTTATCATTCTTCTTTCCTATTTTTCTAAAAGAAGATCCAAACAAGTTCTAAATGATTATTCACTTTTGACATTTGCTAAATTTTGACATTTTTACTTTTTGCAAAAGCCTCTTTATTTTATTGTTAATTTGTTTGGATAAGCTTTTTGTATAAACAAAAGTAGCAACAAAAAAAAAAGTTAAAATTCTCATTTATTACAAGAAATTTCTAATTTAGCTATTGAATTTAGTTGCTAATTTTATGTAGCTAATGAGTTTCAGTCACGAATTCAATTGCTAAATAAATTTTGAATTTGAGCAACCAAATTATTCGATCACAAAAATAAAAAACACTTTTAGCCTCTCATTTTTTAAAATGTTGATCCAAACAAACCCTATTTGTTGTCTAGTTACTTTTCAATAAAGGCACCTTAATAATAATTTTTTTTATAAAAGAAAACCTAATAAAGGAAGCAAATAATTCAATGATTATTATTTGCTATTCATGCATTATGTGTTGTTTTTCCTTTTGATGGTCCTGTGTACTTTTGTGCATGAGAATGAGATGGGAGGACCCATTTGCCTATCAAAAATTGACTTTCTAAGTTTAAACATCACTATCTCCTTCTTTCTCACAAGAACAAGTGCAATAACAACATGTATATTAATAAATCAGAACATGTATTTATTTGCGCATGTTTATTTTTATGGTAATTAAAAAACACTTCCAATTGAATATAAAATAGCAATATCGTTCATGACAAAAACATTTTTCGGATATAATATATTATTTTGTTTTTAAAATCAATTCTTTTGGGAAAAAAAAACGGGGGAGTTTGAGTTTGAGATTGAGATACATTATTTGGGGCTTTTTTTTTTCTAGGTTTGCATAATTGCATATTAGGCATTACCATCATTAAAAATTGTTTCTTCAAAACCCTAAACCCCATACCTTCTGAATTTTGATTAACAAACATCCAACTAGCTACCCCTCATAATAAATTTATGTTTTCTGTTCAAAATTTAGGTTCTTTTTTCAGAATTGGTCAGAAAATGATAATATATATATATATAAATAAAATGAGGAAGAAAGCAGTAACGGTGCGTTTGGTTGAAGAGATCTTAGAATACCGATAAGAATGTGATTGCTGGGAATGTAAGATTTTTGGGAATATGAGATTGGTGCGAATCATATCTTTTTACTATGTTTTAAGATTATTATGTTTGGTTATATGAAGAATCTCAGATTTCCAGTTCTAATAAATTTACCATAATGTCCTTGAATTTTAATTGAACGAATGTTATAAATATGTCATTTTTGCTACACAATAGAAATATTTAAGCCGATTTATTTTTTTAAATATTGAAAATTCTTTATATGATTTATTGTATGATAATTACTTATTTAATATCTCTAAAGCCTTATTATTTTTATTTTATATATGTAGAAGAAAAGTAAATTTTAAGAAAATATGAAATATATATTAAAATATAAGAATATATATTAAAAAATATGTTTAAATAATTTAATTTTTTTCAATTGATTTTTTAAAATTAAATTTCATATATTTATCATTTTTAGAATATAAATATCTAAATCTAAATTTATAAAATAAAATAAATATAAAAAAGTGAGGGTATAAAAGTCAAATTAATATAAAAATAGGTAAAGTGGGGGTGGTAATCGATTACATGCCCTCCAGGTGGGAATCACATTCCCACATAAAATATACCCCGAATCAAATATGGGCATATTTCATTACCTATCCAAGATTTCTAGGTGGAATCACATTCCCACATGAAACAATCAACATTCCCACCTGAGTAGGAATGTCCCATATAAAATATGCTCCGAATCAAATATGGACATATTTCATTACCTACTCAAGATTCCCAGTGAAAATTTCAGATCTTCCGAACCAAAGGCTGAACCAAAGGCTGTGAGCAGGCCCCAGGCGGCCAGGGCACTCTTCTATGTTCCACCTTTGCATATTCACTCAAAATTCTTTTACCAGCGGGGCTTTCTAATTCCTTGTATGTCCGGTTGGCCCCTCTCTGGAATCCTCTTTCTCCCTCACTCCCTATACCTGTAAAGTCAGCCTCGGCTCTTGTGTCCATCGGTCGGTCTCAACACTCTACTAATAATACTATAATAATCTACTCCAACAAAACACCATTAGTTGCCTGCTTGAGTTTCCTTTCCCACCTGAGACTCAGATTTTTACCACTGTTGCCGGCGGCCTCCCTCCACTCTTCCTACTATATCGTTTTGCTGCCAAAATGGGCCGCCGGAGAATACCCCTGTTCATCGAAAAATCAACATAAGTAACAACCGTCTGGTATGGATTTCATGTTTTTCTATGTTCACATGCGTTTGATTAATTAATGCAATAAATGCAGCTCTCTGTTGCCGTCCCTTCTGCCAGATCACTCATTTCACTCCCCAATGGATGCAAATCAAAAACCTTTCAAGAGCAACGGCGGGGAGATAACCATGGCCGACTATCATCACAAGCCCCAGCAGCAACAAACTGGCGATGTAATCGTCGATATCCATCCTGGTGAGAAAAAGCAACAAGATTCAATTTTTTCCAACTTTCCGGGCCAAGATCCAACCCACGACAAGCCCTCAGCAGATTCACCTCAAAAACCCTCGGTTGATTCCCCATTTACCTCCCAAAAGCACTCACCTTCACTCACTTCCTCCTCCCCAGAAATCTCAAGTCCAACCATCCCCCCAAGCTCCAATAAGCCCCCAAAAATCCCCACCAGCGACACTCTCATAAGACGGAAATCGTACGCCAGGTCAGTTTACTCTAAGCCCAAATCTAGATTTGGTGAACAGCCTGCTGCTACCTTTGATAGCAAGATGTTTGATGAAAATGCAACCCTAGCTGAAGGTCATGTTGTGTCCAGTCGGGGTTCCCCTGTTTCCAAACTTGATAGCAACAAAGACGTTAATAGAACGGTATCAATATCTTCAGTGACTCCGAAAACACCTTTGATGTCGTCCCCCGGCCCTTTTGGGGGAGCCGAGGTCGATGACAGCGAGGAAATTTACCAAAGGGTTAATAGTAGGAGGAAAATAAAGTATAGGAAAGTGAAGGCCAAGGTTCTCATTGAATGGTTGCTATTTCTGTGCATTCTTGGGTGTTTAATCGCCAGCTTGACCGTTAATCGTTTGAAAAAAACTTCATTTTGGAGCTTGCCTGTTTGGAAATGGTGTGTGCTTGTCTTGGTGACATTTAGTGGCTTGTTGGTGACTAAATGGATGATGCATTTTGTTGTCTTGTTAATTGAGCTGAACTATATGTTGAAGAAGAAAGTATTGTACTTTGTGTTCGGTCTAAAGAAGAGCGTTCGCGTCTGCATTTGGCTGACCGTTGTTCTAATTGCTTGGGTTTCTCTGTTCCAAGAAGGGGTGGAGAGATCCAAAACAACGACGCGTATCTTGCATTTCATAACGTGGACTATTGCTTCATTGCTAATCGGTTCATTCCTGTGGGTTCTCAAGACTTTGCTGCTCAAGATTTTGGCATCATCTTTCCATGTGAATACGTTCTTCGATAGGATTCAGGAATCGATTACTCATCAGTATATATTGTTTACCCTGTCCGGCCCTCCAGTGATGGAGTCTGGCCAAATGGTGGGGAAGACTGGAAGTAATGCTAGTCAATTTAGTTTCCGAATTGCTAAGAAAAGCAAGGCGCGCACGGAAGAGAAGGAAAAGAAGAAGGGAAAGGAGAAAGAGGTAATTGATATCCATAAACTTCACCAGATGAAACAGGAGAAGGTTTCTGCATGGACTATGAAGATGTTGGTTGATGGGATAACTAACTCAGGTTTCACCACGATAAATAATGTGATCGACGATGCTGCCTTTAGTGGAGACACTGAGCAACCAGACAAGGAGATAACAAACGAGGAAGAGGCAATAGCTGCTGCATATCATATTTTCAGAAATGTAGCTTCACCCGGTTCAAAGTGAGTAGAATCTTATTTTGTAATAATGTCCATTTTGTGTGTTCAATATGGCTTTTTATAATCCTTTGCATGCAGGTTTATCGATGAGTATGATCTAAAGAGGTTCATGATAAAAGAAGAGGTCGAGTTTGTGTTCCCTATGATTGATGTGGCTGAGACCGGACAAATCGACAAAAAAGCTTTAACCGAGTGGGTGGTATGTTCAGTCCAACCATTCTCAGTGAACGTAGTTTTGTTAGTTTTGATGGTTTAGAGAACGACGAATGCTTTGCCATCTGGATTGCGTGCAGATAACAATTCTCTGCGTTTCTCATCTTATGTTTATGCAGGTAAAGGTTTACAAAAGTAGGAAAGCACTAGCCCATGCCCTGTACGACACCAAAACAGCTGTGAAGCAATTGAACAAGCTTGTAACATGTATCTTGATGATTATCATTGTAGTTGTCTGGCTTTTATTAACAGGAATCGCAACCACAAAAGTGCTCGTCTTTCTCTCGTCGCAGCTAGTTTTAGCTGCCTTCATGTTTGGAAATACTTGCAAGACAATATTTGAAGCCATTATCTTTGTGTTTGTAATGCATCCCTTCGATGTTGGGGATCGTTGTGTCGTTGATGGTGTTCAGGTAAATTTTAGTGGAGTCATTGATGTTGCTACATTTCATGGCATCTTTTCAGGTAACTGGAGTATCTTTTCATGAATGCAGATGGTTGTCGAAGAAATGAATATCTTGACAACTGTGTTTCTGAAGGCTGATAAAGAGAAAGTATACTATCCGAATTCAGTTTTGGCTACCAAACCCATCAGCAACTTCTATCGCAGCCCTGATATGGGCGATTGCTTTGAGTTCTGTATCGACTTCAAGACACCTATAGAGAAAATAGGCACTCTGAAGGAGAAGATTAAAAAGTAAGCTACACACTTGCACCATTCGTCTGCCATTGTGGCTGGTTAAAATTACAAAGTGTATCTACAAAAGTCACAGGAAATAACTTTCACACATTGGTTTTAAAATATTTCAGGTACTTGGAGAAAAATCCACATCATTGGCATCCAAATCACAACGTTGTCGTGAAAGAGATTGAGAATATAAACAAGATAAAGATGGTTGTTTTCTTTAATCACACAATGAACTTCCAGGACTTCCCGGAGAAGAACAGGCGAAGAACTGATATGGTACTGGAGATGAAGAGGATTTTCGAGGAGTTGGGCATCAGATATGATCTCCTTCCTCAAGAAGTACATCTCATGGACTCAACAACAATGTCATCCGAGACTGGCAAATGATCTTCATTGATCTCTGAAACTCACCTGATGAAGCCATAAGAGGGGAGTCAAACATCATCCAATGCTTCTACAGTTACTCAGTAGGAATTAGATGGAGTGATGAGTGAACTGGTGATCAAACTGGTTGAGGCCTTGAGCTTGTGGCTGTGATGTTCATATAATTATATATTGATCAGAAGGTTTTGTTGCTTTTTCCATGTCAACAGAACAAACTTGAGGTCTTGGTCAGAAAAAACAATGAATCGGCATTAGCCAAAACAAGTATTGCCACTTTGACAGCACTGAATCTCCACCGCAGTTGATATTTTGCCTTGGAGGCTCTCCTTTATATCTTGAATAGAAGAACTATCAATTCATTTATCTGCACAAAATTCATAATCTTGGGGATTACTATAAGAAAAATAATGCAAAAGAATGAATCAAACAAATCAACCCTCCCACCTATAAAATGCAAATTAAATTAGAAGGATACACGAGGGTGGAGACAGGATGAATTCTTACACCCAGCGAATCTCAGATGGCTTCTTGATATTTTAAAGGTACCCAATCGTTAGCAGCCTAAAGAAATCCCAACTGATCCACAAGATCTTGCAAATCCTCACCCACAACCGGCGAGGAAGCCACCAATTCTTCCACTTCCACGTCGGTTGTCTGATCAGCTGCCAAGGCTTCCGCTGCCTCATCCCCTGCTGCAAGGTCATCACTGAAAAACTTCTGCCATATACTCTCGATCATCATAGGATTCAAGTTCGCATCGGGGTCGCTTACAGAGGCAGCTGCCTCTGCCGACAGGCCCTGCACTTCACTGCTTGATGATGCATCGAATGCAGCATTTAACAGTGTCTGCACATCTGATGGGACATCAGTAGGAAGCCCCTCTTGGCCTTGCCTTGCAAATTTTGGAGGATGACTGATACCTGACGCAATAGTTGCAGCATCCACCAGGCTCTCAGCACTCGGGCTCATTGTCAGTCTTCTCTTTTGCCCAATTTCAACACGCTTATTCTTGAACCCATATTTATCCACGCATTGCTGAAGAAATGAAGGGCTTCTGAAAACTTTAGCAATGAAACTCATGATCTGCCGTTGCCTGTTCTCCGTGCTTTGTATTCGTTCCTCCATGGCGAGAATCCTCTCCCTCGAGTTCTGCTGCTGCTGTTTGAGTTTTATGATCTCTGCCATCAACAAATTCCGGTCACGCTTGAGCACCTCCAGCTCTTCCTCCATTCCATATTGTCCCAACTCCACACAACTGCCCCCTCCTTGTTGCTGATTCACGGGTGGCACAACAACATTTCTCCTCCTCCTTATTGTCTTCAAGAGATGCCTTTGTCCACCCAAAAACCCCTCATTGGCAAATTCCCATCTATCAGGATCCACTTTTCGGAAACCCTGCATTTTCAACATTTTTAATACTGAGACAGTATCATAAATGTGTTCTCTGCATCTGGTTACCATAAGAACTAGTCAAACAATCCAGGGTCTTCCAGATAAACAGCAAAACATGCCGGATCCACCATTACTGCAAGTATAGCATCATATCAAAGTCAATAAATAATAACCACAGGTTCCCCATTTTCTAAACCATGAGTTTTATCAAACTACACTGTCAATTACACACTTGCAAGCATTTCCTACCTAAACCAACCTCAAGAAATTCCATCGCTCATTCGCAATGCGTGCAGTATTGATTCGGAGGCAGATGTATCTATATCTAAACTTCAGAAGATTACCTAATCAAACTATAATAAGTCAAAATAAGCAAATATGGATGCCCATTGACCAGAGGATTGAGGAAATTGCAGAACTAGCCACAACAAACTAACGAAGTAAGTTACTAATGGAAGACAGTCAAGAACGGGAAAATCGCCTAACAAAACGTACAATCTCATCCCAAAAATAAGAACTAAAACAAAAAACAAAAAAGAAAAAGAACTCGCCATGGAATCATTAAGCTGAAGCAAATAGGAAAGACAGAGGAAGAACATTAATCAGTAGATGTAGGCACATTAGGTTACGAGGATATACTTACATACGTATTGAGCTGGCGAATGAAGCTGGAGAAATTACTGTGCTTGAAGTATCTGGGAAGCAGAGTGGAGGAGAATGTGTGCGAGTCCCACACAATGAAGCTATTCTTGGCCATGTTCCACGAAATCACGGCGTCCGTCGAAGGATCCTCGACCATTTCAAACGTTTTGCTCAGAAACGGGGGCGGCCCCACTTCGTGCAAGCCCTCCATAGGTCGCGGAGGAGACGACGACGAGGATGCAGATGCACCGCCGCCGAACGGAACGCCTGTGATAGTAAAATCCTCCTCCACCTTCACCGTGCTACCTTCCATTGGTCGATCAAATCCCACCTCTACTAGTCTACTGCTAATTTCGGTTTTCAGCTGACTGAAGTGACGGGTCACTTCAAAGTTGAGAACTTAGGAGGAGAGAGAGTGAGTGTGTGCTAATTTATATGGAAGGTGCGATTTGGTAGGAACATTCTGGAAGTGCTGGAAGAAGATATCTCGGATATTTCCGGAAATTATTGGAAGCTCCTGGGTGTATTGCTCCTTTGAGGTTGGAGAGAATTGAGCGTCGATTATGTAAGAGTATTGTGGGTCCCTAGTAAATCAAGGGTGTAGAGAGGAGGGCGCTGGAGTCACGGAGATTCCCGGTGGACCAGATAATTCCAAAGATTTATGGCTTCTGCAGTCACTAGTTAGAGATATTTTTATTTTTATTCCACGAATCTAGAAAGTTCTACATTTTGTAATAATGTATTGCCTCTATCCTATTATTTTTGTCTAAAAACTTTTGGATACATCGTCCAATTCACTTGTTTAACACTTAATATTTTTAAATCTATATATGTGAAAATTATGTAAATATATTTAAAAATTATATGATTAGACGACTCTAACAATATCGAACTTGACTATATTTTTCGTATATAATTACAATAACATTAGGTTAAAGTTGATCAGTGTCAAAACTCAAAGTGAGACGCTTTAAATGGGATAGAGGGATTACTATAGTTGGGGTGGATAAATGGGTGGATAAATTGGGTATCCCATCATCAACCCAAAAAAATGTGTTCGGGCTCGGGCTTTTTTGGTAGGAAAAGTTGGGTTCAGGTATCTGAACCCGAACCCGAATCCAAAGTTTGGATCGGGTATTGGGTCTCAAAGATTGGGTACCCGACTGGTTTTTTAAAAAAAAATAAAAAATAAAAAATTCCACACTTTCTCTAATTTTTTTAAGTGCTTAAAACTCCTAATTCCACAAGTCATTAGCATATTCAAATTATGACAATTATCATCTACAGTAGACACATAAACAAATTTGAAATTTAATTAGTTTACAAATATGAGAATTCTTCACTATCTCTTCGAATATTTATTCAGATTTTTCTATTTTCAATATGTCTTTGTCAAGTAAATTTTTTTATTAATTACTCTATTTGTCTAGATTTAGTAGTATTTACTAAAACACTTCATATGTGTTTGTATTTTTTTTAATGTATAGTTAATCCTCATATGGAGATTCTTTTTTGGCCGAACAGCCTATACAGACTAAGAAAGAGTTGTGGGAGCCTATACATATGGAGTATTGGTTATGGATGAATTAAATATATAATTCTAAATTTCTTTGTTATTGGTTAACTTTGTATAGATTTATGCCATTTTATTTTTATTTATTTAATTCACATTTTTTATATATATTTTTTTATTAAAATAAAAAAGAAAAATAAAAAGTGGGGTTGGATACCCGACCGATCCGATGTCAACCCCTACATATAGTTATGACAATCGAAAATTTTCAATAAAATTATCTTAATTTAAAAGTAATTGAGTGGTTGTTTGGATGTATAACTTATTATTATTATTATTATTATTATTATTATTATTATTATTATTATTATTATTATTTTCTTTTAAACTGAAGCTTTCAGAGAATAAATAAAATAAATAAATCAAAAGATCTGATTATCTATTATTGAGTTAAATAATTAGATAATTTTATTTAATTTGTACATGTAAGTTGATAAATAACCAATTATCTCAAATGGTAAATTAAGTTCGGTTTTCGAACATGCAACCAAACACCTTCTAAATATCTGTATTTGTGAGTTTTTTGTTTTTTAAAATAAATATGACTCTGTTGTACTCCCTCCGTTCCATTTTAGTTGTCTTTTTCACCGTTCCATTTTAGTTGTCTCAGCTCAATTTCAATAACCAAGATTGCATTAATTAACTCATAAATTTCGATTTTTACCCTTCAACTAAACCATTTTGTAATAAATGTCAAGAAATAACATTTATGTAAGGTAAATGGCAATATAATAATAACATAAAATAACTAGCTAAAACTACCTAAAAATAACAACTATTGTGGAACACCTTTTCATTTCTACAAAGACTACTATTTTGTAACGGAGAGAGTACATGTATAATACCCCTACTATTTGCTAAATGCTAATGCACCACTCATCGCTAATAGTAGGTGGCACACATATTTATGATGACCATTTAATATTTCATGAACTTTTATGACTTGAATTAAGTGTCTTATAATTTGGGTAATTTTATTGCAATTTTTGTTTGTTCAAAATTAACAGTTTTATGCTTAATTTGTGGTTAAACGTGTAGATAAAGGTAGTTTCAACTTTGGAGTCAACTAATACACAGCGAATAATATATTGTGTGAGAGATTGTCTCAACATTACAACAACCTCACCAAACGCATTTGCCCTGATTGGTATGGGGCTCTGGCAGCTTAAATAAAGATCTCGGGTTCGAGCATTTGTGTATGCAGAATTCTGCTTTGGGATAAGCAACTCTTCAATGCCCACCAAATCCTCGAGGGATTAGTTTTGAACCCAATGTAGCCTGGGGATACTCAGTACATGAAAAAAAAACCATTACAACAACCTCAAAATAGTTTTTTTTTTTATGAGCCATTAAAGGCCCGGGAAATGGATGATGGAGCCTATGTCACACAAATTACAAAGGAAACAAAGGGGGGGAGAGGAGCTCGGTGGGGATCCGAACCCCCAACCTCAAAATAGATTTTTGTACAAAAATGTTTAGTGAAAAAATATCATTTTTGATATTATTTGTAAATGTAAAGAACTAATATGAGCAAAAAAAAAAAACTATTTAGGATTTTTTGTAAATAAAAAGGACCAGAGTAATTTTTCCAGTTCTTGACTTGACATGAGCTCCCACTAATTCTTTTATAGGCTATATAGACTGTTCAGCAAAAAAAAAATGTTTAAGTTTTTTATTTTTATTTTTTGACTTTGATTTAAAGTAATTGTCGGCTAGCCAAGGGCCTGCGACAAGGTGATCCTCTCTCGCCCTATCTATTTATTATCATCATGGAGAAACTTTCCGGGTCCATTGGTGGATATTTTTGTTAAGAAGCATGGATGCTTATCTTCATTATTCCATCACCGACCTGTTGCTTCGTCCACATACAGGGCCTTGGTCAAAGTGAGCCCTCTGTTGATGTCTGGAGTTCGCATCAGGCTTGGAGTTGGAAATGCTAGTTTTTGGTTGCTGATTGGCTTAAAGCTGGAGCAATCGCCCATAGAATTCCCTATATTCATGTGAGTGACGTTGATTTGAGAGTCAGAGATGTTTTCAATTTGGAAAAAATGGAAGTGGGAGGCTCTTGCCACCCTTGTTCCGGATTTTATAAAATATGAAGTAAGGGAATATGGTCCGTTGGTAAGGCATGATGCGGTCTCTGATACTCGACGATGGTTGGGTTCACCCGACGGAAATTATAAGGTTAAATCTGGCTATAATTGGTTATTGGGCCAACGGGGGCATGTGGGAGACTCTTCCAAAACATGGGTTTGGAATATTCATGCACCTAAGAAAGTACGTTTTCTTGTATGGCTCATGGTACATGATTCACTTCATACAAATAATCTCCCTCATCAAAGAAGACTTGCGGATTCCCGACGTGTGCGGTTTGCGAATTACATGAGGAAACCATTCGTCATATTTTTTCACTTGTTCTGGGGCTGTCGCAGTCTGGAATAAAGTTGGTTATTCTACGACGGGTTAGTGGCCAGAAGAAGACTTGGATGTTTCTGTTTCTCTCACTCGTTTGTGTTGCACTTGGTCTGCAGGACATTGGGCTGTTTTGTGGACTATTTGGAAAGGCCGGAATGCAGTGTCTATATGAGGCGAAATTGTAGATTTAGCAGCTTCTACTCGGCAGGCCATCTTCCTAAGTGAGTGCGTTAGTAGAGCTTGTAGCAAACAACAATGTATGGTTGTCCCACGCTGGGTATCATGGAATCCGTTGGGAGTTTCGTGTCTCATTCTACATGTGGATGGTAGCTCTTTAGGGAATCCGGTTGCTGCAGGATTTGGAGGTGTTATTAGGCATTCGGATGGACGATGGATTGAAGGCTTCTCTGGAACAATAGGTGTGACAACAAATCTTGCGGCGGAATTGCATGTCATTTTGAACGGTATGAAGCGGCTTATTGCTTTGGGTTATATGGAGACTGCGTGTTTTTCGAATTCGTTGGAAGCATTAACCCTCATACGCCACGGAGCTGAAGAGGGTCATTGGTTGCGTCCTTTGGTCTTACAGATTTTGGAATTGCGCACTCATATTCCGGGGCCCCGGTGGTACCATATCTTCCGAGAGGGAAATGCAGTAGCTGACTTGTCGGCTAAGATAGGTACGAATGCTGAAGATTTCTTTACAACATGGGATTTCCCACCAGATAATTCTCGACAACCCTTAGCTGCGGACATGTCTGATGTTTGGTTCCCTCGCTTCTGAGATGTTGATCTTTTTTATTACTACCTCCGTTCTCAAATAAGTGATCCATTTGCATAGTAGTAACTATTCATTGAGTAATTTTGATTATTTTTTTTAACATAGTTATATAAGAAAAAACATAGTCAAGTGAGATTTTGTTAGATTCGTCTAATTAAGTAGTTTTAGAAAATCAAATTTTTATAATTTTTATTTATGTACAATTTGAGTTATTAACCATTAAAAATGTGTCTTGGACGGCGTGAAACGCAGGACTGGTGCATTTAAAAGAGAACAGAGGAAGTATGTCTGTTCTCCTTCTTTCTCATTTCTGTAGATTCTTGTAATTTTTTTCCTTTGCCGATGTCCCGAGGGTCACTTGGTCACCCAGAAAAAGTAATTGTGGGCTAAGTGAGTCTGGTCCTGGATGGCAAGATGCCCTGTAATATTTTGGGTGCGAACTCGTTAGTCGTTGGTCGTTACTCGTTAGCTAGAGTGGCACTAGCAAAATTTGTTTGTTACTTTGGGCGTCTTTAGTTACTATATGCCCACTTAGGTTTTAGTAGTATTTTCCACCAGATACTATAAATAAATAAATAAATATTTATTTACGTATTTTAAAACAGATTGGAGTATTTCCTTTCTCTCGTGTTTCGTCTCCCCTCCTCTTCTCATTTTTGTTGACGATTCCTCATTTCTGCTCACACAAATTTCGATTTTCCTTCGCTTCACAAAATCCTACTTTTGGTTTTTTGCGCACGCAAGAACGGAGCCAACCCATCCGTACGGGTTCCATTCCATTCCATACACTGCTATTGATATAGGGGATGGCTCTCAGGCGACTTCTCATCGAGGTTATTTGCAAATCTCAATCGCTGTTTGTTCCAATTTTAATCGTTTTGCCCCCATTTTTTTAAGTTTTTCAGATTTGTGACGATAATTAATAGATAGTATGATTTTTGCTGATGTTAATGTTTGCGCCTCCGGAAGCCCTAATTTAGAAGATCCTTTTTCTCGATGTCGAAATGTTATGTGGGTTGTTTTGTGTGTTTGGGGTTGGGGGCTTGCGCGCGTTGTTGTGTTTACTTCAATTTTTAATAATACTGATACTTGTTGTGTTAAGATGAATGGAATCTCTTGTTGGTTTTAACAGCTTCGAATTGGCGCTCTTTAGGTTATTTATTAAAGCTTTTTGGTCTTTCCTCGCTTCGTTTATTCATTGTGTTTCTTGGTTTCTGCGGTCTATTGAAGTTTAATATGGTTCTCATGGTCGATTGCGGGCTTCTTGGCTTTGACTCTGGTAGAAATGCCCTAGCGGTTGTGTTCAATTTATATTCAAGATCTCACTGCGCTAAGTCACTAGCTTTGCTTTATTCTGTTGTTCCATGTTAGATTAAAAGCCGGGAGTTTCAGTTGAGGCAATTAAGCAATTTGGCTGCACGAACCTATAGAGCCACACCATATGAGAGAGGAGGTATGCATCACTCTTGTCAATTATACACATATATATTACCAATCACCACTCTAGGTAGAACTAATTTCTACACATTGGTCTTGGCACTGCAGACTCGTGAGGCCAAATGCTGTCAGGATTTTCTAGATCCAAATTATTTTATTTGGTTTCTGTTTTGCCTTTCCTCTGCAATTTGCATCTGCTTCTCTGATATACTTTTAGCTTTAAAAATTTTCATGTGTTTTAGTGCCTGTTTTTATGCGTACCCAACTTCCCGTTACCCATACCAAGTTCTTTTAACTCCTAAACAGTTTAACAAAGTTATGCAGTGAATGCCTTCAATGTTACTCAACATTCTCTTCTTTTCTTTTGACAAAGTTTCATGATAATGTTGAAGTGTTGATTCTTTTGAGAGTGTCGCGCGAGAAGATTGCCTTTATCGTTTGACGGGTCTTGCTCTAAACTTGCCACTGACCATCTTGCTGATAGATGAAAGATTTTTTTCTGATACTTGAAACACTGAAACATGGAATTATCTTTTACTCATTTTTTTTTGTTCCATTTCCTACCATGGTATCAAAACAACCCTTACTTGTTACTTTTTCCTTGGGCAGTTCGGAGGGTTTCTAGTACTGTTGGTACAGGTTCTTATGGAAGATCAGGTTACTTTGGTAGTTTACCTCGTAAAGTACGTGACACTGAAGGAACAGTTGATGCTGCATATCTTAAGGAGTTGTATCATCGAAATGAACCAGAGGCAGTCATACGGTTGTTTGAGAGTCAACCTTCCCTACATTCTAATCCATCTGCTCTTGCTGAGTATGTGAAGGCCCTTGTCAGAGTTGACCGGCTTGATGAAAGTGAGCTGCTCAAGACATTGCACAGAGGTGAGTGCGTAATGATTTGTCTTCTGCTTTTAGTTTTCCACCATCAAATTTTCCTTTTATGTGCATTCAAGGTGCATGTGATATTATAATTTCTCAGTTTCCCCGACTTGTCTCTTAAATTCTTACAGGGATGTTGGGAGCTGCTAGTGCACACTTGGATGAAAAGAGCAGTGGAGCACTTTCAGCTCTCAGAAATGTGGGGAAGTCTTCAAAAGATGGAATTCTTGGCACTGCAAGCGCTCCTATACATATGGTCACAGCAGAAGGGGGGAATTTCAAGGAGCAGTTATGGCGCACAGTCCGTGCTTTGGGTTTGGCCTTCCTTCTGATCTCAGGTGTCGGGGCACTGTTTGAGGACAGAGGAATTGGGAAAGGTAATCTTATAACCCCTCCATGCAAATCTGTAATGTAATTGAATCGCATGCGTGCATTCTGCCTGAATAAAGGGTTCTTTATCTATGATCATATACTGATCACTTTATTTGCTCTCAGCAGGTCTTGGTTTGCATGAAGAAGTGCAACCTAGCATGGAATCCAACACAAAATTTAGTGATGTGAAGGGAGTTGATGAGGCGAAGGCTGAGCTAGAAGAAATTGTACATTACCTTCGTGATCCTAAGGTAACTGCATCAATAATCTATTATTTTGTGAACTCCTTTTCTACCAATGTATTTTCAAAAAAAGATACAAATAGTGCTGGTATTTATGATTCTTGTCAAGTTAAATATTTGAGTTCTAATTGTAGCTGTACTGTATTTGCAGCGATTCACACGTCTTGGTGGCAAGCTTCCAAAAGGTGTGCTTCTTGTTGGGCCCCCTGGCACAGGGAAAACTATGTTAGCAAGAGCAATTGCCGGAGAAGCCGGTGTACCTTTTTTCTCTTGCAGTGGCAGTGAATTTGAAGAAATGTTTGTTGGTGTTGGAGCACGTAGAGTTAGAGATCTTTTTGCTGCTGCAAAGAAGAGGTCACCATGCATAATTTTCATTGATGAAATTGATGCGATAGGAGGAAGGCGGAATCCCAGAGATCAGCAATACATGAAGCTAACCCTAAATCAATTGCTTGTTGAGCTAGATGGATTCAAACAAAATGAGGGTATTATTGTGATTGCTGCTACTAATTTTCCGGAGTCACTCGATAAAGCATTGGTGAGACCTGGCCGGTTTGATCGTCATATTGTTGTTCCAAATCCTGATGTTGAAGGGCGGAGGCAGATCTTGGAATCCCACATGTCAAAGGTAACTCTATCCAGACCAAGCAAGTCTTTAAGTTTTGCTGTTTTTTAGATTTTGTGATTCGTTTGTGCCTTATTATTCAGCAACTATGTTCTATATATAATTGTATCAGTTTTTGTTTCCCCTACCCTAAATATTTTTAGGACTTATAGGAGTTTCGGTAGCTAAACTTATTACTGAAAATAAAGATTTGGTAGTATATGCCCACGCAATGACAATTTCTGTACATTTTTCTTTCTGATCTTGGATTGGATTTGCCCTTATTGTGTTCAACTTCGGTGCATCAGTTTATTCTCTCGTAGCTCAATATTGTCAACTCACATTAGCCAATTCAGATAATGGCCAGAAGTGGTTCTGTTAGAGTGTGATGGATTTGACCTTTCACTGCTGACAATTTTTTGAAATAACAGCAATGTCGATCGTAGTTTTCTGCTTTTAGAGACTTGACTCGACTTTAATTCAATACCATCTTGCAGGTTCTTAAGGCAGAGGATGTCGATCTCATGATTATTGCAAGAGGCACTCCTGGGTTCTCAGGTGCTGATCTTGCAAACTTGGTCAATGTTGCAGCTCTCAAGGCTGCAATAGATGGGGCCAAAGCAGTGACCATGGCTGATCTCGAGCATGCTAAGGATAAGATCATGATGGGAAGCGAGCGCAAATCGGCAGTAATATCCCCCGAGACGCGAAAACTGACAGCCTACCATGAAGGAGGTCATGCTCTTGTAGCCATGCACACTGACGGTGCAATGCCAGTGCACAAGGCAACTATTGTTCCTCGAGGCATGGCGCTCGGGATGGTTTCTCAGTTGCCCGACAAGGATGAAACGAGCGTATCACGCAAACAATTGCTCGCTCGTCTGGATGTGTGCATGGGGGGAAGAGTTGCGGAAGAGCTCATCTTTGGCGAAAGCGAAGTTACGTCTGGAGCATCGAGTGATCTCCAGCACGCCACCAGTTTGGCTAGAGCTATGGTCACCAAGTATGGCATGAGCAAACTGGTAGGGGTCGTCACCCACAACTATGACGACGATGGTAAGAGCATGAGCAGCGAGACGAGACTTCTCATCGAGCAGGAAGTCAGGGAGTTTCTAGACAGAGCCTACAACAACGCCAAGTCCATTCTCACCACACATAACAAGGAACTCCATGCTCTTGCAAATGCGTTGCTTGAGCAAGAGACTCTTTCAGGCAATCAGATCAAGGCCCTACTCGCTCAGGTAAGCTCCCAACAATCGCCACAACCACAGCAGATTGCAGCAACCCAAAGTAGCACACCACCAACAGCAGCCAATGCAGCGGCTGCAGCAGCTGCGGCTGCCGCCGCCGCCGCCGCTGCAACCGCTGCAGCCAAGACAAAAGGTGCCGCCCTGTAAGAAGCAAGTCTTGCCTGCAAATTGCTTAATCCAACCGATATTGCTCTGGGATTTAGACATTCCACCGGAAACATGTTGACAACTACGATAATTGATAAAAAAAAATTTTCCTCATCATCTCTAATGTGAATATGGTACGTTGTTTCGTGCAAAACCACTTTCCGTACTATAACAGAATGTTTGGTTTGGTACTGATGAGATGATTAATTGTGTACGGTTGGAGATCAGTGGAAGTTGGAGGAATAAACATCGGAGGGTTCTCAGTTTCCAAAGTAGCTTCAGTCTTGTTCGGACATTCTTTGCTGCTTGTTATTTGTCTGACCATGGAAAACCTCTGGTTATTACTTCTATTACCTGAGTTTGGTATCAAATCTCAAATGTGTTCTATATCTAGGGTTAAATCTAGTTTTGGCCCCACAATTTATTCACCCTCTGATATTTTTTAATTTTTTTTTGGATTAGCACCCTCGGATATTTGATTTCATGATTTGAGATTTTTCATTTTTCTCATTTTATATATATATATATATATATATATATTGCTATTGGTCTATCAATATTAGGGGTGGGTCGGTACGGTATACCGAAAAATTTTCGCCATACCGTATATCGTACCAAAATTTACGGTATGAAAATTTTCATACCGATGCCGTACCGAAACCTTCGGTATGAAATATTTTAATACCGTTACCGTACCGACTTCCCGGTATACCGTACCGATTTTTCGGCATACGGTATACCGAAGAATACTGAAATATACCGCAAAGCATGATCCAAATCCGTAAATTAAATTCTGAAAAATATCAATATAAAAGCCTACCAAATAAACTCTAAGTCTAGAACAGTAAACCAAATAGTTCAAATCTTCAACAATCAAACTTCAACTCTAATACAATAATTAATAGAAAATGCTCAATACAAAAACTTCAACTTTTAGATTCAAGTGTTGATGTCTTGGTTCAAGCTGATCAGCATCTGTTGAGTGAAAGCAATTGAACATTAATACATGATGGGTGAAAATCGAACATTCACAAAGTGATAAAGAAAAAGAAAGTATCAAGAATGTGTCCTATGTGCATGCATTGTTTCAAAATTAAATGACAAATTACAGACATAAATTTCAAAGTTAGATAGAAATACAAATATAAGAATAACTCAAACTTACATGCACTGTTTCATGGTTCTAAAGCAAAAGCAACAATTAATCCATATAACTAACAAGCCCGTTAAAAATTAAAAAAAAAAATTCACCTCTTAAAGAAGCATGAACCCCATCAATTCAAGAAACAATAGCATCCACCTCTTCAATGACACATCCTGCAATGTCCAGAAAACATATGATAATATCAAGCTGGATAGATCATGTGTTTCTAAGAAATTTCGTAACATTTAGATTTCTGGAAAACATTCACATATGACTAGCAAAATGAAAACCTTTTTTTTTTTTTTTTTGAAGTAATAGTAATTATTATCCTGCTTGAGCCAGACTTGATGTTGATTTTAGGCATGCTGAAGCAGGCAACCATTCTCTAACTACCCAGGATACAGTTCCATACCCTTCTCTAACTCCCAGTATGGACTTTTCTTTTTAGTAGCCACAGGAGGCCTTTGTGTTGCAGCTTCTCTTGCTCGTTTTCTACTATTGTCATCATCATTTGTCAATGTATATGTTGAGTTTTGCGTTTCAGCTAGACCTTCAAGTGTATGAGAATATTCAGCTTCCATTATAATCTGAAAAATAAAGATTATATTAAACCATTATATAATGCAAGCCACACAATAGAATATAAGCCCAAATGATGATGCTTTTGTATAGCCTTATAATGAAAGCCACACTTCTTACAACCCCAGCTTGTAATAACATACTGCTATTCCAGTACAAAATAACTTTTCTCTTGACTACACACAATGAAAAGAATTCGTATAAATAAGGAGTACAAACAAGTGTAAATAAACATACCATAAGACTATAGCAGAAGAATCAATCAAAGCAAGAAAGACAGTCCCACAAACCTATCTATAATTATAAACAAGGATAATTGTGGCAGCAAGACATATAAGTCACATAACAGGGCTACAACAGATTTATTGTAAAGAATTAAAACCCATTAAGCCAAATATCTATCCAAAATTTGCTAAGTGCACTCAAAATTCAGGGAAAGAACGAATGCTGAATGCAATTTGCATTTTCCTCTAAGAATTACTAACCTAAAAGAAAAGAAAAATAAAAAATCTATTCTAATATTGGAACAACAAATAAGGGATTCAAGGCCCCTTGCACCGCCTTTAGGTAGATTATATTAGAAAGTAGAATATTAAAAGAATTTTCTGAGATGTAATCAAAATCATAACTAATAAAATTACCTTATGAACTAATTTTGCAAATGTGTGTGGTGCCGTTGGGTCTTGGGTGCTTCCACTTTTTGGGTGTGTATGAACTTGCAGAAGGAAGAGTAGTTGCCTGTAGAATTTCCAGAAGGAAGAAGAAACAAAGAAGAATATGGGTATGAATTCCATCGTCAACTTTTGAGAGTTTCCAGAAGGAAGAAGAAACGTTAGTCCTTTGAAATTCCTTTATGTTGGATGGGGTAATCGGGTTTAGCCGTTTAGGGTATTTTTCATTAGTTTTCTCATCAGTATTTTTTTTAATGGAAATAACACAAACGTTTCTTGAGTTTCAGTTTTATTTACAGTTTTTTACTTTTATTGACAGTTTTTTAATTATAGTCTTTCAATATTTCTTAAGTTGTTGACACTATATATTTACTTGTTTTTTCGTAGAAACAAGTTAATTTTCTTAAAAAAGAGACTGGACCGGGCTAAAATATTGGTGGAAGTGTATGACGGAGTTCATATCCTGACGATGATGCAAGTCCAGGTGGGGGGTCGAGTGGACAGGATCCGCATTGTCGCTAATTTTGGTGAACCAGTTGTGGTGGAGGACTCAGATGGAGATTGGAGGAGGAGTCGGCCGGAGGAGGGGAAGTCCGGTAATGGCGCTGTCGGTGATACCCCGGAGATGCAGCAGTCAGGGAACCCCAGGTGTTCATCGCCTGGGGAAGTGGGAAGGGTTTCTTCGGTTGAACTTGGGGAAAAGAGCAGGAGAGCAACAAAGGCGGCTTCAAACAATGATCATTATGGCGCATACAAGGGAGATTTTCGAGATACTGGGATTGGCGTAGCTGAGTCTTCCAAAGAATGGGTGGCGGAAGATTTGAATCTGGGGTCTGGGCCTAGAAGTGGGCTGAATTCCGTTGGGAGGGGGTGTTAGGCATGATTAGTAATTTGGGCGAAATGCATTCGGGTATTGGGCTTTTGGAGGAGAAAGGGGATGGGCCTCAGGGAGAGTCTTGTGATGGGGTACTGGGATCCAAAATAAATCCTATGGACAATTTTACCGAATTGGAGGGTCTGGAGACAAACGAAAATTGTCCGCAACGTAGTGGTGATATGATCGAGGCTACGGACCAGGGAACGGTAAATCGTTCTAGGGGAGTGAGTTTAGACCGGCTGGTGGGTTCTTTACAGGAGAGGGGAGGTGCAAGAGATTGTTCAAGTGGGGGGGGGGGGGGGGGGGTTCGGGAGGGCGAGGGAGTTAGGAGTGAGGTAGGACTGGAGGAGTTCTATACAAATAATTCAGAGTTTGGAGAGGGGGAGGCAGGGCACAGTGGTTTGGGATCGGATCTAGCGAAATTCAATCGGCTTTCGGAGTTCCCAGAGCATCGCAAAGTGGAAGAGAAGATGTGCCAGGTTGTGATGGGGAGGAAGTGTTCTCGCCGCAGAGGGAGAGGCGCCGGGCAGTAATGAGGATGTGCAGAAAAATGAGACCGACGGTATTGTGCGCACAAGAGACCAAAATGGAGGGCATTCAAGAGAGATTGGTGGGTAGAATATGGGGTTCGAAAGGGTTTGGTTTTTGTTTCCAGGCAGCAAGAGGTAACGCTGGGGGCCTGTTACTGATCTGGGATACAGCTTCAAGCTCATTTGGGGTTGTTGAAAAAACTCATAATTTTATTTGGGTCAGGGGCAGTATGAGAGGTGTTGAGGGGGTGGTAAACCTGATTTCTGTTCATGCTCCTAACGGTAAGAGGGACCGAGCAGATTTTTGGATAGCAATGATTCAAAAGTGTAATACGGCAAATGGGGAGCTATGGTGTTTCTGTGGAGATTTCAACGCAGTTTTATCGGATGGGGAGAGGGTGGGGCTGAGCGAGGACCGGGGTTCTATGCGTGATTTTAGAGTGTTCGTGGACAGGCTGGGGCTTATCAACTTGCCGGTAGAAGCTGGATTCTTTACTTGGATCGGTAGGGGTGGGAGGGCACGTAGTAAACTTGATAGGTTCCTCATATCTCCGGGTTGGATGGGGTTGGTGGGTGGGTTGGTGCAGAGGAGGGGTGAGACTGTTCTCTCGGATCATTATCCTGTTTACTTGATGGCGGGGGAAAAATCTTTGGGCCCCAAACCATTTAGGCTTTATAATTATTGGATGGACGATAGGGGTTTCTCGGAACTTGTTCGATAAGTGTGGAGGGTAGAGGGTGGCAGGAGTGAATCGGGTAGGGCAGAGAGCGTTTAGGGATGTCAACTTTACCCGTAGGGTCGGGTAACCCGTCGGGTAATCGGGTATCGGGTAGGGTAGGATAGAGATAATCGGGTAATCGGGTAGGGTATTACCCGAAACCGAAATAAATCATATTGGGTGCGGGTATGTACGGATTTCGTATATTACCCGATTAAATATATATACTATATATATTTATTTATCTATATATACTTATATATATTTAATTTATATTATATATTGAGATATATTTATATGTTTGTTTATATATTTATTTATTTTTATATTTCAAATTTATTAACGTTTGAGATTTGGCAGTAGAAAGATTTATGAATTTTTTTACTGAATATTCTTAGATATTACAGTATTTATTTATGTTGCTTTAGCGGTTTCTTTTAAATATTCTTTTAAATTTTGTTCTCGTGCAATAATGAAGGTTTTATTTATTTTTTATGGTGAAAAATAAGTTTTTTCTTTATTAAAGTTGGGTCGGGTAAAGTCAGTTAACTATGTAATATTTAAGATTTCGGGTACCCGTTTACCCGCGGATAATCCGCATACCCGATGGGTATTACCCGAATCCTACCCGATATTTAGTTTTAGGATAATAGGGTAGGGTAAGGATAGGATAATTATATTTCGGGTAGTGAGTGGAAGTGACTTACCCGTACCCTACCCAACCCGTTTACATCCCTAGGAGCGTTTGTGATTCTCTTAGGAATTTGAAGTCCAAGATCAGGAAGTGGGAAGGGTATAGCGGGGTTGCGTTGGAGAATAAAATACAAAAACTGATGTCTGAAATAGGCGAGCTGGAGGAGCTGATGCAGGGAGTGAATGCGGAGGAGGAGATCATCAAAAATTAGAATATTAAGAAAGGGGAATTGAAAAAGTTACTCTTGGCGGAGGAGCGACGTTGGTATCAAAAATCAAGAATCAGGTGGCTTAAAGAAGGAGACCTTAATACTAGATTCTTTCATGCGACGTGTACTATCAACCGACGGACGGGATTTATTGGGGCCATTTATTGGAAAGGTGTGTTATTAGACGATCCGAGGGGCGTTAAGGAGGCAGCCTATAATCACTTTAAGGAAATGTTTGTTAAAGGAGATGAAGAATTATTCCAGGTTGGTAGCATTGGGGTGCCAAGGATTTTTGAAGAAGACAGAGGGTGGCTGGAGAGGGTATTTTCAGAGAAAGAGATCCGGGAGGCGGTGTGGAGCTGTGATGGTAATCGGGCGCCTGGCCCGGATGGTTTCAACCTGAACTTCTTTAAAAGATATTGGGAAACGCTCAAGGGGGGAGTTTTGGAGCTGTTCGACAGGCTGGATAAGGATGGCTCGTTACCAAATGAAGTAGGGGGTTCGTTTATTGCTCTAATTCCCAAGGTCGAAAACCCACTCGAATTCGGGGATTACAGGCCGATATCTCTAGTTGGGAGCATATACAAAATTGTTGCTAAGGTACTAGCCAACAGACTTCGAGGTGTTTTGAATGGACTAGTGGGGTAGTCTCAGATGGCATTTATTCGGGGGAGACAGATTTTGGACGGTGTCCTTATAACGGCAGAGGTTATACAGGCGACACAGGCGGCTGGTCGGTGCGGATTTGTGATTAAATTAGACTTCGCCAAGGCATATGACAACGTGTCTTGGACCGCTTTGTTCAACCTGTTGGAGGGGATGGGCTTCGGAGCCAAATGGATCGGTTGGTTGAAAGAGTGTGTGACGAAAGCTTCGGCTGCAGTGTTGATAAATGGCTCACCAAAAAATTTTTTCAAGATGTAAAAGGAATTACGCCAGGGTGATCCGATTTCCCCGTATCTGTTTGTCTTGATTGCTGAAATTTTTAACAGACTTATGGTGAAGGCCGCGGAATTGGGGCTCATTAAGGGATTGGATTCGGGAAGGGGGTGTCCGGTGATAACTCATTTGCAATACGCGGATGATACGATCATCTTTTGCGAGGGCGCGGTGTGGCAGGCTGTTCTTATCAAGAGAATTCTATGCTTCCTGACTTTGGCAACTGGATTACGCATCAATTTTAGAAAGAGCAACATTTTTGGTATCAACTGTCCGGAAGAGACCTTGAAGGATGCAGCCATGGTGCTAGGTTGTGAGACGGGGAAGTGGCCGTTGAAATATTTGGGAGTTCCAATCAGAGGTAGATTGAATGGATTAGCCGTATGGCAACCGGTGATTGAGAAAGTGGAGCAAAGGTTGGCCGGTTGGAAGGGAAGATTACTCTCACAAGCCGGGATGTTATGTTTGATTAGATCGGTAATGTCTGCCATTCCATTGTATTTCATATCCATCTTCAAAGTCCCTAGGTGGGTGGCCGAGAGGCTTGAGAAGCTCAAGAGAGGCTTTTTTGGGGGGAAGTGGGATGGGTCTAGAAAGCTTCACACAATTTGTTGGGAGAACATATGTAAACATAAGGACGGGAGGGGGGGGGGGGTGGTTAAATGTTTGGGATACACGGAGGTTCAATATGGCTCTCCTCTTGAAATGGAGGTGGCGGTTTGGGAGGGAGAGTACTTTATGGAAAAGGGTCGTTGATGAGAAGTATTATGGGGGCAAATCTCCATTGATTCCGGAAATCATATCAAATAGATCGTTATGGGGTAAAATCTGTAGGACATGGGATGGGTTGCACGCTGGGATCCGGAACAGTGCGGGTGGGTTTTCAATCTGTATTGGGAATGGGAGGGCAACTAGATTTTGGAATGATATTTGGGTGGAGGAAAATAGGAAGCTGAGTGATCTCTTTCCCAGGATATTCACGCTGGCCATTGATAAAGAAGGGGTGGTTGCAGATTTCGGGTCATGGAAGGGTTTGGATTGGGAGTGGGATATCCAGTTACGTAGGGCGCTCTTCGACTGGGAAACGGGAGTCTGGAGAGAGTTTTTGGCTGTGATACACAAGGTAAGACTGAATAGATTTATTGAGGATCGGCTAGTGTGGTTGATGGAGGGGAATGGCATGTTTTCAACTCGGTCTTGCTGGCTCAACTACTCTGGAGTAGAGGGCGAAGACACGCGACAATTCTGGAGGACACTGTGGAAACTCAAAGTCCCGATGAGAGCTAAACTTTTGGCATGGAAAACAGCTCATTACGCCTTACCTGTTCGTGAGCAACTTCTAAAGTTCGGATGCATCCAACAGTCGGAGGCTCTATGCATTTTATGTTCCAAGGAGATTGAGTCGATTAACCATCTTTTCTGCAAATGTGAGCAAGTGAGTATTTTGTGGCTACAAGGCGCAACAAGGTTCGGCGTATATGGTCCAGTGCCGGGACAGATTGGGGACTTACTGGCATGGTGGTTGCGTAGCGCTCGGGGAGGAGGGTCAACGGATTCATGGGGCGTGATGGGCCTGGCAATATTGTGGACGATATGGCGAGGTCGCAATGAGGCCATCTTTAATGGTAAGGTCTAGAATAGGCTAGAAGTCACAGAGGAAATTAAATGGCGGGCGAAATTATGGGGGTGGGCAGTAGGGCTCAATACCGATGTTGGACAGGGCGGTGTGGGAGATATTTCTTTTAAGAGACTGCTTCGATCTGGGGGTGTAGTAACCAGAGTCCATAGGCGCGGATTGAAGTGGATTAGGCCGGACATGAGTTGGTGGAAGATTAATACGGACGGGTCCTCACTTGGCAACTCGGGGCCGGCCGGAATTGGAGGGATTATTAGAGACGCCGAGGGGAAGGTGATATTTATTTTATCGGAATTTATTGGGTGCACGGATTCGACGTAAGCGGAACTCACAGCCATTAGTCGGGTATGCCAAGCTCTCCTCCGTGATCAGGGATTCCCCTTGCCTAAGCTTATAATTGAATGTGACTTGCAAAATGTGGTGAAATGGTTATCATGGCGGTTGCACGGTTTGGTAGGCCCGATAGTCTCTATTTTGAGGTGCGTGGGCGAAGTGAGATTTCAACATATATTACGAGAGAGAAATTCACTTGCGGATTTTTGGGCTAAAAAAGGCGCTGCAGGAGGCACCAAAGTGGAGGAGTGGTATTAATCAATGTGGGGTTGTGGTGTCTGGAGATAACTGCACAAGAAAAATGTGGTATGGAAAGGTGGTTGACTTGAGATGATTTGGAAGCTTCAATGTCGCTGTTCTTGATAGGAGGGTGTGGCAATGTTTGGGGAGAAAAAGGAGGAGGCACAAAATTGGTTCTGTCTCGTCCGACTCACATTTTTTCTTTCTTTTCTTTTTCCCTCTTTCTGTTCTCTTTTGTAGGTGAAACATGCATCTTGGGTCTGGTCGGAGCGTCGGGGGTCTGAACAAATCTAGTTATGTTTGGTGAAACAACTTGGGAAGTCGGCTGTGGTTGACGATGGAGATACTAGTTGCAGAAAACCTTGAGAGACAATAGATGTTGCAAATGCCACACTTTCTACTGTTGGGGTGCCTTGAAGCTCAATAAATACTGACCGCCAGCTGCCACAAAGTGAGAAGCTGCTGATGGTTGACTGATTCAAATATGGGATGGTTTGAAGTCTTTATTAGGCGGTTTGAGACAAAGCTAAATAGTATTGAAGACACATGTTCACAAAATGCACGCGGTGATTGAATCCTTTGGGTAGACAGATGATTGCCCATATGCATACCTTGAGATGATCAGGTAGACACTCTAGAACTTACTTTATAATTTACATCGAGCTTGCATTTATTCATATGCAGTGGATCGGAAAGTAAAGGGCACCATGATTATCCTGTTTGCTGTTATTCAAGTCAACACTACCTTTGCACCATGTGAGAGCCTTATTTTGCAAGTTAAGGAAAAACCCCACCTTGGTTTAGCACACACCTTGTCCTTCTTACTTTTAGCTTGCTTCTTGTTTTGGCATATATTCTTTTATGGGGCCGAGGGATGTTCAGGAATCTTGCACGAAACTTTATATGATTTATCATTGCGTTGCTGGTAGTTGGGTGTTAGGGATCTTAAGGGGTTGGTATTATCTGAATGAGTGTGGGAGTGCTCCTTTCAGGATGTGAGCAATCGGTTTATTGGGTTGGTTTTTTGAGTGTTCTTGGTTAGAATAGCTGAGTCGAGATGAATGCCCCCAAAAAAATAACATAAAAAAAAGATAAAAAAAAGAAAAGAGATATGCATTTTTATATATCCTGAAAAAAAAACAAAAAGAAGTTGGAATAGAAAAGAAAAAAGATGTGATTTTGATATGCAAGGGGGGGCGGTTTAGTAATGAGAGTTGAGTTGAGTTAAGGTACATTGGTTCTGTTATGAGAATGGGGATTGGATTGTATCTGTATAGCTAGGCGATTCTTGAGAGATGGTTTCGCACCTCGAATTCCTGTTTGTTTCAACGGTTGAAGGCCCCTCACACATTCTAGCCTGTTCATTTCCTTTACCTTTGGCCACCGTCTTTAAACCTGTCCACAGTCCCTTTACTTTTGCGATGCACTGGTTTGAATTGAATGTAGGGGAAGATGTGATTTAGTAGCAAGGTTCATGAGCTCTGTCCTTTGATTTACTAATCTCAATGCTGCTGATGTTTCTGAGATGCTGTTTTCATGAGATGGTTGTGGAGATGAAAATATAAATTGAAGAGCACAGATTCAGATTGATATTTGTGAAAAATTGGGGAAAAGTCCTGAACCTGCTCGGATGGCTTGAGAATAGATACAAAAGCCTGGTTTGCTGCTGGGGGTATGCTGCATGTGGAGGATCGGTGCAGGTGTGATAATGCTGTTAGTTACATGGCCGTGGCTTACTTAATGATGGTATTTCCGAACTTGTATTGCTATGCTTGTCCAATCTGTAAGTTTCCATAGCTGCTTGTCGGGCATGTTGCTACTGGATTACATCGATTTGAGCTGCTGGAACTTGTAGTAGTTGTAATGTTTTGGCGAAGTAGGTCGTGTACTACACTATTCTGAATAAAATTTCTTTTCCTCAAAAAAAAAAAAGTTAATTTTCTTAAGTTTTTTGGCAAAGTAATTTTCTTGAGTTTAGAGTTTAGTTTTAGATTTAAGTTTTAGGGTTAAGTTTGGGGTTAGAAGGAGATCTCCTAAATATCTTTAAAATTTTGTTATAATATTTAATTATACTAACATATCTCTTAATTTATGAGATTCAAATATATGTCAACTAATTCAAAATTTATGATACCATCATCTGCTTAATATATTTAATTTATAAGGAATTAGGATTTTGGATTTAGGAAATATGATCTTTGGAAAATTTTTATTTCACTTGTTTGGATTTAAATTTGAGCTATAAATAATATACAATCTATCTATATAAAATCTTAAAATGGAGTTTCTCGAACAATTTTCTAAATAATTTCTCACCTAACATTAAAACAATTAATTATAAATTACAGCTTTACAAAAAATATATATATATATGCAATGTAGTACTAAATATATATATGCAATTAATTAATATTATTATAAAATAATATTTGCTAAATAATAATATTAAATATTCTTTTACACGTATATATTATATGCAATGTACTCCCTCCGTCATCAAATGATATTAGCATTCCATGTTTTCACGCAATCTAATACAAATGTTTAACAATTAATATCTCAAATTGTATAAAAGTAAAAATTATAAAGATTTAATATACTAAAACTATGTGTTTAGACGAATCTAACAAGATCTCACTTGACTATGTTTTATCTTATGTAACTATGTTAAAAAGTCGAATTAAAGTTACTCAATGATTAGTGTTTACTATGCACGTTGATATGATTAAATGACAAAGGAAGTACTAAATAGTAAATATATACTATCTCCGTCTGGAATAGAGTATTTTACTGGTTCTTTCATTTTTGACATTATTTATAGTTTATTTTTATTCAATTTTATTAGATTCGTTTAATAATATAGTTTTAGATATATATATATATCTTATAAAAAAAATTACTACTAGACATTTTGAAATATTAACTGTTACATAAGTGAATTGAGTTATGAGATATTATTTTTTAAATGTTGGAAATGGTAATATATAATTTATGTATCTCTTTAAATAATAATTATTCAATAATTCAATTAAATCAAAATAGAATAATTATACATTAATTTATATAAGTTGATTCAATGTTTTTTTTTTTT
This sequence comes from Hygrophila difformis, assembly GCA_030278955.1. Taxonomy (NCBI): domain Eukaryota; kingdom Viridiplantae; phylum Streptophyta; class Magnoliopsida; order Lamiales; family Acanthaceae; genus Hygrophila; species Hygrophila difformis. Next base: position 27,433,650 of record JAOANR010000012.1, read on the forward strand.
TTTGAGGAGTCAAAGCCATAGAAATAATAGTGAAAGTTCACACCACACAAATTACAAAGAAGTCGATTCAACGATTTAATATATAAGTTTCATTTCTTTTGGTGCTATTATTTAAATTATTTAAAATGTAGGGATCAAATTTCAATTTTTAAAATTCATTTAGCAGAATTATAAAATATAAGATAAAAGAAAGCTATGAAAAGATAAGATCTTTTAAATTTTCATTCTAATTCTTTAAAATTCCACCAATTTAATCAAAAATATATAATTTTTTTTCTTGATTAAGCATGTTACAAATCATTTTTGTTGGTTTGTAGCCTGTGAATACTTGATACTTCAAAGTTCAAAGGTAATATATAAACAAATAATTTTTCAAAATACGTATCATATGAATAGTTTTAAGTTTAAAGTTCAATCAAATTTATGAAAAAATAATTTTAAAATATAATCCACACATTCTTCATATATATATATATATAATATAGTATATATATATTCTTAGTTATATTTATAGTTAGTAAAAAATAATATTTATATAGACTCAGAAAAACAATCCACAATCTAGGGTGTTAAGCTATTTAAAAGGGTGGGATATTAGTTTTCTATTATTTTCTCTGGGATTTTTTCTTTGGAAAGATTTTCTCTGAGATTTGGTTCAAAATTAGTATGATTTAATAAATAATTTTCAAGAACGTAAATTTTTCCGGGTCAGTTAGTACGCCTATATTTTTATCTCTTCGTGGGTTTATCAGAAAAAAATGCCTTAATCTAGATTTGGATTGTGATTTACTTATTAATTCTCTTCAATAGCATGTAAATACTAATATTTTTAAACAAATCTGATTATTTAATATTGCCGGTAAAATGTAAAATAATGTCATTGAAGATTTGCAAAGTAATTTAGTTTTGAGTTCTCTTCAATTACTTTAATACCAATATTTTTAAATAAATTTGAATATTTAAAATTAGGATTAAATATGTATGTAACACCCCGGATTTGATAACCCAGGCCGTGATGTCACCGCCACACCTCCCTAGCAAGACACGACTTCTTCGAGCTTGCTAAAGAGATGCAAGGCTATGGGTTTTCGAAAATAATTTAAAACAAGTCCGGAAAATACTTAACTTAAGATAATGTTATAATATTCAAGTGTGATGATTAAATTGCAGCGGAAAAATAACCATAGGCTGACATGGCCAATACACAGTAATATCTAAAGTCTAGACTAGAATGCAACATATATAGTATTAAAAAATCCGTAGCCCCGACTGCGTGCATGCTCATGCCATTTCTTCACACTCTGTAAAAGAAAAATAAACAACGGGTTTTATCAGTATATAAAATACTGAGTAAGTTAATTCCTAACATAACAATAATGGGTTTAAAAAAAATTATTTAATTAGTTTAAAATTTTTACTTTTACTCAGGCTTAATTGAAATATTAAAAATTCATAATTTTACTTGCAGCGGAAAAACATAATTAATTCATTCAAGACGAGAATACATAATTTAAGGACTTAATTTAAAAGCGTAATTTAAAAGCATAATTTAAAACGTAATTTAGAAGCATAATTTAAAAGAGCGATAAATAATTACAGCTTAATTAAACACGCACACAAGTCTTTTAAATTTTATCCCGTCAACTAAGAAGAGGACGTCAGACAAGGGAGATCACTAACGAGGCAATCTCAAAAATCATAATCAGTTAGCCGGTGAACCGGCGGCCGCAACCATATCAGTATTGACTGCCGTTTTGGCTACCCGTGTGTATCGATTGCCATTTTGGCAAGCCGTGTGTATCTACTGTCAATTTGACAGGCATGTATATCGACTGCCGTTTTGGCAGGCCATGTGCACAAATGCCGTTTTGGCATAGTAAGGAGATCACTAACGAGGCAATCTCAATAATCGTAGGACCACTAACGAGGCTGTCCAAATAAAGCGCAGCGCGCGAGATCACTAACGAGGCAATCTCAGATAGTAGGGAGACCACTAACAAGGCAGTCTCGAAGACAATTGTATGAAGATCGGCTCAGCCTAGTGAACGGGATTTTTCGAAAGGTATACTTCATCGTATAAAAAAAGGATTTCAATATCGTATTTCATAGTTCATATTTTTCTCAAGTTCGAATATCCAATTCGTCACAGGTTACACCTTTTTAATTTAAAAAATTCGTCTTTTAACCAAAAATTCTGAAATTTATACAGTAGCTCAAGGACACCCATACGAACAACTTTCATGTTTTAAGTTTCTCGAAATTAGGTAAGGAAACAAGTCGATTTTCGCAATCTTTTCAAAACTCAAAATCTGTCAACTTCCCGGTAACAGCGCACCATTTTTAAACCAGTTTTTGACCAAGTAAACGATCTCTAAAAATTATGAAATTTTACAGGCGCGTACAGGACACAAAAATGAGCAAGTTTTATTAGAGGCAATATGTCCGAAAACATTCCGGATTAAATCAGATTCTTGCATCAAGTTCGGATAAAAATCTGTCAAGGTTTTCTTTTCAAAAACACAGGCTGTTCGGATCAATTTGAAGATTCAAGTGTTAATGAAAGTTCACGAAATCTTACAGTCATATTCTTAAGACATTTATCTACAACTTTTATGTTTTCACCAAAGATTAGTTTTGACCACAAGGGATAGAAAAACGCACAACAAGTTCGACTACAAAATCTGTCAACTTTTCCTTTAAATCACAGTCTGTTCAAAAGGGTTTTTGAGTATACAAACGTTAACGAAAATGCGTGAAATTTTACAGACACAATATTTAGACAGTTAGATATAACTTTCATTTTTACATAAAAGTTTAGTTTTGATGGGATCCATTAGAAAAACGTCAAGGGAGTCGAACACGCCAAACTGTCAACAGATTCGGTTTTAAACGAAAACGCAGAATATACCAGATTCGATTTGACGGAACAAACATCGACGAAAATGTCTGAAACTTTGACACAATATACTTTAAATCATTAGGAACAATTTTGTAGTTTTAAGTTTCTCCGTTTGAATGCTCGAAAAGGGTTCAAAAGTTGGATTTCAGAAGACGCGCGTAGGGAGAGTTTTTGGGACAGATTTTCGTATGTTGATTAAAACTTGCATTCCATTCGATTTTAGGGCACCAAAACGGTTATGAGAAGAATCAACTTACAGTACCTAAGATCTAAAGTCTTAGATTTTGTCGGGATGGCCTCCGGAGTCCGTGAACACGTCCAATCTACTCGTCTCTTTCTCACCGGTCCCGATTTGTGAGTACAAGAGCGAAAAACTAAAAGTTAGGATCCTAAATTCGACCAAAAGTCATGAAATAAGGTTCAAAATTTATCCCTTACCAACCTTAAAGTGTAGTGTGTGTCCAAATCCATCTAAGATGTCGTCTCCTTGTTTGGATCCTTCGTCGACGGTTCACGAATGCTTACAAGTTGGGGTTTTTGAAAGTTTTGAGGTGGAGGTGGAGTTTGGGCGGCTGCAAGGCTGATTGGAGGCTAGGGTTTTTGTGCCTAAGGTAAGTTTCCATGTTCGGGTCGCAAAATCGGGGCCAAGATCGTGTGTTTCCATCCTTGTCCGCATCTATCCGTTTTGCTGTTGTGTTGGCGCGGACCGCGCGAGGACCGCGCGGCTCCGGTCTGGACCGCTGTCCGGACCGGGTCGTGCGATTCGTCGGGTCCTTTCCTCCTCTCTTTCGGACTTCTATCCTTCTACGTTTTCGGGCTCGATTTTTTGGGCCATTCTCGGATTATAAATTCTTATCTTAAATTTATCTCGTCTCGAATTAATCCCGTATTCGAAATCTTGAGTCTGTCGCGTTTGGATTCTTCGTCTTCTAATTCGTCGTCTTTTAACTACCGTGTAATAATTTATTTATTTAAATCGTTTCCGACTTCGCGGGTTTTTGGAAATTAAATTCTTTTCTTTCTTGAATTTAATTCCAATTCTTTTGACTCGATTCATGGAATGTCTTCGGGCTTCCTTTCCCTCTTTTATTCCATTTTGAATTTTTGAATTTATCGGCGTTTCATTGCCGAGCAATAATTTATTGTGATAAATTATTTCTTTCTCGGAAATAAATTTAATTTATTTGTTGAGCGCTATAAAAATCCCGGGTATTACAATGTAAAATTCTGAAAATGAAGTATATTTTTCGGTAAGTTCGGTATATACCGATATACCGAACTGTCGGTACATACCGACATACCGGTATCGCGGTATATACCGTCATACCGTACATTCGGTATATACCGACATATCGATATCGTAATATATACCGACATACCGTGCATTCGCTATATACCGATATACCGATACCGCGGTATATACCACAACTCGGTATAATAACGGTATACCGCGGTATCAAAAAATCCATACCGTTACCGTACCGAAAACTTACGGTACGGTATCATATCGTACCGAAAATTACGGTATACCGAAAATTTCGGCATTTTCGGTATTTTTTCGGTACGGTATGTGCGGTATGCGGTATTTTCGGTATTTTTCCCCACCCCTAATCAATATACTCCTATTTTTTAACAAACAACATTCATATGGATTAAAAAAACATTTATATGGATTAATTAATGTATAACTTTAAAAAATTATTTATTTATAAAATGCCCATCATTTAATTACCAATACATAACTTATCTTGATATATAAAATTAAATATTACTCCTTTTGTTCCATTATTTGTCTTAAAATTTTTGGACATGCCATCCAATATATTTGTTTACCACTATTTTAAAATGTACATATGTAAAAATTATGTCAAATGTATATTCTAAAATTACATGATTAGATAAATCTAACAAGACCGAACTTGACTATAATTTTTTTTTCATATATAAAATTGATCGGTATCAAAAATAAAAATGAAACAGTTTTAATGGGACGGATGGAGTAATACTCTTAGTACAAAGATTAGGATTTTATTTTTACTTTATTTTTGTTATTTATACTTGTTAAGGCAATTATAGTATTTTTTTGTGTGTGGTAAACAACCTATACAAGCTAGGAAATGGTGGTGGGAATTCATGCCACAACAATTATACTATGCTTGATAGATAGTATCAAGATTATAAGTATATATAATTTGAATATTGAAATATAGTAAAATCATAATTTCAATTATTCATTTGTAAAATATCCATCATAAAAATATCTTTTTTAATGTAAAATAGTTAAATATATTTATATATAGTTAAAAATACATAGTATTCAGTCACCAAACAAAAAAAAAAATACATAGTATTCCAAGGAAAGTAAAACTAATATAAAGTGCGGATATATATTAAGATAATTATGTTATAAATACATTTTTTTTTTGTGAAACTGGGTATTCCCAGGCCACATTGGATCCAAGATTAATCTCTCGGTGATTTGCAAGGGTAATTAAGAGCGTCTCTCCCAAAATAATTTTTTGCATACATAAGGCTCGAACCCGAAACTTGCTTAAACGACTAGAGCCCTATCCATTCAAGTCAACTGTTGTTGGTATAAATACAATTTATTTTAAAAATTCAAATTTAAAATTTATTTATTATAATATTAGTAAGGGGAAATGAATAAAAAGGGCCATTACAAGGAGCTATTCCACTTTTAGGCCATCATAAGTTGAATTTCCAGAATTAGGCCATTACAAACACATGTTGAATGAAATTAAGCCATACGGACCAATTTTAAATTAATTAATAACCCAACAACTTTTCCTTTATTTTCTTTAAAACCCCAAAAGTTTGACTTTATATACTTTAGTCTTATTTCAAAAGTTTTCTATACACATGAGACCCAAGCGCATGAAAATTGGTATCAGAGCCTAGGTTTTATTGAATAACATATTAATTATATTATTTATAATATTTTATTTCTTAATGGAGAAGATTTAAATATTTAATGGATTCAACTAATTTGAAACCAACGAGTTATTTCCAAATTTTGGAAATAAAAAATAGAAATTTCAAAAGAAAATTCTTGAACTTGTCCACAAGACAAGATTTTATTAAAAGTAATTTCCTTCATGAAAATGAGAGGAACTGACTGGAAAGAAATTGATCCGGATAGCTCTAAGTTCTCACAAGACTTAAGAGAAATCCAAAAGACGATTCAAGATTATGGTAACCGGGTATTAATTTTACCTGGAAAAATAGATAACTTGAATCAATCAATAGAGGAGATCTTGAAATTATTTCAAGATCTGAAGAAAGATATTTTAAATCTGAAATTTGATATTTCGGATATCAAGAAAAGGCAGAAGGATATTCCTGGATCTTCCAAGAATAACCAAGCCAATATTAGAGATGCATTCGGACCCGTACAAGCTTTACATCAAAAAGGTAAATCAACTATGTTTCCAAAGCAGAAATCACAAGAAGAGCTTATGATCGATCTACTGAAAACAGTCGAATGAGTGTTTCCAGGGCAGATCTATCAGATCTACAAGAATTAGCAGAATCATTTTCCCAACTTGGGATTATGGATCTGGTTAATGTAAAACCCAATGAAGTTTTTCAATTGAGTTATGCGGAAGAATCAGGATCCAACGTAACCCACGATGGACCGCCTGATGTCCCAATGAGAGAAAGTACAAATTTCCACATGTACAGGTATCCTGAGGTACATCTCAATGCAAGACGAAACCCAGGACGGAACCCAAGTAGAGCACCAGAATCCACACCGTGGGCCAAGACGATGTTACAACCATTAAATCCATATGGCATAACACTGAACCTCGATGTTATTGACTTCCGAAACATCGAAGATCTGATTGACGAATGGGTAGCTTCAATGAAGATTGCAGCAACCACCCTGGATCTCGATAAAGAGAACTTTGTCAGATTAATAAAGCTAAGTCTCGAAGGATCGGCAAAGCTGGGCTGGAAAAACTCCACGGCGGCTTTAAAGGAGCAAATACTCGAAGGCGAATCCAAAAGCACAATCTACGAAAGATTTGGCCTCTTATTCAAAATCTATTTTGTTGGAGATGGTTATTTTGAAGAACAGAGAACCGAAAAAATTAAGGTCTATACCCAAGCACTACTGGGTATGGAGTTAAGAAGTATTTGCGCAGTAGACGAATCTACTGGTTTCGTAAATACTATTTTCGGAGTAAAATGACAGCTGAAATAGCATGTTCCATGTTCTTTGCAAAAATCTGCAGCCCATGGAGAGAGATGTTGATCCAGTCGTACACAGTACCCCCTGGTACAGTGGACTCAATACCCCGAAGAATGTCCTTCTTAAAGGATAAGCTCAGAGAATGGTGTCAACAGGCAACAGCTCAAAAGAACATCAAGAGACTAAGAGGTAAAATAAAAAGAACCCCTCTTTGCTGTGAAAATAACGATTTTCCAACAATTATAGGAGAATCAGAAGAAAAGAGAAGAAAGAAGAAGAGTCGAGGCTCATACAGTAAGGGTTTCAGAAGACCTCCATTCCGAAGAAGAAGAGCATGGTGGGCCAAGAGCAAGGCCAGAACATACAAAACTGGACAAAGAACGGGAACGACGAAGAGTTCATCTCAAGGCTCAACTAGCTCAGCAGCAAGGAGCACGGGGAGAACGACGTCGAAAAGAACGTTCAGACGAGCCCATACCCGAGCCAACGAAAGCTTCAAGGACTGCAACTGTTGGAAGTGTGGAGCCAGAGGTCATATCTCACCCGATTGCCCCCAGAATCGTGAGATACGAATGTACGAAGCCACGGAAGACATGGAAAGCTGGTACCAGTCTATCAGTTTGAAGACATCCACTCGGATGAAAGCATCTACGAGGAAGAATTAAGAAGTGACTCGGACTCATATTCAGATGGATCTTCAACCGAGTCTGATTGAAGAGGACAGGATTCAGACCACTGAAAACCTGTCTGGATTCTTTTCAAGGATGACGATCTCGAATCGAACCACGGAAAGAATAATGAGACAAGATTCCAACCTCAGCCCATATGACAAGATTCCAACCTCAGCCCATTATGAAAAATATTTAAAAAATAGCCTTTATTCTTACTTGCAAAGAAATTCGTATTAAAAGTTGATAATACTAATGTTAAGGCTTTTTTAAAAAATAAACTTGAATCAAAAATTGAAAAAGCTCGTATTATCAGATGGCAAGCTGAATGTTAATATTATACTTATCATATTGATGTTATAAAATCTCATGAAAATGTTCTTGCAGATTTCTTGACGAGAGATGGAAGCATTTGAAGCTGATTCCATCATTACGAGATTCAGGCACCTCAGAGAAAACCTAGAGGAGCTATCAAGGCATTTTGGACAGCTCGAGATCAATACACGAGCAGCTGGCCAAATACAACAGAGCGATGTGGACATGGTCCACAACAATATACGAGCCTCCCATATAGCAATGACAACACTATGGGAAACAGTATTAGAGCCAATCAGGAAAGCATCAGCTTCCCTGGTAAACAAAGAGAAAGGTGCCCAAAAAGCTAAAGTGGTCACATATGAAGAAGCAGATTCAAGCACTGCTTCAAAGGAACCATTGCCGGATATCGACAAAAGTGTTGAGCAAGAAGAAAGTCACATTTCCGAAAGCTCAAGTCAACCCACTGTCTCTGGGGTAAAAGAGGAAGAAATTAACCTTAGGCCAATGACAGGTACCTCTAAGATTAATTCAGACGAGAAGGTCCTATCTACAGTCTGGCTGGACTACAAAGGAAAATGGAAACAGCTGAATTAACCCGAGCAAAACAGTAATCGTGACATCCGGGAGATACAACAGGGTATGGATGCTCGAAGGATCGAAGCCAGAAGAGGTTCGAAAGTGGTATGACTTTGGAGCATTAGCATCGGTTTATACTAGATCACCAGGGTTTCTGAAAATTGAAAAACTTCCGGGATGGATAAGTAGCGCAGTGCACGAATCATGGCAGAACAACCCGCACCTGCAAAGAGGAGATATTCTGGAGCTTAAGTTCATTTCAGCAGCACCAGAAATAGTCGGGAAAGGTTCTTATCCGGTCTTTCATTTTATTAAATTACAAGGACCTGATATGATTGCCTTCAACAAAGTTAAGTCTATGGATGAGAAGACACCATTGGTATCTTCAATCAGCGAAGATGAAATCTCTACCCGATGAGCATGGAAATTCTGGCTCTGTCTCACCGAGATGGAAAAGGTTAAATATCCGTTTAAAATATTCTCAAACAATTTAAATGGATCGTTCCTGGTTAATTCTTTTACAGGGAAAAGCACAGAGTTTGCGGAAACCTCTTTCGAAAAGAAGAGGTTACTCATCTGGGAAAACAAGTTGCCAGCAACCGAGTCTACCAGAAAGAAGGCATGCAACATGATGCATGTTGGCCAATGGGATAACCACATATGCCCATATTGTGCAGAACAGGAAAAACCCTATTCGGTACAAAAATCCGAGTAACCCAGAAAAAATCCGGACCGGAACAGGACAAGGGAAAGAAACGTCCAAAAAACTTTCACAAGCCAAAGTAAGATTAGCTGGATGTAAAAGAAAAAGAGGTGTCGGCAACACCCATAATTAAAAGCCGACAAAGAAGGGTAGAGTAGTTGGCAGTAAGTGGCCGACAAGAGAAGGTGGAGAAGTTGACAAAGAAGCCACCTAACACAATAATTCCAGAAGGACAATAATGTAGCCGGTGGAAGTTAAGGCTAAGTGACGAACGCAGTGACGTCACAAGGATTTAGAGGAAGATTGGAATCCGGGATTGAAGTCCGCGGGCGCCTATAAATAAAAGAGTTTGAAGCAGATGGAAGGCATAGAAAAATCCTTCCAACTCTTCAAAACATTTGTAATTTTTCTCTTTCTGCAAAATTTCTTTGTGTTTGTAATAGTATGGGGTGCATCACCAAGAGTTTTGCTTCCTCCATGAGGAGCTAAGTGTCTGTCTTCTCCATTAGGAGAAATTATGTTTGAATAATATTTTTAATATTTCTTCAATAAAATTTAGGCTTCCAAATATTCCAAATACTCCGATATATAGTTAAAACCCTTTACCCCAAACCTTGATACATCCTAAGGTAGGAAACGAAATAGGATTGTGTTGTTTGCTGCTGAAGGAGACAAGAATCGGTGAACCATCGGTCACGGCTGCGTGGTTGGAAGAAGTCCGTAAAATCCCGGAGCTTGAGAAACCCGGCAGCAAGGCGGTCAAACCCAAGGTATGGAGTTTAGTACTTAATTTTATTACCGGAAGCATGATGGGCTGTTATTGGACTAAAGATAATAAAGAAACTAAAATTTGGGGTCAAAGTGTAATAAAGCAAATGTTGGTAGGGTTAATTGAAGTTTGAAAAAGTCAAAATAGTCTGAATGGCTTTAATTTGGTCAAAGATAGTTTCTAATGGCCTAAAATTGGAAATTGATTTTATCATGGCCCAAATATGGAAATTGTGCCTTGTAATGGCCTAAAAAATTCATTACCTCTATTAGTAATGATGGGTAGAGATGAATACATTTGTGATCCTACGGCCAAAAATTTATACGAATTTTATGGTGAAAAATAATTATATTGTAAGTGCAATATATTTTACACATTTAGATTTAAAATTGATTTATTATAATATGTGGAATGAAAGGTAAAGATGAATAGACTTCTAATTCTATGACCGTGATTTTCTACGAATTTTAGTATGAAAGATAATTAAGTATATTATAAATTCAATATATTTTAAAGATTTGAATTTAAAATTAATTTATTCTAAGATTAGAGATTATTAGATATTTATTTATCCTACTGCCATAGATTTTCTATTTCATCCCTATTTTAGGATGAAGTAATTTTATCTTTTCGACTCTAAATACATATTGTAGATTTTTATAGCGAAATTAATGTTTAAACTTGTTATCACCAAAAAAATTAATTAAATTGGTTGGTGAAAAATAGATGGGTTTTTCATCTATGAACATGCCTGTTATAGATGACCTTCTATGTGTGTGTTTTCATCTATGAATAGGCATACTATAGATAGCTCTCTGGATGGGTGTTTTCATCTACGAATAAGCCTACCTTAGATCAAGGTTATTAAAATCTAGATTTAGATCTTAGGATCTTACGATCCTACGATCCCACAAAGCCAAAACGATCAAGATCTGTATGAGATCTAAATTAGGGTGAGATCTGGATAAGATCTATAGGATCTATACAAGATCTTAAAATCTTTAAACGATCCGATCCCACTCCCTCTTATTTTTCATCTCATTTTTTCATTTTTCAGTCCCCATTCTTTTTCAAAATCCAGATCTAGGGATTTTTATTTGTATCTACATCTTCCTCGCATCCCCTTCATCTTCCTCTTCGAATTCATCTTCCGACGTCGCCGTCGTATCCCCATTCTCTTCATATCGACGCCCTCGCATCCCCTTCCTCTTACTACCGTCGCCCTTGCCGTAGCATCCCCTTCCAGCACCCTATATTGATGTAGATCTTAGTCCTAAACCCCCGCCCATATGGATGATGATGAATCCAATGATACAGTGGTTGAGAGGAAAATTCTAATGACAAATCCAACCCAGCTCAAGCATCATGTTTTAAATGCTCAATTATTATCATTTTTTTTGCTAAACAAATTATTATCTATTAATATTAGTTATTGTAATTTCCTAATATGCAATATGAATATATTTTTTCTTTTGTCCTAATTTTATAGGATTTTAGGATCTGAATACGATCCTACGATCCCGATCTTGCAAATGGAAAAACGATCCTACATAAGATCTAGATTTTGATAACCTTGCCTTAGATGACTCATTAGATGAGTGTTTTCATCTATGAATGGGCCTACTATAGATGACTCTAGAGATGGGTGTTTTCATCTATGAATAGGCCTGATATAGAGGACTCTTTAGATGGGTGTTTTCAAATATGAATAGGCTTGCCTTAGATGACTCTAGATGGTTGTTTTTCATCTATGAAGAGGCCTGCCTCATATGACTCTCTAGATGTGTGTTTTCATCTATGAATAGGTGTGCCTTAGATGACTCCTTAGATGGGTGTTTTCATCTATGAATAGGCCTGTCATAGATGACTCTAGAGATGGGTATTTTCATATACGAATAGGCCTGCCTTAGATGACTCCCTAGATGGGTGTTTTCATCTATGAATAGGCCTACTATATAGATAACTCTCTGAATGGGTGTTTTCATCTATGAATATGCCTGCCTTAGATAACTCTAGATAGGTGTTTTTCATCTATGAAGAGGTCTGCCTCATATGACTCTCTAGATGTGTGTTTTCATCTATGAATAGGTGTACCTTAGATGACTCCTTAGATGGGTGTTTTCATCTATGAATAGGCCTGCCTTAGATGACTCTAGAGATGAGTGTTTTCATCTATGAACATGCCTGATATAGATGACTCTCTAGATGGGTGAAAATTTGGTTGATAAAACGTAAATAGAAGCGTTGGCCCTTCATAGAGATGCCACCATGAGCCATGCCAATGGACGGATAGAAGTGAAATTTATGAGCTTCACCAAGTGATGGAAACAAAAGATGGTGGCAAAATTGAAGACTCCAATAAACCTATGGGTGGAAAAATACAAAATGGTCAAGTGGTCGATCACTCACTAGAGCCTAGTGTTTGGAGTAAGGATTGTGGACCATGAACAGTACCAAGTGATAGATGAGTGGCAAAATTTATGACCCAATGGGATCACTCACTATAGCCTAGTGTTGGGAGTAAGGATGGTGGACCATGAGCCATATCAACTGATAGATGAGTAGCAAAGGTTATGACCCAATGAACCTCAGGGTGAGAAATTCAAAGTGGTTTAACAATAGCTACGTGACGGTTACCAGAAGGCCAAGGACATGGGGTTGGCAGTTCTTCCAAAAAAATTGCATCACCTCCTATAAATACCAAGCAAGGAAACAAAGGCAGACACACAATCAACACCTAAGCAACATATGCTCTTTACTTTCATAGTTTTAGCATTAGATTGGTTGTAGTTCGTAGTTCATATTTGTTAGATAATAGTTCTTGTAATCGACAGTGGGCAAGAGACTTGTTTCCTGTTCATTGTTCAAAAACTTTTTTGAAGGCGCAATCCAACGAAAGAGTTTTTATTCAAATTCTACCGTCTTAGCCTGTAAAAGGCTTACTATTTGTTGTTATCTGAATTTGTGCGATAACAAATTGGCGACCACAGTGGGAGATTGAACAATTAACCACGATAGATCAATTAGCAGATCTAGATCAATTGGATCAATTGGTGTTAAGATCACGAATTATAACACGGACAAACATGTCTACTCCTCAAAACACCACCAATTCGCCTGCATCTGTAACTCCAGTAGTGTCTACAACAGGGCAAAATGCTGCTTTAAATCCACCAATGGATTTAATACCTGTGAACTTAATGACCCAACTAGGGGACATGCTGGATAGCCGCTTCCAGGCTATGAAGAATGAACTCTCCGTACTGGCATCCCTAAATCAGGGTCTTTAGCCCCTGGGCCATATGCGGTTGGCATGGGTGGTTTCCCGAATTGGGCAACTAATGCCCCTATGGGACAAGTTCCATCTATACCACCCCCACATGGTCCGACACAATCTTTTGGTGGAGGGGATATGCATTCTCAAAATTTTGAGAGGCCTGAGCCTAGCAACCCTAGACCTTGGAGGCTTGTTGCAACATATCCCAACAACATCCCACTAGGGGGCAGCGTGCTTTTGTCCCTAGGGATGAGGATCGCCATCCAATGGATACATCCCCTATCCGGCCAATGGGTGATTTAGGAACAGAGCCATGGAGACCACCAGTGGTTAATCCAACTGCTCCCAACGTCCAATTCACCCCACCGATGATGCATGTTCACCCTCCAGACATGCAAAACCAAGGACCGCCACTTGATGGCATCAATCCTAACCCTAATCGACCTGCTCCTCAGCAGGGCCCTGTGATTGATCCGGATGTCTTGGCAGATATGTTACGAGATCAATTTGGTCTCAACGTAAGGCCAACTGGTCGGATGGTTTATCAGAAGCCATACCCCGAGGCGATTACCCGTGATCACCCCCTTCCCAAGGGCTTCAAGGTGCCTGACTTTTCCACCTTCTCGGGTGAAGATGATTCATCTACTATTGAATATATAGGGCGGTTTACAGCTCACTTAGGAGAAAATGCAAGAAACCCCTACTACAAAATACAGTTATTCTCCTTATCACTAACTAAGACCGCATTTTCATGGTTTGCCAACTTACCTCCTGGCCACTTCAGAACGTGGGAAGACATGGAGGGGGCATTCCACACTCGTTTCTTCAACCCAGTACCAACAGTGTCAGTTACTGACATCGTGGATGCCAAACAATTGTCCAAGGAAACTGTCATAGCTTTCATAGAAAGGGTGAGATGGTTGAAGTCACATTGCTCAACCTCATTAGATGATTCTGAAATGACCAAAATCGTGGTCAGGAATATCACCCTCTTATAGAAAGCAGTTAACTGCCCACGACATCCCAGATCTCTCATCACTCGCCTCAAAGGCGGTTCACCTGGAGACATTATTTAAGGACGAGGAGTCTGCCCATAACCCTAGAAAATACAACAGACCTATTTCCAATATGTAAGTATTGGAGTACTAGGATGGAGATTGACGGAGAAGTAGCCAGTATAGAGGTAGCTGAGCAAGCAGTGGCAGAACTGGTTAAAGGGAAGCCCTTCCCCTGTCCCAAATTACAACCCAATGCCACCAAACTCGTTGTAGAGGCAAAGTCGTCCCAGAAAAATGGCACCAGTGAGGAACCAATGTTCGATGTTAGCAAAGCGGATGAAATCTTTGATGTCCTTCTGAAGGAAGGACAATTGCGACTTCCTAGAGGCCAGCGGTTGGCCACTGCGGATGAAATCAAGGGAAGAAGTTACTGCAAAATGCATAACTCCTTCACACATACTACGGCCCAATGCCATCACTTTAAGCTGGAAATCAACAAGGCCTTACGCACTGGCCGCTTGAAGTATTTCCAGATGGGAGTAGACGAAGAGCCATTCCCACCTGTCACGATGGCTACTATGCAGGCAGACCCTTCAAGGCAGACAAGGTCGGCTGAAAGGGAGTCACAAAAAAGGAATGCAGATCGCTCACCTGAAAGGAATTCAAAGGGAAAAAGTATAGATTACCCACGCCAGGGTGACAAGATGAAACAACCCTCAACCTATGCTAGGAATCAGTTACCACTCACGGCCCGTCATCAGAGGGCTCATCAAGAGGAGGATAGGAGGCAGGGCTCTAGCCCACCACCTCGGTCGACAAGGTATCCAGATGATGGACAACCTTTAGCAAGGAGCATGGGTGGTTACCGTGACGGATGGAATAGGGGGTATCAAGGCCGACCATCGGCTTCCCCAGTTCTTCACCAACATACTGGTCAAGTAGCCCAGGCTTGGACATATCCAAATGGAACCTATGAGGTTGAAATAAGAAATGGAGCCATGATTTGGCGGAGGCCTACCCGACGCCTACCAATGGCTCAAGTTAACCCAATGCAGTGGGTACGGAATGCTCCACCACCGCCTGTGGATGTGGATCCCCGTTTCCCAGGGATGACCTGAACACAGATACGCAGGGCCAAAAGGCAATATGCTTTTGCCCAACGGGAAAAATCAAAGAGAAGTGAACCCATCCTACCCACAAAAACTTCATTGTCAATGTGGGGTCTAGGAGGCCCTTGTCGAAAGGAAAGTAATGAAATGGAGACAGGTGCCAACAGTGATGGGCCGTCACGTCCTGCTGAGGGTACCAAGGTGGTTACCCCTGGGCAGACTGAGATATCCCAAAACTCCCTTCCTAATGTGACAGTTGATGAACTTAAAGAGGGAGAGTGGGTGGATGAAGGTCTTAAGTGTGCATATTTCCAAAGGGTCAACAAGGTCGCTTATGAGCTTGAGGCACACATGGTCGATGGAGACAAAAATGGCAGCTCAAATATGCCAATCGATGACAAGAGTCACCAAAGAAGATGAAGAGTGCGGAGGCCGACCAGTCGATTGAGTCATCTGTGAATGATGAGGTGCCCGGAGGGACAACAGATAACGTCGCTATGTCTATTAACATGACACATGTGCTAGTGCAGGGAGAGGCATCTGGATCCAAGCATCAGGTGGCCAGTGTCCAGTCGATTGAAGAACCAGCATGGGCATATGTACATGCGGCTTATGCGGAGGAGGTGCCCGATGCAAATCATGGAGTTATCCCACCAGTAGTGTTTGAGCCCCTATCTGTTGATGTCCCGCGTCATCTCAAACCATTGTACGTCTAAGCTCACATCAACGGGAAAAGGTTCAACCGAGTTTTCATCGACAACGGAGCAGTATACAATGTAATCCCACTTACCACTCTCAAGAAGATAGGAAAGACAGTTGATGACCTTGCTGAGGCAGATTTGGAGTTGGCGGGTTTCACTGGTCATGCCACTAAGCCTTTGGGTATGTTGAATGTTCAAATTGGAGTAGGCCCTAAAGTGGTGTCCACTGTCTTGTTCGTAGTGGATGCAGCTACTACTTACTCTGCTCTTCTCGGACGAGATTGGATCCATTCATCCAAGCGCGTCCCGTCAACTCTGCATCAAAAGCTAGCTTTTTGGGATGGTGATAAGGTGATCTATGTGGAGGCCCATCAAAATCCATTCCAGGGGTTTGTCGGGCCAATGCTAGTGACACTATGTTCTATGAAACTTCAGTGCCACCACTTAGTATGAGCGGGATAGTTGGTGCATACCCCATGCCTAATTGCAGGTTCACTAGGAGGGGTTACGTTTTTTATTAGACGTTTCTGCTTTAAAACTTGGCTCAAATAGCCAGAAATATTAATTTCTGATGAAATATATAATAAATGTCAAGTTCTAGTAATGAAAGTTGTTCTTTAAATTCTTTGTCTATGGTTCATTCTGATGTAGGCCAAGTAGACAACGAAGTAAAGAAACCTCCTTATGAATGGCATGAATTATTAGAAAAGCATGAGCCAACTGTTTATGCTCAAGATCCACTGGTCGAGTTTAATATTGGTGATTCTAAGACATATAGACCAATAATGGTCAGTGGACTATTGCCAACCGACCAACAAAATGAGTTAGCCAAATTAGTGGCAAAGCATCAGGATTGCCTTGCTTGGGAATATTCTGATATGCCAGGGTTAGATAGAAAACTGATTGAGCATCGGTTGCCTATTAAGCCTAACTATAGTCCTGTGAAGCAGGCTCCAAGGTGTTTTAACCTAGAATTATTACCAAAAATTGCGGAAGAGATTAAAACAATAGCTACGTGACGGTTACCAGAAGGCCAAGGACATGGGGTTGGCAGTTCTCCCAAAACAGTTGCATAAGCTCCTATAAATACCAAGCAAGGAAACAAAGGCAGACACACAATCAACACCCAAGCAGCAGCTGCTCTTTACTTTCATAGTTTTAGCATTAGAATGGCTTGTAGTTCGTAGTTGTTAGATAATAGTTCTTGTAATCGACAGTGGGCAAGGGACTTGTTTCCTGTTCATTGTTCAAAAACTTTTTGAAGGCGCAATTCAACGAAAGGGTTTTTATTCAAATTTTATCGTCTTAGCCTGTAAAAGGCTTACTATTTGTTGTTATCCGAATTTGTGCGATAACAAAACTCAAAATATTTCCCCCGTCTCATTGTAAACGTTATGTTGGATTTTTTGTTACTATTCATTGTTTAACTTTGACTCAAAGTTTTAACATAATTATGCAAAAAAAAAAATATATATATATGTATGGGTAAATGTCTAATCCGGATGTAGTATATTTTTTAGAAAGAGAATACAGTACTTTAAAAGAAAATACAAGTAGTACAATACAAAAAAAGAAATTATCAGAATTAATTATATAATAATAAATTTAAGGGAAAATTTGAAACAAATATAATTTTTAGAGTATTAATATGAACATTCATTTATACTTTTATAGTATTAATTCTTAATATAATTTTGTTTTTGAAAAAAAAATCATCTAATTCAAAACATAAATTTAAGAAAAAAATAAAATGAAGCCAAACATATGGGCGGGCTCGTTTGTCTGAAAATGGCCCTTCAAAACCAGAACAAGGTCTATTACTCTCACCATCCAAGTCCCCAAGACCAAACCATGAGAGCATGCTGATGCATACCACCTCATTACTGGTATAAAGTTTTGGATGATAAATACAACTATAAGCACTTTGTTTAATTGTATTAGTTGACTGGTTGAATTCAAGCTAATTATTTTTGGTTCCATATATTTGTATTTTTATATGACAACAACATTGCATTGCATGCTTGCTTTAGCCTTTGCCAAAATACTAACTTCCAAAGAATAAGCCACCCATGCATCCAACCCATGCTCCAATTTACCCTTTTACTATTATTTATTTTCCTTTACTTTGGGTACTTGATCTTTCACCTATAAAATTGTTCCTTTACAAGTCCAATGGATTTGAAATTTTTATTAAAAAAATGAAGTGTTCTTTCCAATGAGATGGAAAAAAGAAAAAAACATGATTTTAAAACAAAGGACATATGATAGTAAAACATAATCCGCAACTGGAAAAACATGAAATGAAAGTACATAACAGGCATTTTCCTTAAAACAAGGAAAAAGACACAAAACCAGGCAACATATAATTGGTCAATTACCCGCTTCTTCTTTCACTTGCCGACAAGAAGAATCCTCAAAATGACCAAAATGCCCATCCCAATTCCCCAATCCATTCATCGCCAGCCAATAAAGCCCCCCAAGAGAAGCCATATTTCCAAGTAAATCCCTAAATAACCCATCTTTCCCACTTTCCCCCCCTCACCCACAAAATCCTAAAATTGCCCAAATGCCCCCAAAAACCCCAAGAAGTTGTGTTACCTTCGAACCTTCTCCTGGTACCTTGCAATGGAGTCCACCCTCTGAAGCTTCAGCTGCTGCTTGAACTTATTGATGAAATCATCCGCCTTTGCATCCACTTCTTCGTCGCCCTCCGTCGCTTTCGCACCCCTCTCCCTCACCGTCGCCGGCCTCCGCGCCTCCACGCTCTTCTCCTGGTCAAAATTGCGCCGCCCAATTCCCGGTTTCAAGCTCGCCGATTTCCCCATCTTTTTCGCCGGCGGAATTTCAATTTTAGGACCACCGTCTGATTCACTCTTCCCAGTGTTCAACTGGCCGTAAACTTCATCCATGGTCCGCATCCCTTTTCCCTCATCGGCCCGTTCCCGGGAATCGTCCAAGATCGAATCTTGCTGCTGCTGAAAAACGAACTGGGTCTGCGCTTCTTGCGCGGAATGTTCCAAAACGGGGGATTCCTGTGTATTTTCTTGGGCAAAGAAGTAATGGGTGGACGACTGCGTTATTTCCGTTTCTGTTTCTGTTTCGATGTTGAAAAGGGTGTCGGAATCGGCGTCCGATTTGGTAATCTGATGCTCTTCTTGATGGGATCCGTAGAAATTGATGGATTTCAAGCGCTGAAGAATGGAGGTTGTTGTTGATCTAGGGTTAGGGTTAGGGTTGTGGGGGTCAATTTGGGGGTTTTTGTTGTTCTGGTTGTTGGCAGCAAGTGAGGAAGTGTAAGCAATGGTGCCAATCATGACATTGAGGAGGACAAAGAAGACAGAGGGAGTGAACCAGCTGTTCATTGAGGCCCAGAGTGAGGAAGAAGAAGAAGGTATTGCAGACACAGATTCTTCAAACATTGTGTGGCTCTATGTTTTTCTTTCTCAAAAGGGAAGAAGGAGATGGGAAGTGATGGAAATTGGAATAGAATAGAATAGAGGGTAATGTAATGTTTAATGTAAGAATGGGTACAGGAGAGGTGTGGGGGGGAATGGGGTTGGAGTTTTGCTGATATTTTGATCACTTTAACATGCTTATAACAGCAACAATAATAATGACAAGAAGAGTTTTAAAGAAGGGTAGTAGGGACATGGAAATGGAAATAGAAATTGAAATTGGGTTTGTTTGGGATGTGTTGGCATTGATTATTTTAGTAATAAAATGATTGGATTTGACTGCATGAAAATGATGATGAAGAAATAGGAATAAAGGCTGCACATGGGGGTAAAGTGATTCTTTTTTCATTTTTATACAAGTATGGATTCTGAACTAGTGGGGGATGAAATGAATTTTTGCTCACTCCACTAGTCCCTTTTTTGTGCCCATTATGGAGTGTTGAGAATGGAGTATTTCTCAACTTCACTGGGGATGTTTGGGAGCCGTCCGCTAGCGGATAGCGGATTCGGAGAGAGAATTGTCTCACAATCTGCTCTCTAAATCTGTTATCTGCTGGCAGATCTGATGACTCCCAAACATTCACATTATATGATTTCTAAACTCCATGCTTAATAGTAATTGGCAGAAATTTACATAAAAATGACTCGAGAGAAACATACCCCAAGGTCCAAGGTGATGTTTTCCATTTTCCCTCTTTTTCTGTTGTTGCTTGATAGGGTTTTCATACAGTACTACTACAGTGTTTGGGGATAGTTTATAAAAGAGTTAATAGTTAATTTAGGTCATAACAAGTAGTCATTTCCACTTTTGAGCCATAACAAGTTTGAATTATGATTTTAGACCATAACAAACCACTTTTGTTCAATTTTGGGCCATACAGACTTTTTAAAATAATAATTGAGCCCACCTACTCTCCTTTATTATATTTTGACCCCTTAGTTGACTTATCAACTTTTGCCCTTTTACACTTTGACCCCAAACTTTAGATTTTTCATTAAATTTAATCCAATAGCTGCCCATCATGCTTCCGATAATTAAATTAAGCACTAAACTTCATACCTTGGCTTTGACCGCCTTGCTGCCGGGTTTCCTAAGCTCCGGGATTTTACGGACTTCCTCCAACCACGCAGCCGCGACCGATGGTTCACCGATTCTTGGCTCCTTCAGCAACAAACAGCACAGTCCTATTTCGTTTCCTACCTTAGGACGTATCAAGATATGAATTAAGGGTTTTTAATAATATTATCGGAGTATTTGGGATATTTGGAAGCCTGGATTTTACTGAAGAAATATTAAAAATATTATTCAAACATTATTTCCCCTAATGGAGAAGACAGATACTTAGTTCCTCATGGAGGAAGCAAGACTCTTGGGGATGCTCCCCATAATATTACAGACACAGAAAGGAAAATTTGCAAAAAGGAAATATTACAAATGTTTTGAAGAGTTGGGAGGATTTTTCGATGCCTTCCATCTGCTTCAAACTCCTTTATTTATAGGCGCCCGCGGACTTCAGCCCCGGATTCCAATCTTCCTCTAAATCCTTGTGACGTCACTGCGTTCGTCACTTGGCTTTAAGTTCCACCGGCTACATTATTGTCCTTTTTTGAATTATTGCGTTAGGTGGCTTTTGTCAACTTTCCACCTTCTCTTGTCGGCCACTTTCTGCCAGCCACTCTGCCCTTCTTTGTCGGCTTTTAATTATGAGTGTTGCCGACACCTCTTTTTCTTTTACATCCAGCTAATCTCACTTTGGCTTGTGAAAGTTTTTTGGACGTTTCTTCCCTTTGTCCTGTTCGGGTCCGAATTTTTTCTGGGTTACCCGGATCTTTGTGCCGAATAGGGGTTTCTCCTGTTCTGCACAATATGGGCATATGTGGTTATCCCATTGGCCAACATGCATCATATTGCATGCCTTTTTTCTGGTAGACTCGGTTGCTGGCAACTTGTTTTCCCAGATGAGTAACCTCTTCTTCTCAAATGAGGTTTCCGCAAACTCTGTGCTTTTCCCTGTTAAAGAATTAACCAGGAACGATCCATTTAAATTGTTTGAGAATATTTTAAACGGATATTTAACCTTTTCCATCTCGGTGAGACAGACCCAGAATCCCCATGCTCGTCGGGTGGAGATTTCATCTTCGCTGATTGAAGATACCAATGGTGCCTTCTCATCCATAGACTTAACTCTGTTGAAGGCAATCATATCAGGTCTCTGTAATTTAATAAATTGAAAGACCGGATAAGAACCTTTTCCGACTATCTCTGGTGCCGCTGAAATGAACTTAAGCTCCAGAATATCTCCTCTTTGCAGGTGCGGGTTGTTTTGCCATGATTCGTGCACCGCACTACTTATCCATCCCGGAAGTTTTTCGATTTCCGGAAACCCTGGTGATGTAGTATGAACAGATGCTAATGCTCCAAAGTCATACCACTTCCGAACTTCTTCTGGTTTCGATCCTTCGAGCATCCATACCCTGTTGTATCTCCCGGATGTCTCGATTACTGTTTTGCTAGGGTTAATTCCCTTTTTGGAAACCAGTTGTTCCCATTTTCCTTGGTAGTCCAGCCAGGCAGTAGATAGGACCTTCTCGTCTGAATTAACCTTAGAGGTGCCTGTCATTGGCCTAAGGTTAATTTCTTCCTCTTTCACCCCAGAGGCAGTGGGTTGACTTGAGCTTTCGGAAATGTGACTTTCCTCTTGCTCAACATTTTTGTCGGTGTCCGACAATGGTTCCTTTGAAGCAGTGCTTGAATCTGCTTCTTCATATGTGACCACTTTAGCTTTTTGGGCACATTTCTCTTTGTTTACCAGGGAAGCTGACGCTTTCCTGATTGGCTCTAATACTGTTTCCCATAGTGCTGTCATTGCTATATGGGAGGTTCGTATATTGTTGCGGACCATGTCCACATCGCTCTGTTGTATTTGGCCAGCTGCTCGTGCATTGATCTCGAGCTGTCCAAAATGCTTCGATAGCTCCTCTAGGTTTTCTCTGAGGTGCCTGAATCTCGTAATGATGGAATCAGCTTCAAATGCTTCCATCTCTCGTCAAGAAATCTGCAAGAACATTTTCATGAGATTTTATAACATCAATATCATAAGTATAATATTGACATTCAGCTTGCCATCTGATAATACGAGCTTTTTCAATTTTTGATTCAAGTTTATTTTTTAAAAAAGCCCTAACATTAGTATTATCAACTTTTAATACAAATTTCTTTGCAAGTAAGAATAAAGGCCATTTTTTAAATGTTTTCCATACTGCAAAGAATTCCTTCTCGTTAATATGCCAAAGTTTGGCTTGTTGTTCAGTGAACAACCCTCCTGTGTATCTACAAGGTTCTTGACCCGTAGTTGTTTTTCTCATGAGCACTCCTGCCCATCGAAAATCATTGGCGTCTGTGTAGACTACCAGCTCATCCTCATCCTGAGGTATCGCGAGTTTTGGCAAGCTATTACAGACTTGCTTTAGTTCACGAATTCTCTTGGTATGGATTTCTTCCCATTTCCGTCTAGAGCTTTCAGTCTCTTTCAGGAGTGGTCTAAAATCCTTTCTATATTTTGCAAGGTCTTTAATAAACATACCCGCAAAATTTACAACTCCTAAGAAACTCTGAAGTTGTTTCTTGTCTTTTAATATATCAGGAAAATTGCGGATTTTCTCCACAATGTGTTCCTGTAACTCTATTCCTGCTTCATCAATTTGAACTCCTAAGAATTCAATTTTGTTAGCAGCGATAGTGGCCTTTTTCTCAGAGAGAACTAGACCTTCCCTGTGACATGCATCAGAAAATATTTCAAGATGTTTAATATGCTCTTTAATATTTCGAGATGCAATCAGAATGTCATCTATGTAGACGAACATAAACTCTAGATAATCCTTAAATAGATTATCCATCTTTCTTTGGAATATCTGAGGGGCATTAGAAAGCCCCATTGGCATAACATTCCAAATATATTGCCCTTGTGGGGTGGAGAATGCTGTGAATTTCTTCGACTCATTCTCCATCTTAATCTGATAAAAACCAGATTTGCAATCAAATTTAGAAAACACTTTAGCACCTTTGATGCAATCAATTAAGTGTTCTCTACTCGGAATGTAATAACCATCAAACTGTATTATTTTGTTAATACCTTGATAGTTTATTACCAACCTGGGTTTACCTCTCTTTATTTCACCGTGGTTTCTTACCAAGAATCCAGGGCTACTATAAGCTGAGACTCCAGGCTCGATGAGTTTAAGATCAATATGCTCCTTGATAATTTGCTGCATATCTTTCTTATCCTGCATATTCATTAAGATGGGTTTGTATCGAACATACTCATATTTATATTGTTCTTTTACCTGTAGAGTAGCTTCGATCTTGTTTTTATCCCACCATGCCAGAGGATCCTCGTTAAAGTTTCTTTGGATAAGTCTTTTGACATTTTCGAGGGACAATTTAGTTTCCCCATCAATGTCTAGTGAAGTTATATTTAATGACTTCATTTCCTGCATTGCTTCTTTGAGGTTTATAATTTCCTCAATAGAAGCTTCATCAAATCCTTGCTGTCTAAAAGACAACAAAGCCTTACCAAACTTTCTTTTATCCTGCATTTTTGGATGGGTTATATCACCACGTTTGCTGCGAAATAATATAGGCATTAACCTGTTGAATGTCTTTTCCCTGCGCAACACCTGTATCTCATTTCCACAACTTGTGGTAAATATTAACAAATTTCTTTTGTTATCTTGAACATATTTTGTAAAGGATTGTATAAAATTGTTTCCTAACAAAATATCCGCTCCTGTGTCATGAAAGTTAATAGGAGGCGTTTTTACCTTATACCAAGGTGTACCAAATGCTCCTCCAATCATGATATTGGCTTGTCGAATACCCTTATTTAGTACTAAGATTTTTTGCGAAAAATCTCTTCCTGCAATAATAGGTAATGATTCCATAGCTTCGCTAGGGAAAACTCCTGGTTTTGCCGTGCAAATACCTGATCCTGAATCAATATAAGCTGCGAAATATTCTGACTTATATTCTTCATATATTATCCCAACTGAGATATAAATGGAGAATGGACTTGTCATTTAATTCTGATGGTGTGACCCTTCAGATTAAATTCTATACCATTATCCTTTCTTACCCATGGTTTATGATTTTCGAGAAAACTTAATCCCAAAATCATAACCCCATTGTCTTTTCCGGCGGTGCCTAAGACCCTGATCTCGTGTCCTGCAATTTCAATTGTTCCTTCATAGGTTCCAATTGATGGCTGCTGCAAGTAGTATAACTCATCACATGGAAAACGGTTAATCTTTTCAGTGATGTCGAATATTACTCGTATTTCTTTCCATCCTTCAGGGCATTTTATCTTTATATTATCTACCCCAATGGATTGAGGAGTTAGATCTTTGATGAACTCCTTCCCTTTATATGCCATAATTCTGTCTTCCGAAAAAGACATACGGCTTGCGTACTCAATTCTAGCACTCGTTGATCTGTCTAGAATTGGATGATCTCTTATTTGTATGTCTACTCCTCCTAACCTTGGAATCTGGGTAGGATTTGGAGTCATGACTTTAGCAAATTCCTTGAAAATTCTAGGAATTTCTATATATTCTTTCCTGAGAAATAAGTCAGAATGATGACTATTGGAAAGTGCATAAGAGATTCTATAAGTTATAGAATATGGTCTGTTCCCTTCTTTCATCAGATCTTTTCTTTTAAAATCCTGATGAAGGGTTAGAACTCTACTAAAATCTTGGTCAGCTAAGTTATAGGAAATTCTGGGATGTATGTCAAACATTAATTTCCCAGCATATAAATTTCCCACCATAGTTCCAAGAAGACCATCTCTAAGGTTATTGATTCTTCTATCAGTGACTGATAGATGCAATTCAGAATCAATGCCTTCTTTGAAGGTTGCCTTAATTACTACTTCAATGGCTCCTATGTGGATCCATTTCATAGTAATGGCGATTTCCTCCTTCATTCTGCTTAATTCCTCAAGAATTTCTTCTTTAGGAATTAATTGCATATCCATAACATTACCAGTAAGTTCCATAGGAATTGCAAACTCACCTGCACTTACCTTGTAGATGATGTTATGTCTTCTCTGGTTGAGTCCCATCTGGTTAAGAACTCGTCCAATCCCGCCAATTCTGAATCCGTCATATGGGCTGAGGTTGGAATCTTGTCGCATTATTCTTTCCATGGTTCGATTCGAGATCGTCATCCTTGAAAAGAATCCAGACAGGTTTTCAGTGGTCTGAATCCTGTCTTCTTCAGTCAGACTCGGTTGAAGATCCATCTGAATATGAGTCCGAGTCACTTCTTAATTCTTCCTCGTAGATGCTTTCATCCGAGGGGATGTCCTCAAACTGATAGACTGGTACCAGCTTTCCATGGTAGACTGCTTCCACGATATCCTCCGTGGCTTCGTACATTCGTACCTCACGATTCTGAGGGCAATCGGGTGAGATATGACCTCTGGCTCCACACTTCCAACAGTTGCAGTCCTTGAAACTTTCGTTGGCTCGGGTATGGGCTCGTCTGAATGTTCTCTTGGACGTCGTTCTCCCCGTGCTCCTTGCTGCTGAGCTGGTTGAACCTTGGGATGAACTCTTCGTCGTTCCCGTTCTTTGTCCAGTTTTGTATGATCTGGCCTTGCTCTTGGACCACCATGCTCTTCTTCTTCGGAATGGAGGTCTTCTGAAACTCCTACTGTATGAGCCCCGACTCTTCTTCTTTTTCCTCTTTTCTCCTGATTCTCCTATAATTGTTGGAAAATCGTTATTTTCACAGCAAAGAGGAGTTCTTTTTATTTTACCTCTTAGTCTCTTGATGTTCTTTTGGGCTGCTGCCTGTTGACACCATTCTCTGAGTTTATCCTTTAAGAAGGACATTCTTCGAGCTATTGAGTCCACTGTACCAGAAGGTACTGTGTACGATTGGATCAGCATTTCTCTCCATGGGCTGCAGATCTTTGCAAAGAACATGGGACATGCTACTTCAGCTGTCATTTCGCTCCGAAAATAGTATTAACGAAACCAGTAGATGTATTCGTCTACTGCGCAAATACTTCTTAACTCCATACCCAATAATGCTTGGGTATAGACCTTGATTTTTTCGGTTCTCTGTTCTTCAAAATACCCATCTCCTACAAAATGGGTTTTGAATAAGAGGCCAAATCTTTCACAGATTGTGCTTTTGGATTCTCCCTCGAGTATTTGCTCTTTTAAAGCAGTCGTGGAGTTTTTCCAGTCCAGCTTTGCCGATCCTTCGAGACTCAGCTCTATTAATCTGACAAAGTTTTCTTTATCGAGTTCCAGGGTGGTTGCTGCAATCTTCATTGAAGCTACCCATTCATCGATCAGGTCTTCGATGTTTCGGAAGTCGATAACGTCGAGGTTTAGTGTTATGCCATATGGATTTAATGGTTGTAACATCGTCTTGGCCCACGGTGTGGATTCTGGTGCTCTACTTGGGTTCCGTCCTGGGTTTCGTCTTGCATTGAGATGCACCTCAGGATACCTGTTCATGTAGAAGTCTGTACTTTCTCTCATTGGGACATCAGGCGGTCCATCGTGGGTCACGTTGGATCCTGATCCTTCCGCATAACCCAATTGAAGAACTTCATTGGGTTTTACATTAACCAGATCCATAATCCCAAGTTGGGAAAATGATTCTGCTAATTCTTGTAGATCTGATAAATCTGCCCTGGAAACACTCATTCGACTGTTTTCAGGAGATCGATCATAAGCTCTTCTTGTGATTTCTGCTTTGGAACCATAGTTGCTTTACCCTTTTGATGTAAAGCTTGTACTGGTCCGAATGCATCTCTAATATTGGCTTGGTTATTCTTGGAAGATCCAGGAATATCCTTCTGCCTTTTCTTGATATCCGAAATGTCAAATTTCAGATTCAAAATTTCTTTCTTTAGATCTTGAAATACTTTCAAGATCTCGTCTGTTGTCTGATTCAAGTTATCTATTTTCCCAGGTATAATTAATACCCGGTTACCAAAATCTTGAATCGTCTTTTGGATTTCTCTTAAGTCTTTTGATAACTTAGAGCTATCCGGATCAATTTCTTTCCAGTCCGTTCCTCTCATTTTTAGGAAAGAAACTTATTTTGATAATATTTTGTCCATGGGACAAGTTCAAGAAATTCCTTTGGAATTTTCTATTTTTTATTTCCAAAATTTGGAAATAACTTGTGGGTTTCAAATTAATTGAATCCATTAAATAATTAAATCTTCTCCATTAAGAAATAAAATATTATAAATAATATAATTAATATGTTCTTCAATAAAACCTAGGCTCTGATACCAATTTTCAAGCGCATTAGGAGTCATTTATATAGTGAAAAATTAAGTATATTGAGAAAGGACTAAAGTAAATAAAGTCAAACTTCCTTGGGGTATGAATGAAATAAAGAAAAAGTTGTTGGATTCCTTTATTAATTTCAAATTGGTCCTATGGCCTAGATTTTACAAAACTGTGTTTGTTATGGCCTATTTTCATAATTGTAACTTGTTATGGCCTAAAAGCGGAATAGCCTCCTTGTTATGGCCCTTTTTAACATTTAACCCTTTATAAAATATAATCAGAATAGTGAAGAAACATGATGAAAGGATGTCCTTTCATTTCACCTATATGGGAATGGGAG
Source organism: Hygrophila difformis (assembly GCA_030278955.1). Classification (NCBI taxonomy): domain Eukaryota; kingdom Viridiplantae; phylum Streptophyta; class Magnoliopsida; order Lamiales; family Acanthaceae; genus Hygrophila; species Hygrophila difformis. The sequence goes on from JAOANR010000012.1 coordinate 27,461,995, forward strand.
GGGGAGGGAGGTCTGTAAAGGAAATGGACAAAAGAGAAGGGTAAGGGTGGGTGGTGATGGTCCTGTTGGATTTAATAAGGGATTTAAGGGAGTGGTGTTCAGTGAAAGGCGCCGACAGCCCAATGAATGGTTGTGACTGACTACTTGTGCCCCTCCCTCTCTTCCTAAAAGTGATGCCACTCTCATTTTCATGTCTATACTAGACATACCACCCGCGGTACCCGCGGGATTTTATAATGAATTGTAATTTATTTATATGCTAATATATAAAATAATAGTTGATTAATATTATTATTTGGTCCTGTAGTTAAGATTATTATTTATATGTTAGCCTAATAAATATATTTACAGTTTTTAATAAATTTTCATTTCGTTTATGAATGAAAACAAATCATAATTATGTACACAAAACTTTTATTCAAATATAATTAAAACAAAAATCATAATCGTGTAGTGACAGGACAATTAGCAATATTAGATTGCTAGTACAATCCGCCAGCGGTACCCGCGGGATTTAAATTTTAAAAATTTATAAATTTATATTATTTTTAAAATTATTATTTAATTAATATTATTATTACATCACTTAATAATTATTATAAAATTTTAATTATTATTTTAAGTACTTTATATAAAACATTATTAAATTTAAAATATGTATAGTGTTTCTACAATAAAATATTAAATGTTGATTGGTTTGCAAGTTTGCATATTCTTTAACAGAAAAAATTCCAAAATCCGAATGTCTTATTCGACGTGACCGCAACATAAAAAAACCTTGTGTAAAAATTTGATATTTTATCAAACACGAAAAAATAATTTCTCTTAAGAATTTGAATATTAAAAATATTGTAGAACTATTTTTTTCGGAAATATATTATACTTTGATATCGTAGTTGACATAGATATAAAGGATGTTGAGACACATAAATATAATGAAAATATAATTATTTTCTTTCCAATTGGAAAAAACTTAGTTATCACAATTCATATATTAATATAAATAATATGAAACGAAATAGAAATTCGACAATTCAATCTTCATTCATACCGTTCGAATATTAGACTTATACTGCCAACAATATTTCAACCCCCAGGATATTTTTTTTCTTTCTTGGTGGAACCAATGTAATGTCAGTCAATACTTCACACTCCAAGATATTTTTTCACATTATTGTCGGAAGCAATGTACTGCCAGTCAATACTTCACCCTCCGGGATATTTTTTCTCATTCTTGTCGAAACCAATGTAATGTCAATCAATACTTCACCCTCCAAGACATTTTTTCACACTATTGTCGGAACCGATGTACTGTCAGTCAATACTTCACCTCCCGGGACATTTTTCCTCATTCTCGTCGGAACCAATGTACAGTCAATACTTCACTTTCAAAGATATTTTTTTCCACTCTCGTTAGAACCAATGTACTTTCAGTCAACGCTTCACCTTCCAGGAAATTTTTTTTTCATTTTTTCGCGAGCCAATACGTCACCCTCTTATACTCTATCATTAGATATGTACTGCCAACAATTTTCCACAGATCATCAGGAGAAGTTATAAAACATGACATCAGAATAGAAACAAATGGTTTCTAAAAATATGTGCAGAGGCCCAATGATACCTCATATAACACAATTGACCCTTTACCCTAACGTCTTATTACACGTGATGAAGCAATATATAACTGACCATGTCTAAAAAAATTGGATCCTTCATGAATACTCCAACATGCTTTAGAGATTGACATTGACTCTTGTTGATAGTCATAGTATAACAAACAATTTGTGGAAACTGACATCTTGAAAATTTAAGCGGTATTCTATGATCAGATGAGGTCAAACTCATTCGTGGAATAATCACTCATACTCCACTACAATTGTGAGTCAATTCTTCACCCCAGGACATTTTTCCATTCTTATCGGAGCAAATGTATTGCCAGTCGATACTTTACCCTCCAGGAGATTTTTTCCCACTCAATGTCGGAACTAATGTACTACCAGTCAATGCTTCACAATCCAGGATATTTTTTCTATTTTTTCGGCGAGTCGATCATTCACCCTCCAATACCCTATCATTAGACATGTACTGCCAACACTTTTCCGAAGATCACCCAGGAGAAGTTATGAAACATGACAGCTGAATAGAAACAAAGGGATTTCTTAAAATATGTGCAGATGCTCAGGAGAAGTTATGAAACATGGCAGCTGAATAGAAACAAAGGGATTTCTTAAAATATGTGCAGATGCTCAATTATATCTCATATAACACGATTCATATTATTGTCGGAACCAATGTACTGCCGGTCAATAATTCACCCCCGAGAAAATTTTTTCACATTCTTGTGGAACCAATGTACTGCCAGTCAATATTTCACCCTCCTAAATATTTTTTCCCACTCTTATCGAAACCAATGTACTCGTCCCCTTAGACGCATAAATATAATAATTTTTCTTTCCAATTGGGAATAACTTAATTATCACAATTCATATATTAATATAAATAATATGAAACAAAATAGAAAATGGTCAATAATTCGACAATTCAATCTTCGTTCATATGGTTCGAATAAATAGACTTATACTGCCAACAATACTTCAACCCCCATGAACTTTTTTTCCTTTGTTGTCAGAACCAATGTAATGTCAGTCAATAATTCACCATTGAAGACATTTCTTCACACTATTGTCGGAACCAATGTACTATCATCATTACTTCACCCCCAGGACATTTTTCTCATTTTGGTCGAAACCAATGTACTCAAAGTCAATGCTTCACACCCCTAGAATTTTTTTCCATTTTTTGTCAAGTCAATACTTCAGCCTCCAATACTCTATCATTAGATATGTACTGCCAAACTTTTCCACAGATCACCAGGAGAAGTTATCAAACACGACAGCTGATTATAAATAAAGGGATTTCTCAAAATAAGTGCAGATGCCCAATGATATCTCATATAACACAATTCACCCTTTACCCTAACGTCTTATTATACGTTCTGCAACAATATATAATTATGATCGGATGAGGTCAAAACTCTTTCGTGGAATAAACACTCAATCTCCACTGCTTTCGCGAGTCGATACTTTACCCCAGGATATTTTTCCCCATTCTTGTCGGAGCCAATATACTAACATTCAATACTTTACCACCAGGACATTTTTTCACATTCTTGTCTGAATAAATGTACTGTCGGTCAATAAATTCACCCTTCAGGATATCTTTTCCCATTTTTTTGCGAGTCAATACTTCACCCTCCAGCACACTATCATTAGACATGTACTGCCAACACTTTTCCACAGATCACCAGGAGAAGTTATGAAACATGACAACAGAACAGAAATATGTGTCGAGGCCCAATGATATCTCATATAACACAATTCACCCTTTACCCTAACGCCTTATTACACGTGATGCGGTAATATATAACTGGCCGTGTTTAAAAATTGAATCCTTCAGGAACACTCCAACATGCTTTAGAGATTGACATTGGCTTTTGTTGATAAGCATAGCATAGCAAAACAATTAGTGGAAACTGTCTTGAAAATTTAAACGGTATTCTATGATCAAATGAGGTCAAACTCATTCGTGGAATAAACACCCTATCTCTACTGCTTTCGTGAGTCAATACTTCACCTCCAGGACATTTTTTCCTATTATTTTCGGAAGCAATATATTGCCAGTCAATTCTTTACCCCCAGGAAATTTTTTGTTTTCCATTCTTGTCGGAATCAATCTACTGCCAATCAATACTTCACCCTCCATAATATTTTTTTCCCACTCGTCTCGGAACTAATGTACTGCAAGTCAATGTTTCATTATCCAGGATATAGAATTATTGGTTAAACTATATAATACTACCTCCATTCTCATTTAAGTGCTCCATTTGCATATTAGTAACTATTCATTGAGTAACTTTGATCAAATTTCTATCATAGTTCTATAAGATAAAATATAGTCAAGTGAGATCTTATTAGATTCTTCCAATCATGTAGTTTTAGAATATCAAATTTTTATAATTTTTAGTTATATACAGTTTGAGCTATAAATATTTTAAAATATGTATTGAACTACGTGAAATATAGAAATGGAGCACTTACATGAGAACGGGAAGTATTTTATAATAAACACATAAATAATTATTATATACATATTATATTGACACTACTATATCTTAAATGCATAACAATATTTTCTATTATTAAAATAAGAATAATAGAAGATAGCTTCATATATAAATCTGCAATTCATTCAAAAAGAAAACATTATTATTAAGATATCAATATAACAATAATAAAATAAAAAATAATTAATTACACGAAAACAAATTTTAATTAATCTTTTTTTTAATATAATGGTTATTGAAATAAAAGTAAACTTAATATATAGAAAATCACCACACATGTTACAGGAATAGACGAATAATTATAGTTAAATTAGAAAGAAAATATTAAAGAAACTCACATAAAGAAGAAAAATGATGGATCAAAATATTATAATCACATACAAATATATTAAAGGATATTTTCGAATACGAATACGAATATTAAAATATGGATTCGGATACAGATATTGAAATATCTGGTCGGATAGCTAACTTCAAATTCGGATTCAAATATAATCGGATATGACATCGAATCGGTCGGATATTTACCGTATCGCTTTCACCCATATGAATTATATATATGCGGTTCATTTTATTATCTATCTATTATCCAAACCAAATTATAATACAACTATATTTAAATATGAACTGATATCTGTTATCGAATAGTTCTCCGAAGCTAACTTGGTGTTGAATTGACTTCACAACATTATCAACTAATTTTTTAAAACCCAGGCCAAAATTAAACTAATTAGATAGCCGAAGTTGATGAAGCAGTACAACCAAAATTAAATAACCGAATTAAAAAATGGAATAAAATAAAAATCATGTGCAATTAAAATTAGCATATGTTTATACATTATAAATAACTTCCGTATAACTAATTTTGAGTATTTTATAGTTATATTTTATTTGTAATTTAGGATCAACCAATGGAAAAAACAATAATTCCGATTTTATTTTTATTTAATCTATATTATAATTTTGAGTTCCAATAGATGTTATTATGGGCAAATATTTGAAAGTCTAATTCCACAACTTTTTTATTAGATTAACTTATGATAAACACATCATTTTATAGAAGAATGCGTAGAGTATTTTTAATAAATTGATAGTGTTCCATATATAGAAAACTTTATTAAATCTTGATGAGGGAAAAATAAGTTATAGTGTTATACACATGTTTATTCTTATTTTTTATTAATAGTCTTGGAATTATTCGAATAAAATAATTTTAGGAAGATAGACTAATGATGATAGAGATTAAATATACATATATATCGTCGAGAACATTATGCACATTAAATGTGGGTGACTAATATGAATGAATTTCTTTTTTTTTTTGGCATAGAATACAAATACAAATGAATTTAGAATCCCCGTATACAATTATTTGTTTCAGTATAAATTTAAATAAAGTCTATTTTCAAAGTAACTTAAGTCTTTTCTATTAGACAGTCAAAATTTGAATGAACTATGTAATTTAGAATCCCCATATTAGATCTTTACGGAAGTGCAATAGGCGGTATTCAAATGATTCATTCAAAACTATAAAGAGAAGAATTCTTCACTAACGGAAGTGCAATAACCGATTCATTCAAAGCATTATAATTCATTCTCTAATTAAGATAGTAATAATTGTAGTCATACCACTTCCCAATGCATTGAGAATAAGATGTTCATTATAACAATATATTCAATTTAATAATACTTAAACATAATCCAAAGTTGTACATGCATTTATCCATGACCATTGACCTATAACTGCAAAATCAAAATAGTGGATTAATTTATATGCAATGAATGATGAATAATAATTAAAATGCATATTTCTCAATAACAGTTATGTGTCCAGATGACATTAATAATCGTGCCAACAGGTAATGTTTAATAAAATAAGTATCCCAATAAATTATTTAAAATTTTGACTATAGAAATTATTAGTATTTTTTTTTAGGCAAATCAATTTTATTAAAGAAACAAAACCTTATACAAAGTTCCATAGGGTAATGAAGTTACCCGCCCCACACCACACCAAATTGTTTACAACAGAGGGGCAGCAACACAAAACTATCAAAACAACGGTTCAGTATCAATGAAGACACCTCCATAGAATATTAGTATTAAACACTTAGTTGATAAGAAAAAAAATTCAATGTATTAATACAGAAAAAATCGAGAATTTCAATTTTGGTATGATTTGTTAATAAAATACAATACAATTAATATTATTTTCAAAGTAACTCAAATTTATAATCTCCATTTTATCAGCTATTAATGTTAGAAATTAGTAATAAATAAGATTATCAAGATTAAAAATGATGTATATATTAAATGTGATGTGACTGCTAAAAATTTAAATTAAGTACATTTTCAAAGCGACTCAAATTTATAATAACCATCTTATGAGCTATTAATGAAGAAATAGTAATCCATGAGAAAACCGAGATTTTAAAAAACATAACTCTTAAAACACAGATAATATTAATTGTTATGTAATTATTATAAGTGAGATTAGAATCTCTGATCATAATAAATAAGAACTATAAAGATATACATGAGCAATAAAAATACAATATAAATTTTTTTTATAAAATGATCAACATGTGCAAACTTTAAGAAATTATAATATTTACATTACATATAAATTTAACTATTTGATTCGTGTAAAATAATAAGATTGTAAATAAAATAAAAAATTATCAATATCATATATTAATACTAAAAGAGATTGATGATAAATAACGTGTATAGTCTTTTATTCTTTTTTTCCGCGAAAAAGCCAATATAGGCTACAAAAATTAAAGATTTGAAATGAGATGTTTGTTCATATACTCTCATTTAACTAAAGGGAAATTGTGAAAGTCAAATGCGTTGTATGCAGAATGAGTGATTAGAGATTCAAAGACTTCATTTAAAATGGCGGATGCAATATATTGATACAATGTACTCCTATTTTATTAATTGAAAATATTATCAATGCTAAATGATGGCTATTATTGGGAAGTGTAATATACTATATCACTTATATTGAATTGTGCATATTAAATGTGAAGTGATTATCCAAATGAATTTAGAATTCCCATTTAACTATATATTTTTCAATAAATTTAAATAAAATCTATTTTATAAGTACTTAAATACTTTCATATTAATTTTTAGTAGGTAGTCAAATTTCAATTAACTATATAAATTTATTTTATGAATAACATTCCTCACAATAGTTACACCTATTAACTTTTTAAAATTTTTTAATTTTTTATTGTATCCATTAAATAATTATTCATTATAACATTTGCATGTAATAAGGTCTTCTATATTTTAAATCCATATACAACTTTTAAAATTACATTTTACACAGCAACCAATTAATATAAACACTTAATATACAAAATAAGGAACATATAAATCAAATAAATTATATTATTATACCGATACATTGTATCAATACATTAAAATAACTTAATTCATTTTAATAAAACTAAATTATATTATCATACCAATACATTAAAATAAACTTAATTCATTTTAATAAAACTAAATTTTAGAAGGGTAAAAAAATAATCAACTCTCAAAATCTGAAATTGTAAATATTCATATTTTTAAAGTTTAACTAAAGTCTATTTTTAAAAAAATATAAATTTAAATGTAGAAGATTCGTATTAAAATTAAAATAAAAATTCAAAGGTACAAATTAATATTAATCCTTCGTATTGGATAAAATAAGGAACATATAAATAAAATAAATTATATTATTATTCTAATACCTTGGGAACAATACATTAAAATTGCTTGGGAAAATGAAATAATTATCATTGGGAACAATACATTCATTTACATACTTGCAAATTTCCGTGAAAAAAAAAATGTCTCTTTACACAGCTTTCATAATCTCCATGGCTTCAGATTATTTCATCTCCATGATTGAAATCACTTCCAAGCACAACAATGTCCAGCTTCACAAAATAATTACAACACCAAATGACATGAATCAGAATCAATTAGTACAACATATTTGGCAATTGACTCTTTTCAACTATTAGAGGAGGTAATCGGGATTTAAAGAGAAGACGCAAGCATACATATGCCTCCCATCAAAACCTTCAATTCTTTTTGGAGATTATCTCTATCATCAATTTTCTGAGATAAACCTACAGTAAAATGAAGTACACAAATAGTAATTATATAAATGAAAGCCAAGACAATTAAAAAATAAAATAAAAGGGGCACGGGAGGAGGATTAAGAAATTATGCTTTTTCAAGAGAAATGAAGAACTTGCTTGTAGATAGAAAATGGTATATTGTTATTACCATATAAGCAAAATGGAGAAAATTCATCTGAAATAGACTTGAATACAGTCACCTGCACACAATAAAAAGAAGATTAGATTGACAAATATTTTTTTGAGGATAAGGTGATCTTTATTCCATAGCAAATTGATGCATTTCTGCACTTACATAAGTTGACCGCATACAATGCCCACACCGCTTCAAAACATTAGTTTCCAATAGCTAAAACCAAAAGCAAAGTGATTACTAATTGAAATCAAAATGACACTAACAGTAACATCACTGCATTTATAAATAGAAAAAAAAATTATATATGTACCAACATATGAACAACATATAAGAAACTATATAAAACTGAAAGAACATAATACAATGAATGAATTATAATAAGAACACGTTAGATATATTTGTTACATACACAAACGCAGGGAAAAAAATATACATGCAACGTATAATACAAACACATAAGAAAGAGATGTTATTAAATACACGAATTAAAAAAAAAAATCAACCGAAAACAATAGAGAAAATGATAATGTGGAGAAATGCTAAACCTATGGCAAAAGAGAGGAGAGTGTAGATCATGCAAGAAGATGGACAAATGATGGCATATATATAGGGAATTAAAATGAAGGAATTGAGAAGTCATGGAATGGAATACATCAATAATACATTGAACACAATAAATACATTGAAAATATACAAATGATATTTAAGACTAATTTTTCCGAATTTTTAATTTTCGATAATGGCATTTACGTAAATAAATAGGTGTGTGAAAGAGGGTGTTTTAATTGTTGAATTGTGAGAGGGAGGATGAGTGGAGGGAAACTATGTGTGTATTAGGCTATTTTACTTTATAGTATTACATGATATACAACATACATATACTTAGTATTGATTATGAAAATTGGAAAAAATGAATAAAAAGAATATCTTGAAACTATTTACTCTATAGTAGTATATAAACAGAACAGAGGGACCATATATGCATTTAAATTTCTGGGGTTCTAGCCTGTAAATGAACAAGATTGATTAAAATCCCACAACAGTGTGCTGCTTACACCAAACACCAAAAAAAAAAAATGGGGATTTCTTTTTTCCTTTATGCAAATTTCTTTTGTCATCTATCTTTGACCAGTAGTTGACCTGATCAAATGTGGTGTTGGGTTGGGTTTGCAGTGGTGGATTCCAATCCCGCAATTAGTGCTAACAAACACTTTTAATCCTCCCCATCCCCACCCTTCCTTTTATTTTATGTTAAAGAAAAAGGACAATAAAAAAATTGCAGTGATTCTCCAAAGAATAAAGAGACAAAACACCGCCTTTCATCATCATCAATATCTCAAATATACTATGACACACATGCCCAGTTACTTAGATAAGCATATGAAGTACTTGAGAACACAACATTGTTGGTTGGTTACCCAGTTTAAATTCTTCAATTTTACTGTGGAGATTTCAATACAATCATTTTATTAGTAATACTTTAAGACTTATTGAATCAACACACAACACAATCTCTAGCACCCTCTTTATTATTGGACTCTTCTAGACTCCTCCTGTTTTAGACAAAACAAATGCCTAGGCACTCCATTGTCTAGATAGACACTTGCTGAAACAACTCCAATGTAATAGAAGGTGTGGCAGAGTAATATTTCTAGACTTGCTAGTTTTCTCACTCTCTTTTGCTCTAAAATAAATAAATAAAAATAAAAAATACTACCTGAACCATTTGCATAGTAGTAACTATTCATTGGGTAACTTTGACTAATTTTTTTAGATATATTTATGTAAGAAAAAACATAGTCATATGAGATCTTGTTAGATTCGTCTAATCACGTAGTTTTATAATATCAGATTTTTATAATTTTTACTTATATACAATTTGAGTTATAAACATTTAAAAATGTATCTTGGACGGCGTGAAATACAGGTATGGTACATTTATATGAGAACAGAGGAAGTAATAATTTAAAAACAGTTTAAGTACATAGTAAAATATTATCTCAAAGATTAACTCTCATAAATCCAGAGAATATGAAGAGTAAAGGACTCAATAACTAATGACTGAAGTGATACAAAAATGTGTTAGGCCTTGTTCTCTAGAACTTATTTTCAGGACTTATTACTTATTGTTTTTCAAAATCAGATCAGACCAGATCAGATAAGAAACATTCAGATCAGACCAGATCAAATCAGATCAGATCAGGCCAGACCAGAAACATTCAGACCAGACCAGACCAGACCAGATCAGATCATTATAATAAAATTATATAATTACTTATAATATTTTTTTATAAAAAGCAAAAAAAATATAGCAATACAATATTATTTATATTGTAGTTATTTAAAAGTATTTCTAAAAATATTCTTTTGCTCACAAAATATTATTTAAATATACTAGTCACGTTCTTCATATATTTTATATTACAAATACTTTCAAAATATAGTTTTAAATACTTTCATTAAATATGTTTAAAATATATAATAATGATAATAACAATAATAATCATAATAATATTATTAATAATAGTTGTAATTAACTTTTAATAATTATTATTTTATTAACTATTATTATAATTATAATTAATTAACTATTAATAAATAATTATTATTGAAAATATTAATATATAATAAATACTGTATTAGTAATTAGTAGTAATAATTAACAATAATAATAAAAATAATTAATTAATTATTATTACTATTATATAATAATAATAATAAACTAATCACTAATTTATTAATAAATTATTGTTTTAATAATTACCAATTTATTGTTATTATTATTATAATAAATTAATTATTAATTTTATTATTATTATTATTATTATTATTATTACCATAAATCTAATTAGAATCAAAATATAAATAAAATAAGATCAGACCAGATCAATTCAGATCAGATCAGACCAGATCAGATGGAATCATATCAGACCAGACCAGACCAGACAAATTCAGATCAGACCAGACCAGGTCTTATAAATTCAGATCAGACCAGAAAAATTAAGGTCTAGAGAACAGGGCCTTAATTCTCTCCTCTACTACTCAAAATGACTTCCAGCAAGCTTTTAATTAAGCACGTGAGAGGCGCGCACACACAATACATTTCCACCAAATTTCTTGCAACCACCATTTGTCATCTCAGCTGTCTTTCTTTTTTTTTTTTGTTTTAATTTATTAGCCTATGAACTGAATCTTTGAAGACTCGGTTCTGAGGCTAACAAACATACATAATTAATGTACTAAGCTCAAGCACAAGTAAAATCGAACTTGACCAACGGCCAAGCCCATTGACTTTGAATTCTGAGCACACATATAGATTTAATTTGGTGGTGAGCTCCCCAGAAGAAAACTAATCCTTGTTAGTATTAATAATTAATTAATGTTACCAATGGGCAATGGTTGAGAGTGTAATGCCAACCAACTCCTCAATATCACTGTAGACTTGTAGTCATCATTTTGGATCTAATGAGCATCAAAAAGTTGAACATATATATGGAGGAGTTCACACAAACAATAAGCTAATAAGAGATAAACAAGTTCCAACTTGTATCAGTTGCTTTATACTACTACACTTATTTTTCAGTTCCAATGCCTAGTTTGATTCTTAATTGTGCTTAAGATTCGAATTTCACATGACTCAGTAAATCCAATTTCTTTGTAATAAAACAATACTACTGGCGGCTAAGATTTGTATTCCATGTTGTTCTTAAATTAGTTGAAATATGACTGTCATGTAGTAGTAGTAGTAGATAAGGGTGGCAATGAGTTGGTTTTATTGAATCCGAAACTCAAACCTCAGCATTCGATACTTACTCAAAATTATGACCCAAGACCGGTTGGGAAAAAAAAGAAAAAAAAAATTCCAACAGACGACAATTGTCACTGACTTCCAACATTATATGGTTGGAATTCGATTCATCACCCGACCTTCTACCCCTCTCATTTATACTTTTGTAATGTGTGTGGCTTAGGCTCACACTCCTTTGTCCACACTCTCAAGTCTCAAATGTTTATCAAAAAGAATAAATTAAATACAAATTAAAATTGTAAGTTATTAAGTTACCCAAAGAGTGACTACGCTTGAAAAATAGAACCTTTATTGAATTTTAGGCATTACTATTATGTAAGAATCAAATGCGGTCACAGTGACTAGAAACAGAGACATTACGCTGTCATAGAAAATTAATCCAAGCAGGTGCAACTGATTTATTAGAGCAAAAACATACTAAACCACCCTATTCTACTGTCTACTGTCTAAACCCACGGGCAATATGGGCCTTATTGGATCATGACCTAACTCAGGCCCAACCAATTTAGATTTTTGGGTCTGGGCCTGGGTCAAGTATTTTTAAAAATTAAATTGAGTTCGGCCTATAACGTTTTGAGTCTGGTTTTGAATAAAGCCTATTCATTGAAAAGGAAAAAACATAAAAGAATATAATTGAAACTTAATTATTTATTCTTTTCAATTTTTTATTGCAAAAACAATACTATTTTGAAACTAAAATTACGTGCCTTAAGAGAATTCATTGAGCACTGCCAAAGCCTAAATGCACTTTCTGTTCAACGGTCCTTATTTCAAGGCAGTGTGGGCTTGAGAAATGCACTTAGTGGGCTGGGCCTATTAAGCCCATTCCTTCATCGAATTTAGTCCAATAATGAGTAACGTGATGGCCGTAGATTCTCCTCCCAACGAACACGGATCAACGGCCAAGATTGTACGGCGGAGCCATCCCCATCGCATCGAAGATTGTAGTGTATAAGGGTAAGGGCCCATGATTATGGCTGACTGTAAAATTCACCAAACTCCCGTTGCTTATTTATTCTAAAGCCCACTCTACCAAATCCCACCAACCATTATTGTGACTTGCAAAACAACACTTTTATTTAATAATTTAATTTAATACATATATATAAAAATTGTGAATATTTGGTGGTTGTTTCCTATCAAAAAACTCATTTTGGTTTTCATTCTATAAAGTATAAATGTACTCCTCCCCCGCTTTCCAATTATTGAAACATTTGGAAATTTGACACTATTTACATACGCACTTCGACATAAAATTTTATCATAGTTATACAAGTTAAAATATAGCCAAGTGAGATCTTGTTAGATTCGTCTCCTCGAGTAGTTTATAAATGTCGAATACTTAGAATTATTACTTGAATCAAAATTGAATTATAAATGATTTAAAATATGCATTGAACTGCGTGCACTGTGGGTCCATTATAATTTTAAGAAAACCGAGGGAGTAGTAGTTTTAAAAGAAGAATTAAGAAATCAGGTATCAATGAAGTGAACATTGAGCAATGATACTTAAAAACTTTGGTCATTTTAATATCTAAAAAGGTTCAAAACGACCATATACTAACTATCATCACTTTTTTGTGCACAAAGCCTTGAATCTCTTTACAAATTGTTCAATTGAGGCACTATATGAATATAATGAGCCACTTCTTTGGTGTAAATGTCTTTCCAAATTCAAGGATTTATGTAAACATAAAAGATTGTTTATTTATGGTAAGAAAATCAAGCATTTGTGAATTCTTTCATTATATATGTATCATGAATCTCTATATTCCATTATTGAGAAAACCTTTCTCCATCATAAGGAACTATATATGTTGGGAAATCTCGAACGACCGAATCACTCGAGCCACGTCCAAATGCCCTAAACCCTGATCCAACCACACATTCATCGCCTCATCACAATCATAGGCTGCAGATGCAAGGGTAAATGAAGCCACAAATGCCATTAGGGGGAGCTTACTGTTATCTATCCAAAGGTGGATTGGATAGATGGGAGATGACATCTTTTATAGGATTCAAGGTGAAACCCTAATCTCACATGGGCCGAGCCCGAATCAATGGGCCAAAAAACCCAACAATATATAGCAGTCCTAAGGCCAATGAAACGTCTAAAATCACTACCCAATGACATGGTAAATATCCAACTTTGAGAAATTGTTTCATTCTTTTATAAATTTGGATTCTGGCAAACCATATCATTCCAAGTGTTGTTCGAATAAGTATAGTCTATAGAGCCAATGCCATCCCAAGCTTTCTGGCATTCCTTGTTTAGGATTGGGTTCTTTATCATTCTACCATATACTACACTGATTATTGAAGTCAAGGCACATTTGTTGGTGGATTATCTTGCAAAGCTTGGTTCAATGGAGAGTATACACATAGATACTGATATGAAACACTTAAACAAAATTACTCTAGAGTTGTTGTGGTCTATTATTAATTTTATGGAAAAAAGAAAAGGACAAATTATTTGGGTGAAAAATTACTTCTCCGCACACATAGTACTACTACCTTTCTGCGACAAATTTGCACACAAAATCAATCAATGCAGTAATCTTACTTTGATATTATCCTTTTAGCCTCTCTTTCTCTCCCAACGAGCAATGAGAAGAAAGAAACCAGAAAAATGGCTAGGATAGGGTTTAAAAGCTTTCAAATTTCAACCCCCTATGTGCCCATAATTGACATTTTCATTAACAAGTGAGAGTATATAAATACATTTAAAATAAATAAATAAATTGCCTGATAACAAGCAGAAAAGGTAAATGAAACTGTTTGGACTTAATTTGGTTGGATTTTTAGAAAAGATTTTTATTTTTTTTTTTCTTGAAATCATAAATAAAAATTTCTAAAAAGAAATTGTTCAAGGAAATATTGAAAATCTTATTTAGGCACATGTTCAAATAGTATAATTGTTATATAAAAATAATAAATATATATATATATCTTTAATAGATACTTATGATTTTAATATACTACTTGTATTTTTTTATACTAATCAATTTGTATATATTTTAAGAATGTATATAAAATAAAAATATTTCACACTCAATTCATTAATAGTAAATAAACAAAGGAGAATTGAGACTTGACCTAGTGATCTTGTTCCTTAACTTTCAACCTTATGATTGGAGAAACAACTCCCACATGAGTGTTAATGAGGAATAGGGGGCTATGTGAGAATCGAACCCCAAGCATAAGATTAGAAATGAGTGGACATAACCACTAGGCCAAGTCTTTATTCTCTATACCAAATCGCATTTAATTGTGTGTGTAATTATAAATTTTACTTCTCAATTTTATTTTGTTGCATCTCACAATCCTTACCTTGGAGAGACTATATGATTCCGAGTTTATTCCATGGCACAATTGACATAAATTTTGAAAAGATGCACTGCCGGCACCTCTAGCTGTTTTTACACATCTATAAATAACACAGTTAAACTTGAATCTTTGATATGCCTCACAGATCTGAGATCTACCAATTTATTAATCACACTTGAGTAATCTAATCAAGATATTTTCATCAGTGTCTGTTACTATTTCTGATAGTTTTTTCTCTAGCTCCAAAGATATTTATTGCAATATCATCCCACTACTCCATTTATTTGTGGTAGGGGAAAAACAAGGAGATGTATTAAAACAATATACCATAAGCTAAGCCAAAAAAAACAATATACCATACCATCCTGAGGTTTGATGAATCTTAAAATTCAGCCCTCCTCGCATCCCCTTAATCCCAATATTCCATTCATATGAGGTGGGAAATAAAGATAAGCCAAATGTGTAAGAGATTTTGCCAGCCACCATCCCTCAAATTTTCTTGGAAATATAAATAAGAAACAGGACATTTGAGAGTCTCTGTTTTCATTCTACAGCAGAAAAATTCCCTCTTGCAATTTTTGGGGCTGCCAAAAAAACCTCCCAAAATTTAGATCCATTGAATTCCAATCCTTCAGCGCTCAATCCCTTCCATACATTTACCAAATCCCTAATTTCACCAGAAATGTGTAGTGTATAGATATAGAGCCCATTGGCTCACACATCTTCGACATCTACACGTGACCCTCCAACCCCATCCCCCCCAAATCCCCTGTCCCTTTTCTCCTACTTGTGTTTTTATAGCCCTATATTCCCCCACACTGACACACACACACGTCATTAAAGATTGAATTTTTATTGCTTAAAAACCAAAAAAGATTGAATTTTTATTACATGGTGGTATATATATGTATGTGTATATTCAGTGCCCCCCTCAACAACCCTTTACCACCACCCACTTCCTCAGATCAGGGGAAGAAGCACTGCATATGCTAAATGCTCTTGCAAGTGCTTAATTGAATTTCTGTTTTCCATAGTAATCCGTTCATTATCCTTTTCTGTCTGCAGTTTTCTGTTTCATTTTTCGCATCTTTGTTATCTTTCAATCCATAAAAGAAAAAAAAAAACAAAAACCAAAAACAGCAATGGAGCGCGCCAGGAAGTTAGCCAACACGGCGATTCTGAAGCGCCTCGCCTCCGCATCGAAGCAGCCGCCGCCGCCATTCTCTAGATCATCACGGTACGTTTCCTCGCTATCCCCGAGCGTCAGCGTCTTCCAGCCGCCGAATAATGCCCCCTATTCCCGCCGCACGTTCCTCCAATTCACCCCCACTCGATCCATATCCATCGACGCCCTAAAGCCCAGCGATACTTTCCCCCGCCGACACAACTCCGCCTCTCCGGATGAACAATCCAAGATGGCCGAATTCGTGGGTTTTCCGAATTTGGATGCCCTGATTGACGCCACCGTGCCTCGATCTATTCGTGCCGACACGATGCGGTTTTCTATTTTCGATGAGGGATTAACCGAGTCGCAAATGCTCGAGCACATGAAGTATTTAGCGTCCAAGAATAAGCTCTTCAAGTCTTACATTGGGATGGGTTATTACAACACGTTTGTGCCCCCGGTAATCCTCAGGAACATCATGGAGAATCCCGGTTGGTACACTCAGTACACTCCTTACCAGGCCGAGATTGCGCAGGGTAGGCTCGAATCCTTGCTCAACTTTCAGACCATGATTACGGATCTTACCGGATTGCCGATGTCGAACGCTTCCTTGCTCGATGAAGGGACCGCCGCCGCCGAGGCTATGGCGATGTGTAACAACATTCAGAAGGGAAAGAAGAAAACTTTCGTAATTGCCAGCAATTGCCATCCTCAGACAATCGATATTTGCGAGACTAGAGCCGACGGCTTCGATCTTAAGGTTGTTGTAAAGGATATTAAGGATATCGATTACAAGTCCGGAGATGTTTGTGGTGTGCTCGTGCAGTATCCGGGGACCGAGGGCGAGGTTTTGGATTATTCGGATTTCGTCAAGAATGCTCATGCTAATGGAGTAAAGGTCGTGATGGCGACCGATTTGTTAGCTCTGACGGTGTTGAAACCTCCCGGCGAGCTTGGGGCGGATATCGTGGTGGGCTCCGCTCAGCGGTTCGGCGTTCCGATGGGGTACGGTGGCCCTCACGCGGCGTTCCTGGCGACGTCCCAAGAGTACAAAAGGATGATGCCCGGGAGGATTATTGGAGTCAGCGTTGATTCGACGGGGAAGCCTGCTCTTCGTATGGCGATGCAGACAAGGGAGCAGCACATTCGTCGAGATAAGGCCACAAGCAACATTTGCACAGCTCAAGTGAGTGTGTATTGAGCAATTGTTGATTCATTTGATGATAGGATTCTGTTTGCTAATGCGAATTATGTATCCAGGCATTGCTTGCGAATATGGCGGCTATGTATGCAGTTTATCACGGACCAGAAGGGCTCAAAACTATTGCACAGAGAGTTCACGGTCTGGCTGCGACGTTTTCAGCTGGATTGAAAAAGCTCGGCCTTGAAGTTCAAGAGCTTCCTTTCTTCGACACTGTTAAGGTTAAATGTGCAGATGCAAAAGCCATTGCTGATGCTGCTTACAAGAATGAAATAAATTTGCGGATTGTAGACGACAAGACTGTGAGCATTAGCCATTGATACTTTTTTGCTGTAATATTGGTATGACTTGAAAGTAACTTATATGTTTTGTTGCTTAGATAACTGTTTCTTTCGATGAAACAACCACGTTAGAAGATGTTGATAAGCTTTTTAAAGTGTTCGCTGCTGGCAAGCCTGTAAGTGTAGATTCTTTAGAGAAGTTTGGTAAGCTTTATGCTTGTTTTTTGAGATAATAGACGTGCTTTGTTCGTTCCTTAGGTGAATTTCTCTGCTGCATCTCTTGCCCCAGAGGTTCAGAATTTGATTCCTTCAGGACTCACGAGACAGAGCCCGTATCTGACACACTCAATATTCAACTCGTATGAATGTCTTACTATGAAGATTGATAATTTGAGTTTCGAGTTTTATGCTTGTAGGATGTATTGTTGAATGTAACTCTTCCGTTTGATTCAGGTATCATACCGAGCATGAGATTCTTAGGTACCTTCATAGGCTTCAAGCCAAGGATCTGTCTTTGTGTCACAGCATGATTCCCTTGGGATCGTGTACGATGAAGCTAAATGCTACGACAGAAATGATGCCAGTGACATGGCCTGCCTTTTCAGATCTTCATCCTTTTGCTCCCATCGAACAGGCTGCCGGTTACCAGGTGACAAGAAACTACCTATTTGAAAATTCAGTTCTTTGTTTTGAAGTTTCATTGCTATGATTGATTGTTTCTCTTATTGATAATTTATTTCCTCATGCAGGAAATGTTCAAGAATTTGGGTGAACTGCTCTGTACTATCACTGGCTTCGATTCTTTCTCTCTGCAACCAAATGCTGGTGCTGCTGGAGAGTATGCCGGGCTGATGGTTATTCGTGCATATCACAGGGTATGTTTTATAAACTTGATGGTTTTAATCCAATGAAGGCTTTATGTAATACTGCGCATATTATCCAGACATGGCGAACAATTGTTTAACGAACTAATGAGATAAATACTGTGTCTTGATATCTGTAAATCTACATTAATGGATTCGACTTCTGCTGTATTTCAAATGGCAGGCAAGGGGAGACCACCACCGCAATGTATGCATCATTCCAGTCTCAGCACATGGCACGAACCCTGCTAGTGCAGCAATGTGCGGGATGAAGATAGTCGCAGTTGGAACAGATTCCAAGGGAAACATCAACATTGAGGAGTTACGAAAGGCTGCTGAGGCGAACAAGGAGAACTTAGCTGCTCTTATGGTATATACTGATTATTCTTGTTATTATTGTCCTTGTATTCATTGCATTTTTGTTGCGACGATTAATATATTTATAATATTCAAATTCAGGTCACGTATCCTTCAACACACGGTGTTTATGAAGAAGGGATTGACGAGATCTGCAGAATAATTCACGAGAATGGTGGACAAGTCTACATGGATGGAGCTAACATGAATGCTCAGGTACACTCTTGTCTTCACACTGGGTTCCGGTTAATCCTTGTGATTTTGTAATAATCTCATTCTCTCCTCAAAAGGTTGGCCTGACAAGTCCCGGCTTTATTGGTGCTGATGTTTGCCATCTTAATCTCCATAAAACATTCTGCATTCCTCACGGTGGAGGTGGACCGGGAATGGGGCCTATTGGGGTGAAGAAACACCTTGCACCATATCTGCCATCACATCCTGTGGTATGTAAAAACACACACATTGAAAGTCTGGATGTTAACATTCTGTTGCATTGCATTTAGAGTTGACACACATTGTAAAAAGAGTCGGTTATATTTTAAGATTGCCTTTTCTTCCTGATGTTGTAGGTACCAACCGGAGGAATACCAGCACCGGACCAATCTCAGCCACTTGGTTCTATTTCTGCTGCGCCCTGGGGCTCTGCGCTCATTCTGCCCATTTCATACACGTACATTGCCATGATGGGGTCGAAGGGATTAACTGATGCTTCAAAGATAGCCATCTTGAACGCAAACTACATGGCTAAACGTTTGGAGGTCTCTGCTCCTCCCTAAACTTGCTCTACTTTTTAAGTTTGTTCTCGGTTAAGTCTTTCTGTGATCGTCAAAAGGACACACTCATTTTACACATTGAAGCATCTTTGTAGCGTGCTATATGTATGTTCACTTGTTCTACCCCTTATATGTTTTTCTGACTTGCAGAAACATTACCCTATCCTTTTCTGTGGTGTCAATGGAACGGTGGCCCATGAGTTCATCGTAGATCTGAGAGGATTTAAGGTAAGTCAGACTTAAAACATCGCTGCAAACGATTTCTCTTTCAAAATCCCCAAGGTGGTGGAGCATTTTCTAACTGCACATTACAATTGCTGTAGACCACTGCCGGTATTGAGCCAGAAGATGTTGCCAAACGTCTCATGGATTATGGATTCCACGGGCCAACCATGTCGTGGCCAGTCCCTGGCACACTCATGATTGAACCAACCGAAAGTGAAAGCAAGGTAAAACAAAAGGAAAATCTGTGGAATTATCTCATTAATCTCAACGACGTCTGTTGTCATTCTGAACACTGCTTTACCCCATCACAGGCAGAGCTCGACAGGTTCTGCGACACCCTCATCTCCATTAGAGAAGAAATTGCATTGATCGAGCAAGGAAAGGCCGACATTCACAACAATGTTCTCAAGGTACTTGCACTACAAAATCTCTACCTCGATTCATATCCTTACCATGTATGAAATCATTCAGTAAATTCCTTAATTGGCTAAACTGTTTACTATAGGGTGCACCTCATCCACCATCATTGCTCATGGCCGACGCCTGGTCAAAGCCATATTCCCGGGAATACGCGGCCTACCCTGCCCCATGGCTCAAGGCTGCTAAGTTCTGGCCAACCACCGGTACATTTCATAAAATTCTTCCCAAATCCCAATCAATTTCCATTCGCGGTTTCCAAACCTAAACAACGCATTGCTGCAATTTTGTCTTTCAGGTCGCGTGGACAATGTATATGGAGATCGAAACCTGATCTGCACTCTGCTCTCGGTGTCACAGATGGCTGAAGAAGCGGCAGCAGCCACTGCTTAAAATACGGATGAATGAAACGAATGAATTCGACGTCCTTCTTTATTCATCTTCGCCCCAACGCGGTGCTTGTTATCTTGTTGTACATAAGCAACAATATTTATGTTTCAATTCCTCTTTATTTACCGCGAACTACTGAAATGAATACTACTGCGCCTTCTTACTTACATCCTTGTTGGTATTCCTTATCATCCTCAACAGTAATAATAACAGTTGCTGGTTTGGGTAATTGCTGTTAGTCTTGTGAAAATCTTGCTTGCCTGCTTACCTTTTCTTTTCTGACTTTTATTACTTCGGTGTTGAGAATGTTTCTTCAGTTACAACCTTCCCAAGTATGAATGTACATTCATAGGTAACCAGAAAAATATGTGCATGTCATGTCAATCCGGTTAGGGTGTAGAATGACAATATTCTTTGTTGGGAAAAATGAGAATAGTGCGGAATCTGTGGGATCACCAGAAATACTAATACAGTACAAATATCCAAAACAGTATATCCCCTGTGTGCCAAATGAGTTTCCAACAGATGCAATCAAGCCAATTAAACCAATTCAACACCAAAATCAATCATAAAGCAGTAAATCGACACCGAGATTTATACGTGGAAAATCCTTCAGAAAGAAGGTAAAAACCACGGGCCAGTTACCACCATCTCAATCTCCACTATATCAAATAATGGGTACACCAATCTTTCTCTCTAGTATATGCCTAGAGGTTCACCAATAATCATCAAGATTTTCTCTAACCTTGGCTAATCAACAATAATAATCGTAGGCAGTGGATTCCCAACTCTAGAACACAATTCTAGGATAACAAGAGAAATATAAGAGGGGATTTCACCGAAGCCTAAAGGTTTGGAAGATATGGTTGTTGTCTTCCTATGTGTTCTTCTTCTTCTTCTTCTTCTTCTTCTTCTTCATCAGCTTTCTCTGATTTTTCGTTTCTCTATTTTTGCACTTCTTTTTTGCTTCCGTTTTCGCGAAACTAGCAGCTACTCTCTGCCTCACTGATCTGTTTTCAATTCTCACTGCTGTCCATAATTAATATTTGTCTGCTGCATTGAAATAAATGCCCACAACTTCTCTCTCTCTCTCTCTCTCTCTTTTTTTTTAATTGGTTGTCAGGCCACATTGGTCAAGCTCATTAATTGAGCTTTGAAGGGTTTTCCACGTATAAATCTTGGTGTCAATTTACTGCTTTGGTTGTTGGCTTGATTGCATCTGTTGGAAACTCATTTGGCACACAGGGATATACTGTTTTGGATATTAGTATTGTTTTGGTATTTCTGGTGATCCCACAAGTTCCGCACTATTCCTATTTTTTCCCAACATTCTTCAACTATCTCGGCTTCCGGTGGGTTTCTTCTTAGTGTTGGGAAATAAGTACCAGAATGGTCCGATAACTTACTTTTAATTCCAAAATAGTTCAAAATCTATTTGAATTTATCAATCAGGCCTATTACTACACTAATATCAAACTACTAATGACGATTAGTTCGAGATGAAATACCTATATTGTTCCATAACTTATAAATATGCCAATTTGGTCAAACAATCTATACATAATTGCAATTTGATCTAGATAAGTTATAGGACCAAATATATAATTATGTTAGGTAAGTTATGAGACTATTTTGGTCTTTATCCTATCAATGCTTGTATCAAAGACTCACCCACAAGTCACGATAGTTTGTCATTGGCTTCATTATTATCTCATCACTATAATTGTTCGAAATTAGACAATGATCAATCAAGTTTTAAATTTTATTATTCTTTAGGATATAAAGAACCACTATAGACCAAGAAAAGGGCAAGTAATAGCATTAATAAAGTAATATTAATACTTATAACAATATTGTGCGATTTTATTTATTTTTCTAGCATGTATATAGTATAGGTTGTTCATTGTGCGTTTAGGAGAAAGTCTTGTTATTCCCTAACTTTTTGTTTTTCAAAACTTCTATATATAAATATATCAAATACCATTATTCAAAACCATCTTAAAATTCTAGGGAAAAAAAATCTTAAAATTAATTTTCACCATTAACTTAAATCTCTAAATTATAATCATTTCCAAAAATAGCCCTAATGTAGAGTAATTGATTTGTTCAAAATCTTTTTAAAGCTTGATTTGATTGAATATTCTAATTCAAATTTGGTTAGTTGTTTATTACTTATATGCAAGTATCCTTATCTTTATAAGAATCTATAATAATATACTAAAGTGGAGTATTCTCCACAAATTTTCCCCTAAAAACTCCTCTCCCCTCCATATTAATTGCTCTTTATATTTTTTATTCTATCCATTTCTTATATAAATATAAAAATATAAAGAAAAAATAGAAGGAATTTCATTATATTGAAAAATTAATTTCAAAAATTATATTCTTATTTTATTATTATTTCAATAATAAATGGTAATACTAATACCATTGTCATGATTAGTGATAAAATGTATTTAATTTTTATTATAAATTAATATTGAATTCTAAATAAATTATAAAATAATTTTATACTATATTTTATAAACATTTGAATCTAAAATTTTAAATTGATATAATTTAAATTTATTAAATATTCAATTAAATAGAGAATGTATGTGATTATTACTATCTCATTAATAATCCCCCCCCCCCCCAAAAAAAAATTATCTCTCCTCTCCCATTAATTGTTCTATATATTTTTTTTGGTGACCAGTGACGCATAAGCGTCGGCAAAAAAAAAATTTAAAAAAAACTACAGCATAGAAGGATGAGGGAAGAGAAAAACAACAACTAAAATAAATAAAAACAAGTGCTTAGTATCTCGGATACCAAACCCCTGCCGCATCAATACGAACTAAATCACGGACATCATCTGGAGGGAACGCCCAGGTGGTGAAGAACTCATCTGAACGTGCCCCACGCTTGGCCAAGCTATCAGCAACCGAATTACCTTCACGCAGAATGTGATCCCAACAATAACCCGGGTAATCCTTTAACAGATCAATAATATTCCGAACTATCGGAAAAAGAGAGTGGTATGGGCCAAGATCCGACTGAAGAAGCCTCAGGGCATCCTGGGAGTCCGAATAACACCAAGCAGAATTGATACCCAACTGAATAAGGCATTTGATGCCATTCCAGATGCCATGTAATTCCGCCACAAGATTGATATTAGCAGCAATAGCGCCCGAGAAACCTTGAATCCAATTCCCATCACTATCTCTCACAGCCCCACCAAAGTCGGCTAATCCAGGGGAGCCAAGAGCACTTCCATCAACATGCAAAACCATACCCGCTGCTCTCTTCGGATACCAAGTAACAAGTCAAGTGCCCACCTGTCTCGGAAGGCGTATGCATGAGCGATCATGCATCTCCCCAAGGTGGCGAGCTCGCTTAACAACATCTAGCACACGCAGATTGACACCACGGAAGGCCTTATCATTTCTAGCAGTCCAAATAGACCAAAGGAGACCCCAGTGAACACTACTCCAATTTAGCCCCAACTTATGGAATAATGCATCAAGACTCATACCCCAGTCATCCAACGACAGAGGTGGAAGCCCTCCAATGATCTGCCAAGCAGTAGCAGATGTTGGACAGGTGAAAAATAAGTGGGAAATGGATTCTGGAAAGAGACCACAGACAGGACATAAATCTGAAGCCGCAACACCACGTCGATGACGAAGCTCGTTCGTAAGAAGTGCTGAGTGAACAATCAACCACAACATAATTCTCAACTTCTCTGGAATGGGAATACGCCAGACCCACGACTTAAGTTTATCACAAGCGATACCCCGATGGCTAATGAGCCACTCATAGCCCGATCGAACAGAATACATACCCGGCGCACTCCCTTGCCAACACCAACAATCCTTTGCAAGGGGATGTAGTGCCAACGGGCCAATGGCCTTGACTTCATTTTTAACTTCATCAGGGACGATGGTATAGCAGGAATTCCAATTCCAGCGGCCATTAGTGTATACATCCTTAATATTAAGATCAATATCCGCATAATGAACATAATCAAGACGGGGGCAATAGATTCCCCATTCAACAAATTGGAATACCAAACACTACTATCCCCCGAACCAATCCGAAAACGAAACCCGTCCCCTAGGGAAGTCGCCACTTGACAGAGAGCCTTGTATAAAGGTGAAGCACCCAGTTTAGCTGGGAATAAACCACCACCACAACCATACTTGGCAATCACTAACTGAGTCCAAGGCTTCCCTGCCTGCTTCAATATGTCATTCATGATTTTCCCTAAAAAAGAAATATTCATATCTCCACAGCTACGAATACCAACTCCACCCATCTTCCTGGGAACCGCGACCTTCTTCCAACTCACAAGAGGAATGCCACGATCATGGAAATCCTTCCATAAAAAATCGCGAACATAGCGATCAATATGATCACACACTAAAGTAGGGAGCCACACAGTTTGCATAAAATAAGAGCTGATGGCAGAGAGGGAAGCCCTAGCCAATGTAAGACGACCGACCTTGTTCAACAAACCCCTCTTCCAAGATCCAAGCTTTCTGCTCACTTTTTCAAACAAGAATTCAAAGTTAGCAGCTTTCACTGGTCCATGGAACAAAGGAAAACCCAAATACTTATCCAAGTTGGCGGTGAACTCAATATTAAGGATTGAAGAGAGCTCTTGAATTTTCGCCGCACAAACAGCAGTCGAGGCATATGCTCGAGATTTGCTGAGATTTATGTGAAGGCCAGACTGCTGAGCGAAGGAAGTTAGGACAGCATCAAGGCTGCGTGCGCTATCAGCCGAGGCATGAGAAAAAACAATAGATCATCGGCAAAAATGAGGTGAGATAAATGGACTGCACCCCGACATAATTTGATCAGCTTCCAGGCACCACAGTCAACCTGAGACATAATAGTTTTTGATAATTTATCCATGACAATGATGAAAAGATAGGGGGACAATGGATCCCATTGCCGAAGCCCTTTCGACGGAATAATAGCTGGAAGCGGCGAACCATTCCACACAATAGAATAGCGAGGGGACTTAACACAGAAAATAATAAGTTTCAGGAAGCCATCAGGTAGACACATCTCCCTCAAACATCTCTCAAGAAAGGACCAATTGACGTTATCATAGGCCTTCTCAAGGTCCACTTTAAGCAAAAATTCCTGAGCTCGCCGATTGCGATTTATAAACGCACTCACCACTTCTTGAAGAATAATAGTATTGCCCGCCATCCCCCGGCTAGGAAGGAACGCCGATTGATAAGGACCAATAAACTCTTTTAGCAACGGTCGCAACCTGGAAACAATAATCTTTGTGAGGATTTTATAACTCACATTACAAAGACTGATAGGGCGGTAGTGGCGAATCTCCTTAGGGATATCAATTTTTAGAATCAAGCATATAAATGTATCCGAGAGGGACCTATCAAAGGAACCAGAAGAGAAGGCCTCTTGGACAAATTTACACACCGAAGGCCCCACAATATTCCAGTATAGTTTATAAAACATAACTGGGAACCCATCCGGACCGGGAGCCGACAACACTTTCATATCCTGGACTGCTTTGTGGACTTCCTGATCTTGGACAGTAGTAGCCAGGTTACTACCATTAAGCAAGGGGAAAGTCCTGTCAAAACCAAGTAATTACGGACTGTAGGCAATGAATAGCCAAATTGCCAAGTAAAATGGGAGATGACGTGATTTTTAAGAATATTATCATCCCGTTGCCAAACCCTGTCAACCTCGAGGCCCAATATTTTACCACGTTGTCTTCTACACAATGTTTGGGCATGAAAATATCGAGTATTCCGATCACCCAAGCGAAGTCTGTTGTCCCTCGATTTTTGATGCCATAACATCTCTTCCTGTTTTAAGACATTGTCAAGCTCCAGCAGAAGGGAATACTCCAAAAGATGAAGACGCGCCGAATCAATTCTCTCCAAACATCGCCTTGTACCCGCAAGTCGTCTCAAGATACGTTTCTTGCGTCTAGTGATATTACCAAAGGTAAATTTATTGAAGTGCAACGAAGATTCTCTAGTCTGACTCAATTGTTGCTGAAGGGAAGTAGTTTCATTGCCAAACCAAGCTGCCTCGACTACATGGCTATAATGCGGATGTGAAGACCAAGCCGATTCCCAGCGGAAAGGCTGTTCCTCAGTGTGTCCTGCATCTCGATAACAACTCAGAGAAAGGGCATTATGGTCTGACCCCCTGCGTTGAAGAACTTCCACAAATCCTTTCGGGAAGAGATTTGCCCAGGAAAGATTAGCTACAGCCCGATCAAGCTTTTACACGCCATACGCCCTCCTGTCGTGTTTTTCTGCCAAGTAAATGCACTTCCGACAGTATGAACTGAGGCAAGATCACAATCTTCAAGAAGGCCTCGGAACACCATGCATTGGCGTAGATTAGTCGAGCAACCCATAGATTCCGAAGGAAATGTAATGTCATTCCAATCTCCTATCGCAAGCCATGGCCCTGAGATACTAGCATAGGTTTTCCGGAAGTGATTCCAATCCCTAACACGTCTCTGAGGGCAAGGATTGGCATAAATGGCAGTAAGGTACCAGGTAATATGACCATTGTTGATAGAGAATGTGGACATGCGCGGATGAGAGTTAAAAAGAGTAACAGAATAAGGGCAACCCAAGCGGTGGAGAACCCACAGACCTCCAGCTCTACCATCACACTCCTCAATATAGATAGCCTCATAATCAAGGCGGTGAAGAAATACTTTCAAACGATCAAAGGGACATTTCGGTTCCATAAGAATAAAAAGAGAGGGCTTAGAAACCCTAAGAATATCCGCTATATGGCGTTGTGTACCTCTACTCATGGCGCCTCGTACATTCCATGAGAGGGTTTTAAATGCATGGAAATTAATCATCAACATTCGGAGGATGGTTCAGCCTGTCTCCCATCACCCGAAACATCCATCGCCTCCAAGGGAGGTGTCCACTCCAGCGCTAAGAAAGCGTTAGAGGTAGGAATAGAAGTGTCAGACACACTACTGTTATTCAACCTCATCCTTTTGCCAATGTGTTTCTGGTTATGATCATAGTTCTGTGCCAGACTATCCTTCGCCTGAAAGAGAGGATTGGTCTGAATCTGAATCACCGGGGCCGCCTTCTCCCTCAAAATAATAGCTTATGATGTCCCTTGAGAAGAGTTAGGAGGCTCATGAACACGAGAGACAATATGTTCACCATGATCCTCCTTGCGGATATGTTGTTTCTCTTCACTCCGAGAGTGTATATCCTTCTGAACTTCTGGGATATCCTTCTGATCAGAATGCCTCTTGTCGGAATGATTTTGCCCACGAGGCCTGGTGACCATTACCCACGGCCCGTGAGTGGCGATAGCCTCCTGTTCCACAGCCCCCAATATTTTTGGAATTATTAGGGCTTTCCCTGATTAATATTGCCATCTTTAGAGCCCACAGATTTAGCTCCTTCCAAGTCAGAGGGATGCTGGGGATCCACTCCAGCATAATTAGAATTACTTTCCAAATTAACTGTGTCCCTATCCATTGGCTCCTTCCCCGGTTGTGCTTGGCCAGGATTACTCCGGCGAATCGGAGGATTAGCCGGCTGCCCATGAAGACAGTCCCCTGTGCCGAACTGAAATAGACCACACTTCGTACATATGCAATGGAGTCTCTTATATGCTACAGGTTGCCAATATCCACTTACACGAACCTTACCAATAACAGGACGTGACCAATCCACCTCCACACAAACTCTAGCATAACGGCCCCTGTTTAAATCCTTTGTGTTAACATCAACCTTCAGCGGCTTACCCACCATTTCCACGATAATCGTAAGAGCCACCTCTTCATAGAACATGGAGCATAAGCCTGGAAAACGAACCCATACAGCCGTCTTAGTTACATCATGGGAAGGATCCATAAACGCTCGCGTCCAAGGAAGAACGGCAAGATGGTGGTCAAAACTCACCCAAGGCCCACCAAACAATGCTCGATGGCGGTCATCAATATTACCAAACTTCGCCAAGAAGTATCCTCGATCCACATCCAATAGTTCAAAGTGACCTACAGGTTTCCATAACTTAATCAGTCGTTCCTTCAACACCTTGAATCCAATACGTTTACCCAGCAGCTTAACAACCAAGACATCCTTAAATGGTAATGACAGACGCTCTAAGACAATGTCATCGAAATCCACCGAAGGAAGAAGAGAATTCCCATCAACAAAATCTTTGGTAACAAGGTTCCGCAAGGGAATTACTGGCTCAGCCGGCGGGGGATGAGAAGGAGGGACACGCAACGTGATATCACGGAAGGAAGGTTTAACAGTTTGCGGGGAGACGCCAGGGTCCGGAGGATCTGGAGGAGGATCCGCCGGAAGTCTTGGGGAAGAGTCGCCGGAGGGGCCAGAGCGATCGATGTCCATTACCGCCAGTGTACCTACAAACTTTTATAAGCTCTACCAAACACAAACGTTATTTATTCTCTATATATCTTTTATTTTCTATATATTCTCTATATAAATATTTTCTATATATTGTCTATATAAATATAAAAAGTATAAAGAAAAAAATAGAATTAATAGAGGAAGTAATTATTACACACTCATAAAAACCTTTGAATTGAAAATTATAAAAAATATATATATATAATTTTTTCAATATGGGATGTTTATTCAAAATATTCTAAATAGAAAGTATAGTTATCTCATATACTATTTTTTTCTATCTTTTTCTATATAAATAATAATTTTTTTTATTAAAAATAGAATTAAATAAAGGGTGTATATCAATACTACACACTCATGAAAAACCCTTGAATTGAAAAGTTTAAAAAAAATATAATTATTTCAAGATAGAAATTTCGTTCAAAATATTTCAATTCATATTATCTCATAAAATATTTTTTTCATTATTATTTAATTCAATAATTAATGGTAATACTAATGTCTTGAGATATATAATGATTAATGATAAAATGAATATAATTTTTATTATAAATTTATGTTGAATTCTAAATAAATTATAAAATATTAATTTTGTACTATAACTTATAAAATGTTTGAATATACACTTTTAAATTAATCTAATTTAAATTTGTTAAAATATTCAATTAAATAGATATTATATGTCATGATTATTATCTCATTAACTCGATTGAGTATATCATTATTACACACTCATTAAAATCCTTGAATTGAAAAGTGTATTAAAAAATATTGTTCAAGATAAGAATTTTATTGAAAACATTTTAATTTACATTAATTTCAAAAAATATATTTTTTTTATTATTATTTCAATAATTAATGATAATACAAATACTATTGTCTCGAGAGATGTAATGATTAGGCATAAAATGTATTTAATTTTTATTATAAATTTATTTTGAATTCTAAATAAATTATTAAATACTAATTTTATACTATAACTTATAGTAATACATTTGAATAAAAAATTTAAATTGATCTTTTTTAAATTCATTAAAACATTCAATTAAATAGATAGTGCATGTAATTACTACTATCTCATTACTTAGATAGAGTATCATGATCAATGGTTTGCTGTAAAGATTTTTATATAAGATCGGTGATCTCATTCTTATGTGAATATATATTACTTCATTTAATTTGATGAAATATATTTAATGTTTCTTTCAAAACTATTGTTTCTGATCATGTGGTTTTTCACATATTCATTTATCTTGGCCTTGAATACAGATAACCTTAGATGGTTCATGAGTTAGTATTGGGTGGTCATCAATTTGAATAGTAATAAGTTGTCTTTATTTATTTGGTTTTACTTTTATCTTTTTATCTGGTTAATTTGACGTTTTGTTTTGCGAAGCTGTTAATTTGACATTTGAGTTGCCATTTGGCTTTATTTGTTTATTTATTAATGAAGTATTGAATCTATCTATATCTTTCATTATGAAATTTAGTTTTATGCACTGAAGCACTTCAAAGTTAATTCAATGACTGTGCAAGGAAGATATGCAGTACTATCAAACAGTATTTCTTTAATTAATATACATATATGTAAATTGCAATTACATGGGGTTCTCGCCTCTCGAAGATCTTTGTTTTAATATTTTTCTTCTAGATTATTTATTGGTAATTTGATTGTGTGTCTTGCAAAAAGCAACAAAAAAAAGTATAATAATTATCATGATTCTTAGTTTACTCTTCTTCTTAAGGACATTTAAGTGCATGCATGCTATTATCAGCAATTGATTGTTGTATCTGAAATTAGACCCGGCAATATGGGTAAATACACGTAGACACGACACGTACACGACCTGTGTTTTACATGTACGGGTCTTCAAAAAACAGATACGGGTCAAAACAGGTCGACCCGTTTAGTACACGAATACAATTTGGGTCAAATGCAGGTTTATCTGTTTTATCCGAATTGACCTGTATTTTACCTGTATTTTATCTGTATATTGTAACATCCCGAGTATTTAATATTAATTATTTAAGTTATTATTTTTTATATTTTTATTATTTCAAGTATGGGTTTATGGGTTTAGAATGTTTGAATATGAATTGCTGAGTCTATTAGGAATTTTAAGATTTGAATTATGGGAATGTAATATTTTATATTTTATTTTAAAAGTTTAAAAAGTAATTTGATATAATTTAGTAGAATAGAAGTAAACATGCAAAATACAGGTAAACAGGTCACAGGTAAATTCGACACGCGTGTCCACATGCTCAAATTCACGTGTGTACAGGTCGACACGCATGTGATCCGTTTTTGAAACAGGTCGTGTACAGGTTTTGAAATACGGGTAAATTCTAAAAACAGGTCGTGTACAGATACAGATCAAACAGGTAAACAGGTACTTGACACGTATAACATACACGACCTGTTTACCCATATTGCCAGGTCTATCTGAAATAGTTTGTATAAGACAGTTGATTCCTAAAGATGAAAAGTTAGTAATGTAATGTTCTTAGACTACAGTATATTTATGTATACTGAAAATTTTTTATTAATTCTTTTTAAATATTTCTTTATTTTATTGATGAAAATATTTTGCCCGGTGCATCGCATGGGTGGGTATTCTAGTATATAGGATAATAATCGACATGTTGGTTTGAATTCCGAAAATACACGTAAATCAAAATGCTAATTTGTTGGATTTAACTTACAGGGATTAATTTGAGTCGATAACCACCTTTTGTCATCGGTGACGAAATTATGTGCACTAAAAAGATAAAGATATTAATTTTTCTGTACATACAATTACATATTATTCGTTCAATGAAATTATGGGCCTTCCAGCGCCATGCTAAGTTGGGGAATATTAAACTCGTTCAATGGAATCCAGTTCGTACTTATGGGATTGTTTTACATATTGATGGCAATTTCTTGGGTAATCTGGGCCTAGTGGCGAATCCAGAAAATTTTCTAAGTGGTGTCACAAAAATGATGAAGGCTAAGTTAAAATTGTGGATAGTAGTGACAATATAAAAAGTATTAGGAAAGTTAAGTTGGAATTCATAAAAGTAGTATTTACCATATAAATTGGGTGGATGCACCAAGCTAAATAAAATAATAATTTAAGCAATTAGAGTTGTGTCACCCAAAAAATTAAGTGGGTGCACGAAATCAAATATGAAAATTTTTAAGCTTAAACTATCAATTTTATCAATTTAAGTGGTGTCATGTGCCCTCGTTGCTATATATGTAGATCCGCCCCTGTCTGGGCCATGCCGGCTTCAGTGGTGTAGTTAGGACTGGTGATGGGGTATGGGTTGAAGGCTTCTCCGATTTTGTGGGTGTTGCTTCTAATCTTGTGGCTTAGTTACATGGCATATGGCAGGGCATGCTATGTCTCTGTAGGATGGCTGTGGTGGAAACGTCTCGCTTCTCTGATTTGCACGAAGCCTTGAGTATTATAAGTCGGGATCTTCTTCTAATCATCTTCTTTTTCCTATTGTACGAAATATTCGAGATCTTTTGGATGCCCACCCTGGGTATCGTTGGTTTCATCTCCTTCGGGAGGGGAACTCAGTTGGTGATACTTTGGCGAAGCGTGGAGCTAAGTCTGCGTTCCCTCCCGATGATATTCGACCTTTACTAACTGCTGATTTTGCGGGGGTATGCTATCCCCGGATTTAGTGTTTTTTTGTTGTGTTTTCTTTTTTCTTGTCTCTCTCTCCCTCCATGTTTCTGTAGTTCTTTTGTAGTTTTCTCTCTTAGCAAACACTTGTGTGTCATCCTCACCAAAAAAAAAATAAATACATATTATTCGTGCCATGCACAGGTTCCACTATGATTTTTATTTTATATATTAACTTTTATTTTTTACTTTAATAAATGTAATTAGAAAAATAATAAAAATTAACTAATTTTTTTATAAAGAAAAACATATTGAGATTTCCTCCCTTCGTTTTTTTTAAAAAAAATGTTACAGTATAATTTTTTCTATTGTTTGTTCTAGCACATTGACTTTGATTTTTTTTTTTATCATAGTTATACAAGAAAAATATAGCTATGTGAAATCTTGTTGTATTTGTCTCGTCTTGTAATTTTCAAATATCAAACTTTTAGAGTTTTTACTTGTACGAAACTTGAGTTATTAAGGATTTGAAATATGCATTGGACCGCGTGAAAAATGAGATATGTAACCTTGCCTTTCAAACCTTTATATTGGGAATTCGATTATCTATCCGGCCCCTATCAATACACTTTGTCCCTTTGTAATACATGGGACATGGATTCCCACCAACCCTTTCCTAGTTTGTATATATCTGTTCAGATCGTTTGCATTTATTAATTAGGTGTACTTAGGGGTGGGTCGGTACGGTATACCGAAAAAATTTCGACGTACCGTATACCGTACCGAACCTTACGGTATGGAAATTTTCATACCGTTGCTGTACCGCACCTTTCGGTATACCGATCTTCGGTATACCGAATTTTTCGGTATGAAATATTTCCATACCGTTGCCATACCGACATTTCGGTATGTTCGGTATATACCGATATACCGAACCTTCGGTACATACCGGAATACCGGTATCACGGTATATACCGACATACCGGACATTCGCTACATACCGACATACCGGTATTACGGTATATACCGACATACCGAACATTCTCTATATACCAGCATATCGGTATTGCGGTATATACCGGTATCGCGGTATATACCGATATACCGAAGAATCGGTACATACCGATATACCGATACCGCGGTATATACCGAAGTTCGGTACGGTAACGGTATACCGCGGTATCAAAAAATTTATACCGTTACCGTACCGAAAATTACGGTATACCAAAAATTTTGGTATTCTCGGTATTTTTTCGGCACGATATGTGCGGTATGCGCTATATTCGATATTTTTCCCAGCCCTAGGTGTACTTTTCTATTCTTAATTGTTTATCATCGAAAATTGATGTTATCTATATATCACATTAATCATTTTCTTTTTGACATATCATGGAGCAGAGCTCCTCTAGATATATATTCACACTTAAAAAATAAAGGTATGTTTACAAGCGGTTTTTGAGAGTTTAATTTTGGTGAGTTTTAGATTTTCTATCAAAATAATATCATCGCTCTTTATAGCTTTTCGGGAGCTTTTAAAAATACTTTTCAATTTAACTATTTTTTTTAACTGTTTTGTAAATTACATCTACTACTAAAAACACTTTAAATAAATTAAAAACTTCAGCCTTACCAAAATATATAACTCCATATCCGGTTTCACCCAAAAAAATATATAACTCCCATCAGCTCCAACTCGCACAGTTGCAACTATGGTTGACAGATACAACTATTCGTGCAGAACACACCGTGTGTATATATATGTGTGTGTGTGTACGCGCGCGCATGTGTGTATTTACCTCACTCTTGTAATGTGGGACTTCCATGCATGTAGGTAAATAATCCTATGTGGCTTAACTATTTATTTCTTGTATAATTTTATTTTATTTATATTTTTTTTAATTAACGTTGGAGCATTGATAAAGGATATTGTGAACTCATATCGTATAAAACTATAAATTATAAAAAATATAAATAAGAAAGATAGGAGCCTGGATGAAAATTCAAAACGTCAACCATAATTGATGAACAATTGGGTACTTAACCATTGAGTCAAGCCCCAACCACTTTATTTCTTAAGATGTCCCATCATTTTCATGAAAATTTCCCATTTTGTTTGATTGGGTTTTATACCTTATACGGATCCACCCTTGTTCCATGATTTCCACAAATTAAAAGAAGAAGAAATAATAAAAAGAAAACATCCACCATGCTCGCATCTAAATATGTGCACGCTCATTAAAATTATTATTATTATTATTATTATTATTATTATTATTATTATTATTATTATTATTATTATTATTATTATTATTCACACACACAAAATATAGTACTTAATGAATTTCTTTAATAAAATTATATAAAAATACTGGGAGAAGATTAGGTGTAGGTGGTTACGTGGTGTGAGTTATGTGGTGTGATGGATGAAATAGTGTGTTTCGTGTGAAGGTATAATATGTGATAAGAGAGATGCATTGTATAATGCGAAAGAGGCTTTTTTATTATATCTGCATATGCATATTATTTAAGGGGTTTACCGTAACCTAATTGGAAAATAGATAGAGTAGTACACCATTTAATGGAGTACTTACTAGTTACTACATAGTAAAATTCAAGCAAAGAATTAGTATGGAATAATGGCAATATCGAAAGTCCAAAGTAGAAGTACATGAAAATAATACTATTGCAAGTTGCCAAACAAATAGTCATTACATTTTTTTTTTTCTAATAATACATCAATCAATGGATTAATCAGCTTATCAGCTAGGGGTGGAAATAGGCTAGGCCGGGCTAGGCCTAGGCTTGTACGGCCTGGGCCTATGTCGATTTTCATAGGCCCGAGCCTGGCCTATTACCTTTGATAGGCCTATGTTATAGGCCTAAGCCTGACCTATTTATTTAAATAGGCCAGCCTCTAAGCCTTTTAAAGGCCTGATTAAGCCTATTTTAGAAATAAGTTTAAATATTTTTTATATATATCCGTATGTAATCATAAGGTTGGAAGACATAATTTGTTCACTTGGGCAAGTTATCCAAAATTATTTATTTACGAGAAAAAACTCATAAATATTTTGAAAATCTATATAAGATCAAATTAATAATTACTTTTACATAATATAATACTAATAATACGACATATACCTACGTAATAAACATAAATAGACTAATAATATAATAAATAGGCCGGCCTGGTAGGCCTAAAAGGCTTTTAATTAAGGCTGGCCTAGGCCTATTTAGCTAAATAGGCTTTTAAATTAGCCTAAGCCTAGCCTGTTTATAAAAAAAGTCTGGCCTGGCCTGGCCTTCGGTAGGCTAGGCCATAGGCCCCTGTCGTGTAGTCTGGCCTATTCCCACCCCTATTATCAGCCCCAACTAAATTGAAGTGATTGATGATGTGAGCTAATTTAATTTGAAAATTTATTGTGTAATAGAAACATTTTATCAACAATTAGACTGCTAATTTTGTATCACATGATTATTGTCATTTATGAGTCTATTATTGCAACCTCTTTTATGGCAACATTATTTTATTTCCGTACAAAAATTCATTTCTTTCTTTCCTACTTTTCTTGCGTTTTTTTTCCCTCCTCTCCTCCTTCTGGTCATTTTATTTTATTTCATTTCATTTCAATTTATGTATTCTGCTTCTTATTTGGATTATTCTACGAATAAAAAATTAAGTATACATAAAGCATGCTATTTACTTTCTCCGTCTCATTTAAATTGCTACACTTCCTCCTGACACGCATGTCGAGACATATTTTTAATGGTTAATAACTTAAATTGTATAAAAGAGAAAAATTATAGAAAGTTGTTATTATTAAACTACAAGATGACGAATCTAACAAGATCTCATTTGAATATGTTTTTTCTTACATAATTATGATAAAAAATTGAATCAAATTTAAACAATGAATAGTGTCAAATAGTGTTCCGTAGCAATTAGAATGAGACGGAGGTAGTATTTTTTTTACGTATATCGGGTATCCCGTGTCATATTGGGCCCAAGACTAATCTTTCGAGGATATGTTAGACATTGAAGGTTGTCTCTGCCAAAAAAAAAAATCTGCATACACAAAGTCTCAAACCCGAGACGTTTGTTTAAGCTGTCAGATCCTTATATCACTCATACCAATTGATTTTTATAAGTAGGCTATTTAGCCTAAGTGTTTATACTCCCTCTGTTTTTAAATAATTGTAACATTCCTGCATTTCACGCAATCCAATACACATTTTTAACGCTCAATATCTCAAATTGTGTAAAAGTAAGAATTATAAAAATTTGATAATATAAATCTACGGGATTAGACGAATCTAACAAGATCCCACTTGGCTATATTTATCTTATATAATTGTGTTAAAAAGTCGAATAAAATATACTCAATAAATAGTAACAACTATGCAAATGTTACATTTATTTGAGTACGGATGGAGTACATACGAGTAAGCATCACGTCATTAGTCATTTGAATGTATAGCATAGGAGCCAACTGTGTTTAGCTTGTGTTTATCAGTATTTTTTTAAAAAAATTATTTATTTTAAAAAGGGTACTTTTCAAATAAAATTGTTCAAAACATTATTAACGACATAACTAAAAGTCAGTAGCTTATTATCATGCATGTTCAAATATTAGTACAATTTTTTTTTTGCTAAACTGAAATATTAGATTTTTTCAAAGGGATTTATAATTATTATTTAAAAATTATTTTTGTTTTGAGGTCGAAGTAATTAAAAGCAGTACTCTGAAAGTATGTCCAAACATCCCATTAATTTTGTGTTTTTCATTTTTTATTAAAAAATACTCCCTATTTGAATCATTCTTATATAATTTTATTTTAAATTTGCCACAGTTATATTTAAAATTTTCAAAAATATTACTCCTCACATTTGTGTAATAATAAGAGGAATAAGATTGGAAATAAATACCACATACTTTGGGAAGTAATTGTGGAAAATATGCTGTGTTTGAGAACAAAAGCTAGCGATTGCCGATTAATGTTTAGCTTTTAAAATACATATTAAAAATAGCCTAAAATCCTATATATAATAACAATTCCGTTAGGGTGCGATTGATGCTTTTGACTTGATGTGCTGCGGTCAATCGCAGCCATTGAATCACTTTATAAATTGATGGTTGAGATTAACTTAAAGGTTAAAATAGTAAATTTTCTATATTTAGTTGTATTAACAAACACTCGCTCAATTCTGTATGCTCTTCAACTCTACTTTTTTTTCTACGCATTTCAATACGTTCAATCGATCTTACCTTATACTCCAATTTGCTTATTTATGAAGCTATATAATATACATATTTGTTCATGAAAACGTACATCAAATGTTTCTATATTGAGTCGCTGAATTATTGATGAGAATGTCGCTGAATTGTTCACGGAAAGAACGTTGAATTGTTCTTGGTATTGTCGCTAAATTGTTCATAGTGGCGTCGCTGAATTAATCTTGAAAAAATTAGCATTCATGAGAACGTCGCTGAATTATTTTTGGTAACATCGCTGAAATGTATATGCCAACATCGCTGAAATGTATATGCCAACATCGCTAAAATGTATATGCCAACATCGCTGAATTCCTTTAGGTAAGGTCACTGAAATATTTTTTTATAGCATCACCGAATTATTTTTTGGAACATCGCTGAATTGTATATGGTATCATCGCTGAATTCTTCTTGTTATTGTCGCTGAATTCGTCTGAGAGTAGTCGATGAATTCCTTTAGGTAGGGTCTGAAATATTTTTTTGTAGCATCATTGAATTATTTTTTGTAACATCGCTGAATGATATTTGGTAGCATCGCTGAATTGTATATGCCAACATCGCTGAAATGTATGTGCCAACATCGCTGAATTCTTCAATGTTGGGCCGCTGAAAATATTTTTTAGAGCATCACATAATTATTTTTGGTAGCATCGTTTCCCCTCTTTAATAAGGATTTTTGATCGTAGAATATAGATTAGATTACCAAATATTTGATATGATTTACCAAATATTAGATTGATAACATACTAAATATAGGATTATATATTTGATATGATCTACCAAATATCACAATGATATTTGGTAGCATCGCTGAATTGTATATGCCAACATCGCTGAAATGTATATGCCAACATCGCTGAATTCTTCAAAGTGGTGTCGCTGAATTCTTCAATGTTGGGGCCTGAAAATAATTTTGAGAGCATCACATAATTATTTTTGGTTGCATCATTTCCCCTCTTTAATAAGGATTTTTGATCGTAGATATAGATTAGATTACCAAATATTTGATATGATTTACCAAATATTAGATTGATAACATATTAAATATAGGATTATATATTTGATATGATCAACCAAATATCATTCTCAGAATGATATTTGGTAGCATCGCTGAATTGTATATGCCAACATCGCTGAAATGTATATGCCAACATCGCTGAATTCTTCAAAGTAATGTCGCTGAATTCTTCAATGTTGGGGCGCAGAAAATATTTTTGAGAGCATCACATAATTATTTTTGGTAGCATCGTTTTCCCTCTTTAATAAGGATTTTTGATCGTAGATATAGATTAGATTATCAAATATTTGATATGATTTACCAAATATTAGATTGATAACATACTAAATATAGGATTATATATTCCTCCGTCAAGAGTGAAGTTTGGTTTTATGACAATTATACCCTTTTGCATTTACAACCCTTGGATTTTAATTGAACGCTCAAGATCTTTGCCTTGATGTGCTGTGGGATTGTGCAATCGCACCCTAACCGATCCCATATAATAAATACTAATTACAGTAACCGCTAAATTTTTATCTCTAATATCTAAACTTTGAACGTTCATCTCCCCAATTTTTAGCTTTCCAAACTTCAGACTCTAAACTCTAATTTAAAATTGCATTACCAACACTATTATTCAAATTTAAACTATTTTTCACCATTAATTTCAAACTCTAGATACTAAACTCTAATTATTTTCCAAACATACCCATAGGGATGACAATGAGTTGGTTTGCCAAAATCCAAGATCCAACCAGAAGCTCGGGTTCGGTTTGGTTTTGGGTCTGACCTGGATTCATTGGCATCCTTATGAATATGTGTTAATTTTTATAAGAATTAAGACACAACCTAAGCCCGGGTCTAACTCGATTCTCAGTTTTGACCCATACTCATTGTAATCCCTAGAAAAATTTGCATGCAAACTCCAAGGTCTCCTTTATTTTGGTATCTGTATTCTGTATACTACCCGCCCAAGATATAAAGAAAATTGTTTTTGTGAATTGTGTTTCTTTTTTTTAAAAAAAAATAGAAAAATAAAAAATAAAACAATGTAGTATATCCTTCGTAAGACATTTATCACAATTGAAATATTCACAAAACAGACAAATTATCAAACACAAGCTTCCAAAATACAAAACACGCCGTGCTTCCCATTTACATATTCCAAAATTGTTTACCAAAATTCTAAACCAGGTTTGTCTGCTTCTAATTTTCATCATCAACTATCAATCTTCTCTCGTGAGCTCAATATTGATACATATTTAAATCATTCGGACTAACCTTTTGAGTTGTCTATACTTCACCTGTTATTTTTTTTTCCTTTTCCTTTTTTTTTTCTTTCTTTTTTCTTTTTTTTTTAAAAAAAAATTACGGTGGAATACTTCACCTGTTTTTAAACAGTCATCATACTTCCTCCGTTTTTTTTGTTAGCTACGGTTTGACAAATGCTACTGTTCATTTATATACTTTGATTTAAAGTTTTATCATGGTTATACAAGTTAAAATATAGCCAAGTGAGACCTTTTTAGATTCGTCTCGTCTTGTAGTTTTTAAATATCGAACTTTTAGAATTTTTACTTGTACCAAATTTGAGTTATTAATGGTTTAAAATATGTATTGAACTGTGTGATGAGTGGGTCCGTAGCAATATTTAAAAAATAGAGGAAGTACTATTTTTATCATGAAATTACCCAACCCTAATGTAGTGTGTACATAGGAGTAGTTTACAACTGTAAGGGTCATTTTCCTTAAATTGATTAACAAAATGCATAATTTTGATTGGACAATCATACATAACTAATAAATTCCATTCAAGCACCAAGCCTAAAGTTTCCTAGGCCCAGAATTTGTATCCCCTATATGAGAGACTCGTTTATTTACAATCTCATCAAATTGAAACTAATTCTTATTCTGCATTAAATTCGTTTTAATTTTCCCACATCAATTTTATCTAAGAAAAAAGAAAATTATGCCATATACTGTACTTAACAGTAAACAACAGCTACCGTGCCTTGGAAATGTCCGAAGAAACAAGTTAGCTCTTGAACAATAAATCCTAATTTGATATTTAGAAGTTTTATTAATTATTTAAGAAGATGTTTAAGAGGTATCAGGCAAGGGATGAGGACTTAGCCCAAGTGGTTTAGTCCTTAACTTCCAACCTGAAGGTTAGAGGCTCCCTATCATTCCCCTTTATTCCCTTATAATTTGTGTGACATGGGCTCCTCACCACCCCTTCCTAGGCTGTGTATAGGAAGAAGTATCAGAGGGAGGTCGGTATAATCTTTGGTCATTAAGGAACTTGATATAAAGGTATGTTTCTTTATGCAGCTTCTATGAGTTTTTTGAAGGTTTGAGACATTTAGTTTCTCTATCAAAATAAAAAGCCATGTTTTCCACACATGCTTATGATTTATGAATGTTATAGATGTGTCGAGGACTTTTGCAAATAATAATTTCCCTTAATAGCTTTTTGGGAGTTTGCAAAGCCACATTACATTACAATATACAGTACTTATTTTTAGTTGTTTTAGAAACTACATACTATTTTAAAAACAATTTATATTACTCTAACCCCTATTAGAATTTACAGGGTGATACGAAATACTTCTAGTAACGGGAGTTGGTTTGAGGGTTTCAAAGGGATCGAATAGGGGTGGCGACTAACCTGAAGAAACACTACAAGTGTTTGGGGTTGGTAAATAGCATTGTGGTTGACATTTGGGGTCGGTAAATAGCTTTTTTCTTCTTGTAGTGAAAGTGTTTTCATCATATTTGTAATGAATTCCTGAGTGTATGCAGAATTCTGCTTTGGGAGAGTGAACCATTCATTACACATCCAATTATCGAAAGATTAGTCTTGGACCGCATGAGGCATG
Source organism: Hygrophila difformis (assembly GCA_030278955.1). Taxonomy (NCBI): domain Eukaryota; kingdom Viridiplantae; phylum Streptophyta; class Magnoliopsida; order Lamiales; family Acanthaceae; genus Hygrophila; species Hygrophila difformis. Next base: position 27,504,380 of record JAOANR010000012.1, read on the forward strand.
GAAATACACTGATATTCGCTGAAAAACATGTAAAGGCTATGAAAGACATGAATGAATTAGTACTAATAGTTAATTACTATATTTTTAAGTAGGATTTAATTAGAAATTTACGAATTGTAAAAACGTAGTTTAGGCAAAGGGAGCATAGGGGTTAATTAATTCCCAGTGGGCAGTAGTAGTGTTGTGGTAACTGGTACGTTAACTTGTCGACGAAGACTCGACCATCCCCATTCCCATTTCCCCTAATTTCTAGTGCGCTGGTTAAAACTTAAACTTACGGATTACTACTACTACTACTACTACTACTACAATAACCTAACAACAAAAACCGCATCTCCCCTTCTTCTCTCGTTTCTTTATTTCCCCCAATCCTCACCCACCGCTTCTCCCCCAATTCCCCCAATTTCCAAAACCCTATCCACATCCTACCATCGATCCCATTCAATTCAACTACCGACTGCTAATCTGTCCAATCTATACTGTTCTGCACCTTCTCTTCCTTCCTTGTTGCTCCCGATTAATCGATTTTAGGTTTCCGATCGATGAGAGACGGCCAAAATGTCCAAGGTGAAACACTTATTGCGCAAGCTTCACATCGGCGATCATCATCACCACGGCAGGCCGCCTCCACTCGATACCTCTCCCCAGGCCCCACCCTCCGTCCCATCGACCTCATCCTCGCCCTCCTCCGATTTGCCGCAGACCGCTTCGTTATCGGAGAACGAGAGATCGAGCACGAGTAATTTCAATTTCTTCGAGGAGGAGTTTCAAATGCAATTGGCCTTGGCAATTAGCGTTTCAGATCAAGGTCAAAGCTCCGTTGACCCCGAAACCGCTCAAATCAACGCCGCCAAGCAGATTAGCCTTGGTTGCCTGCCTAATCAGAATCTTGCGGAATTTATGTCTCTCCGATACTGGGTAAAAATCTTTTTTATTCTAATTTTTAATTTGTATGCCTATTTTGAATTTTTAGGTTTTGAATTTGTTCAATGAATTGGTTAATTGGATGTCTGATCAGTATGGGATATTAATCCTGGTGATCGATTTTGAGTTTCTGTGGCTGGGGGATGAAATTGATTGTGTTTTCGATTTAATGATGATTTTTAGGTTGAACCTCATTTCCGGCAATGATGTTTAGGCTAGAGTTTCTTCAAATGAATTGGAGCTGCTGATGTTTCTAGCATTTTTTATTTGCATCTCTTTGTATGTGCAGTTTCGATGCTAGGGAAATGGCATTACCAGAATCTAAATATTATACAAGTAGAAATTGGAGGAAAAAAAGTGCAATTGATGTATTTACGTAATTAGGTTTTGCTGATATACATGCACCTCGAATCATATTTACTTACTGAGGCACTTCCTACAGACTTCACCAGATCACACTCACTTTGTTTATTCATGTCTCAGAAAATCTTAGCGTTGATTGAAACTCTTGATTAGCTGCTTGGATCTTGAACATTTCTCATTCTGGCTGTAGATCATTTTGTATGATCTTTATAAGACGGAGGCATATACATTTTTATGAATTAACACCTTGAAACAATTTTGGTGTATGATTTTTTATGTATTCATTTGAAGTAGCCTTCAACATTGTAACATGTATGTAGGATTTGGTGCGGCATTTGGGAAATTGACCAAATAAACTGTCAAATCACTTAGTATATGCAGATTATCATGTGACATGTGGAAGAAAAACGAAAGCTGTTTGTGCTTTTGAATCACTTTTGAACAATTGCTGAAATTCCTCCTCCTTTTCTGTGATGCAGAGCTCTAATGTTGTAAATTACGATGAGAAAGTAATGGACGGGTTCTATGATGTATTTGGAATAGATTCGAATTTGGTGGTCCAAGCAAAAATGCCATCCCTTCAAGAACTTGAGTCAATATCACCAATGGATGATATTAGTTGTGAGGTTATATTAGTAAATCGTGCACTTGATGTAGAACTTCGGAAGCTTGAGGAAAGAGTGCAGTATTTGTCCATGGAGTGCCATGCTTTGCATAAGACCTCGAATACGAGTTTTCTTGTGCAAAAAATTGCGGACCTCATTGTTCAAAGAATGGGAGGACCAGTTCTTGATGCTGAAGAAATGTTCAGGAGGTGGAAAGCAAGAAACCGTGAACTAAGAATTTATTTGAAGACTATTGTTCTTCCACTTGGTTCTCTTGATATTGGGCATTCTCGCCAAAGGGCTTTACTCTTTAAGGTGAGGATAGCTACTCCTGCTCTTGCTCTTGCTCTTGCTCTTGCTCTTGCTCTTGCTCTTGCTCCTTCTCCTTTGGTTTTCTTCATATGGTGTAGGTTAATATACTCTGTCTACTATAATAAATAATAAAAAATGTACTATCAACTTTAGTGTGTGTGTGTGTGTATATGCGCACACGTGTTTATATTGGTACTCGTCTGAGTTGCATCAACTTTAATACATAATGTTGAGATAGATTGATGGTAATCTTGTGTCATTTTCATATTTAGATCAGAACACTTTACTGTTTCCTATCTCCATGTATGTGCTGTAGCCTGTATAGCATCATTGGTTCAAACAAAAAACTGGTATATTTGCTAATTTATTTGAAAATTTCTATGTAGGTACTGGCCGACAAGATTAACCTTCCATGCAAGCTTGTTAGAGGTAGTTACTACACGGGCACCGATGAAGGAGCTGTGAACTTGATTAAGTTGGATGATGGGAGGTACGGACTTGCTTGTGTGCCACTTAATACCTTGTTTGTGGGCATCTCATTTTCTCAATAATGATTTGATATTAGTTTAAGGTTGATTTGAATATGCTGTTTGGTTGCCATAGTTATGTGAGTTATGGGGAAATAAATTGTTAGACTGAAGGGTTTGCATCTGATGACTTTGTATTCATGTCATTGATACCTGAAATCTGCAGCTATTTGAACATTGAAACTAGTTGTGTTTCGGTCACCATTGCAGTCCTCCACCTCCCACAACTCTGGTCCTTATATTAGCGACTTGGTGTGAATTACAATAGTACAGTACATTCCTACTCACTGTTCATTCCATTACAAGTAATTAATATTCTTTCCATTCATGATGTGATGGTTATTGACAAATTGTATAGTTATTTATTTGATTTCCGCTTCCATTACACTTGTAAGCATTGTAGAAAAGGTGGTATGGAGGGTTTCCTTCCTCTTGACTCATCTTGATAGAAAATAGCCTAAAAATTAATACAACTAAATATTAAGACCAAATTTAAAAATAATTTTTTTACGTGAAAAAATTGCTTGGTATTCCAACATATCGCCAATTCACCATGCTGTAAATAACCTTTTTGAAATGCCAATAGTGGAAATTATTTCATTGCTTATCTTTCTAGCTACAAGCATCGATCAGGGGGATATCTGCTTGGAGTATTGTCGAAGTTAGTGTTTGTAATTAAACTTTCTGAAACGTGGTGGTGGGTTGAGAGTTGAGACTTTAGATGACTGTAGTATCGAGTTTATAAGTTTGAACAAGATACTTCTAAATGTCTAGAAAATTAGAAATATACATATATACATTTTATTCTAGAATACACCATAATATAATGAACTTCATTTGATTGATCTTATAGACTTTCAAAATTGTTTACTTTTCCAATCGAGTCGAGGAACTTGCTGCCCAGAATTAAATGTTAAGTGAAATTCTTATTAGTGAGCTGAATCTGAGTGTTGTTTTATTTATATTGTTATATTGTTTGTACTGAATCTTTTGTATCCTTTTAAGACCTTTTTTTTTTTTTTTTGCATCAATCTGAATTGTCACTAATCAGGATAAATAATTATTCTTGAATACTTATTACTTTTATTTAAATATATTGCCAGACAGATATTTATGATAATAGAGAATATGAGTAATCATCATTAATCTGATCTTCTATTTGATGCAGCGAGTACATTATTGATCTAATGGGTGCTCCAGGCACCCTCATTCCATCCGAGGTGTCTACTCAGAGTTTTGGGTTTGATTCAAGAAGTGCTGCTACTGTTGCAGGACTCTTACCTAGTTTGAGTGACTGTCAGAGTACCTGTACATTGAGTTCAGACTCATCATCAAGGAGAGTGGGAAGGAAAATTCACGCAACACAGATGGAGAATGATAATGTTGATCTCAATCCTCTTCCATGGGGAACATCTGAAGCCATTCTGCATACTGCAAAAAAAATGGCGACCAGGCAAGAGCCACTGAATGAAGGTACTTCAAGTTACTCTACTGGTACGAAGGAACCAGAATTCACTAGAGAAGCATCTAGCATGTTTCAAGAAAAACCCGAATTTTCAGCGAAAGATTTGTTTCCAAATACAGGTTCCCTTGATTTTATGGAAGAAGACAGTTTGGAAAGAAATGAACTTGTGAGGAGAGATCGGGTGTTTGACTGGTCCTGTGGAGAGACTTACCGCACTGTTTTATCTTCAAGTGGGTTGGAGCAGTTAAACGTAGCATGTAGCAGCAGTGAAAAGCCTCTTCCTGAAGGACTGGGAACCCACCCGTTTCATCTGGATGGAGAAAGACAAAAATTCTCTTCCACTAATCCACGAGAACAGAATGCGCTTCTAACTGATGGAAATGATCGAGACAATGTTGAGCATTATGGAAATTCAGAGGCTATGCAAATATCCTGTATTGAACAGCCTGATGTTAACAAGATTCACAATGTGCAACTTGATCCAGTACTCAATGGTGTTGCAGAAATTTTATGGGAAGATCTTCAGATTGGTGAAAGAATTGGCATAGGTATGAATTTCTGCATCAAATTTGTTATCCCTCGTTGAATGTATTAGATTCCCTGTAGTGGAAGTGCGTATATAGCGCCTATGATGTGATTGTGTATCTCTATTATTAGGGGAAGCTGACTTCACACCTTTCCAGTTTCAATAATATGCATATTCAAGTCATTGAAATGCGCCCTTAAAATGAACTTCATCGGCATTTGGAAGTGTATTGGAGGTTCTGCAGTTTGATTAGGGCTGCCCTTAAATAATTGCACTCAATTAAGTGAGAACTCCCTTTTAGGATTTTAGCTCCAAACCTTTGTATATAGGGCATGCTGAAACTGCCTTTGAAAGCGTGTATAAACTTTGCTTTCAATCACTCTTATGAAACTAGATATCGTTTAATCTTATTACATGTTATCTTTTGCAGGTTCATATGGTGAGGTCTACCGAGCAGAATGGAATGGCACGGTAGGTTATGCATTTCATGATCAGATACATCCTCTAGTTTACAGACAACCAAATTTGTTATTATGTCTTCCTGGGCTGCATCTGTGAATTAGTATAAATCTTTTGAGTTACGAAATTGTTATATTGGTAAATTTAATAGTACTATTATCATTTGAGAACTGATTTTTTTTTTTTTTTTTTTTGTTTGTTTGTTTGTTTTTGTTTTCTTTTCTAAAGATAAAATCAGAACTGGGTAAATCACGTTCACGATATTTACATCTTTTGACTTAGCCTGCTGTCTTTAAATCACAGGAAGTTGCTGTGAAAAAGTTTATGAACCAAGATATTTCAGGGGATGCTCTTGCACAGTTTAAGTGCGAGGTAAGTGATTATACTGGAACATGTCATCGTCTGATGATACTTTCATGCTGGGAAGTGGCAAGATTCTTCTATCAGCTGTTTTCTAAATTCTAACACACCTACATGCTAACTGATGTAGGTGGAAATCATGTTAAGGTTGAGACATCCAAATGTTGTTCTTTTTATGGGAGCAGTGACACAGCCCCCGCATATGTCCATATTGACAGAATTTCTTCCAAGGTATACCGTATATTATATCTTGTTTGAACTTTTGGAGCAAGTATAACGTCTTGGTCATTTTGTGCCTTATTGCATTCCTTGTGTATTTTAATCTCTATGTTTTACCAACAAAACGATGTTGCTAGCCTTTCTGTCTTTATGGCGAGTCATATTGGGTAGAGACTAGAGACCATTGTGTGTTTCAATATTTGCATGCATGTGCTTATGTCATTATATAGTAGAAAGAGAAAGTGAACAGTTGTTTCAACTTTCAAGAAGTGAGATAGGCATTGTTGGCTTTAAGATCAGGTTTAAATAAATTGAAGCTGTCTCTTGTCCTGGCAATTGTAATGTTTGTCTGTTGGTTAAGATATCCAATTACTTACAAAAACTGGATAATATATATGTGGTTTCTCATGATTCAGTTTTCTACTTGCAGAGGTAGTTTATATAAGCTTCTGCACCGTCCAAACATCCATTTAGATGAAAAAAGGCGAATAAAGATGGCACTTGATGTGGTATTGGTTTTGGATGAACTTTTTCCAATTCTATTTGATATATTCCTTTGCCATGCGATAATTTGCTGATCTTTTGCAGGCCAAGGGAATGAATTACTTGCACACGAGTAACCCTACCATTGTGCATCGAGATTTGAAGACTCCAAATCTTCTTGTTGATAGAAATTGGGTTGTGAAGGTTTGTACAATTTTTCTTTGGCACTACCTGAGATACAATGTTGAACACACTTGATCTATATGCTAATATTTGCTTTTATGTAATAATATGCTAGGTCTGTGACTTTGGTATGTCGCGCCTGCAGCACCACACATTTCTATCTTCAAAGTCTACTGCTGGAACGGTAATGCCTGTGAAATGTGAAGTTAAAGTTTCATTCAGTAGCTCAGTAGTATTTATTAAGGTTGTCTTCCAGTATCAGAGGGAGGGGGGTAGAGCATGACTAGAAAATGAAACTTGAACAAAATGTGATGGTTCACCGATATGTTCATGCTAATTATTCTTTTGACAACCTACAGGCAGAGTGGATGGCCCCCGAAGTCCTAAGGAATGAACCATCCAATGAGAAGTGAGTTATTATCTACCTTTACTTTTGCAGAGCTCTTTTGTCGTTTTAAATGTCAGTGATGGATTATCTTCTTTAAATTCGCAGATCTGATGTATATAGTTATGGAGTCATATTGTGGGAGCTGGCAACACTAAAGGTGCCATGGACAGAAATGAACTCGATGCAAGTGGTGGGAGCTGTTGGCTTCCAGGGAAAGCACCTGGAGATCCCAGCTACTGTCGATCCCCTGGTGGCAGAAATTATAAATGACTGTTGGAACAGGTTAGTTTCTGTTATATTTAGTCATCTCCATCCACACCATTATCTTTCCTGTTTATTGGCCTTTGGTGTGCAACACATATATCTGATTCGAACCGTTCATATTTGCAGAAATCCACAGGCACGACCATCTTTTGCACAGATTATTGCCCGTCTCAAGTGCCTGCAGCGCTTGTGTGTGCCACCAAATAAACCATCAATAATGATGTTTTAGCACCATGACTGCTCTATCTGGAATAAGAAGATCCAGCAGAGCAGAGTAGCAGACATCACCTGTTTTAAGTCAATTGTCAATTCTATATCGTAAGGTTACTGCATTGGTGAGTGGTGGTTCATTCGAAGTGGGAACTCAACGCTGACCAGTTCAGAACCGAGCTTCTGTCCTCAACCTCCAGACAAGCACCAAGTGCAGTTGAGGGGGAAAATACCTCTAATTTGTGAAATCCTAAAATATGATAGAGAAAATTGTAAAAGTGAATTCTCTACATGTTTTGGGGTCGAACTATCCATCCATCATTCTGTCATCTATTTGTAAGAATCTCTTAAATAAACATTAAAAGCAAAAGGGAGAGAAAGAGGGAAAGGAAAGGAAAATTGAGTTTTTGAATCCGTTGAGACCGTAGTAAAAAGCAACTGTGTATAAGAAAAAAAGAAAAGAAAAAGAAGGGTCTCAGCAGGTTCAACCAGAGAGGAAGTATTGTTAGCTATTAAGTATTATTACTATAAAAAGGGGGAAAAAAATGACAAAATGTAGCTGTTATGAATCGTATTTTATGGTCATCTTACATGTATTTTGCCTGCAATAATAATAAGGACATGGTGAATGCGAAAACTTCTGCTGTAGCAGTAATATTACTTATTGTAATTCGCCTGGCCTATGTATCTGGTTTGATTTGAGGATGCTATCCTGTCTTGTTTTGCAAGTGCCACTAGGGAAGGAGGCCAGGTAAGTCAATTAGATAAACTATGTCCGGTTTAAATATATATAATAAATTCTGAATATTTTTTGGCATATGTTTGAGATTGTCGGAGTTACTTGATCCTGGGAAACCCCGTATGCATATGTTTGTTTTTTTTGGTAAGATACATTTTTGAGAGGTTCTCTCTGCCTAGATAGTTTTTGCTCATTCTCTGCCTATAGAGACCATGCCCAATAAATTTTGATATGCTAGATGATATCCATTTTATGTCTGGGTTTGCTTTGTTGTAACTTGTAACCAATCGCTGAAAACTTTCACCTTCCAATCTCAATCTGCTACTTGGTTGCTGAAAAGTGAAAATCGATCCACCACCCTTTTCCTTTACCCCCATATTCATCTGTCCGCCATCCCAATGCCGACATGAAGGTAAGGGGCCAGGTCAGGATGTATTTCATTCTATTCTTATTAGTTGTCCTATTAGGAATTGAAAAACATTCTAAAATAATTAATTGTCATTCTATACGTTTATATTATATATTTTTTTTTTCTTTCAATATTATCCTTCTATTCTTATTAATGATTTTTTGTGCATTCTCTCTACTTTATTTTAAACTAATTAATCTCCTATTCAAAATATCATTGGAAGCAAAGACAAAAATCTAAAGTAATTATTGTACTTCTCCGTATGCTTAATTTGGACTAAAACATCACTTATAAAGAAAATGGAGGGAGTATGTTTTTAGTTACTTTTGGGATTTTTGGGCGTCTTAGGCTCTTAGGGATAATTGGAAATGATGATTGATGGGATTGGTTAAATTTGGAACTCCGGATTGAATTGTTCTGAAACGGATCCCAAGGGGTCAATGCCTGTATGATTTCTGATTTTGCAACGATAATTAGCTATTGTCTTCCTCCTATTCAGGTCGTCCTCGTCCACCACAATGTGATCCAACGCTCCTTTGTCAATAAAAGGAAATGGCTTTTTATCACAAAAAAGCCTTCCTCAGTGCATACAATCCAAAATAGATCTAAGATGTTCAAGTCTCCGGTCTAACCCACCCAAGGATAAAATCCTAAGTTAGTAGTAATGTTTTTTTTGATGAGCGATAATAGAAGTAATTTGTAATGTAACAAGAATAAGAATAAAAAATGGAGGAAGTAAATAAAATAAGGGTCTCTGAATAGTCAATATTTGTCCAATAGTAGTAGTAGTAGTAGTAGTATCTCATAACTGAATCGCTCAGTTTTGTACTTCTCTCGCGCTCCCTGGCCGGCTGGCGGCTGGCCCTGCACTCTGCACTGCACCCATCATCAAGGAACACAAGATAGTAATATTTCCTACTGCCTTACTTTCTTGTTATTCTTTCTACTTTCTTCTTTCTCTCCTCCTCTGTCTTTCTTCCTTTGTTAGCTCTTCACGACACAGGCCTATCCATCCACCAAAACCCCTTTTCCAATATCATTACCAAAATACACTAACCAAGCAAGCCTTATATGCGTTTTTATTTATTTATTTATACATAAAAACCCTGCAGTAGCCAGTAATAATCACCAGAGAATCCCTGCAAAATGGCTGCCACCATTACCCCCTTCTCTCCCAAACCACTACTCCCTTCTTCTTATTATTCCTCCTCCTCCTCCTCATCCCTCTTCTTCCCCAACCACCACCCACTAACCCCACCATCCTCCTATCCATACCCCAAATCTCATCCACCCAATACTAGTAATTATAATTATAATAATAATACCATCAGCAGCTGTTCCTTTCCCAAAACACACTTTTCATCACCCAACAACTCATCAGAAACGGAGTGCCCGGTACCGTTGGATCAGCAGCCAATCAACGAATACCAGGCATTAGCAGAATCCTTCCCCTTCTCATGGGCCTCCGGCGACCTCGTCGAGTACTATTCCAGGCTCTTCGCCACCGGGGCCTTCTTTGCCCTCTTTGTGGGCCTCCCCGTCTCTTGGGTTGGGTCCATTGGGCCCAAACCTGAGCCCATTAGGCTCGCTTTGGGGGCTGCTTCTAGTGGGCTTTTTGTCGCCATTCTTGCTGTTGTTAGGATGTATTTGGGCTGGGCTTATGTCGGCAATCGCCTCTTCAGTGCCACCGTTGAATGTCAGCTTCTTCTCATCTTATGAATTCCAATTATTTTGATTTTTCTTTGATGTTGTTAAATACTAGTACGTGCTAATTCTTTTTCTTCATGTTTCTGTTTTTAAAAATGGGTGAGACAGATGAAGAGACAGGATGGTATGACGGCCAGGTATTATATATTCCAACTACCAGTTTCTGGATATTATTATTGTCTGTCTTTGAAGCCTCAGATCTGGAGTTGCTACTTGCTGTTGAAAAATTAACCTATTTAATTAAAGGGATGTTGCTTACATAGATAGGATAAGGTTTAATTTATTTAATTTATTAATTTTGGAGTTGATCTATCCAGTTGAATTATTTCAGATGATGCGTGCTTATTTACCAATTAACTGTTAATTGGGTTTAGGGTTTCCCAATTAACGACCCTAAACTCTTAATTGGCGATTAAACTTAAACTAGCGGCCAAGTCTTATCTTTTATACTTCCTTGTAATGAGATCTGAAGGGGGAGATCCAATCCTTTTACTTAGCTTCATGTAAACTGCAATTCAATAACATAAATTTTATTAGTACTAATTTAACTAAATAAATTTGATTACTGATCACATTAGCATCATTAAAATTCAGACATGGATAGTAGTATATTAACCAAGTACGATGATGAACAGATATGGGTGAAGACGGCTCAAGTTCTAGCTCGAGACAGGCTTCTGGGTTCATTTTCTGTAACTTGTTCCAACTCTCCTTCATAAAACCTTAAATGGGATTTGGATTTCTCTCAAGTCCTCCTCTCTTTGAATCTCAATATATAATCATGATAATTATTAGTATTTGTGTTGGGGACAGGTGAAGCCAGTCCTAAACAGATTAAAGAACAGCCTTGTTGTACTGGGGACATCCTTGTTGATCTGTATAGTCCTCCTCCTTATAAACTCCGAGAACGTACACGATGTGGGCGGTGGAGAGGAGGTGGTGAGCGGAGGCATGAGGGGCAGGGCCATACCAGGAGTATACAACGACGAGTCTGCAAGAAACTTTGAGGCTGATGCATTCTGTGGTGGTGAGGCTATCGTTCCTTGATGCTGCTGCTGCTGCTGCTGCATCTATCTCATCAAATTAAATTCACACATACATTACACAATAATACTATGCTGCATAAATTTTCCTTTCGTGTGTTGTGGTTGTGATTGTTTGTCTTGTTTTTATAGGGTTTAGTCGAAAGGAATCAATAATAATCAATCTTATTGATATATTTGTACAGTTTTTAAAGGACATATATGTGTTGATTCAGGAATGTCCTTTTTTTTTTTTTTTTTTATTTGGGTGTGTACTATACTTATTTGTTTATATCAATTTCACAATTCAATTCATATATGTGGCACTCGAAAAATCTAATAAAAAAAGTGTGAAGATCATCAAATTAAATATTACATTGGACTTGAAGAATCCCACCGCCAAAAATGGACACTAATATTAGCATTTTGTATTCTATATTGATTATTGAAGTCACCTGCATACAGTCGCGGATCTAGAAAATTTTTTAAGTGGTGTCCTAAAAAATAGTGAAAGTTATATTAAAATTATGAATAGTAGTTACAACAAAAAATATCTAGAAAACTTGGTTGAAATGAATGATTGTGGTGCCACCATAAAAATTAAGTGGTGTGTACCAATACTAATTTAGTCATTAAAAATAAAAAAAAATCTATATTAAAATATCAGTTTTATCAATTTAAGTGGTGTCATGCGCCACCACTATGTAATACATACATCCACCCCTGACTGCATAAACAAAAAGATTATTTTGGATCTATTATGCACGCAGCTTTTGGGAACTTTAGCTTTTATTTCAAAATAAAATCCGGTTCTGTACACTAGCTTTTGAGAGTTTTCGGAAGCTACTTTCCAAATTTAATTAATTTTTCTCTTCAGATTATAATTTTTGACAGCTACAGACTACAACTACTTGTACCGATACTTATACAAAAACTGATAGCTACAGCTCCCAACAGCTCTCTACAGCTGCAGCTCGAAGCTACAGCCTGCAGCTCGACATGTAGAACAGACCTACATGTAAGGAACAAATAGTGTACAATCAATACATAGCTTTCTTGTTCCCAAAAAAGAAAAAAAAAACACACATAGCTTCTTTCTATTTATATGCATTCATGTAGCAAGAAAAAAAAAAAAAAAACAGTGTACGATCGGTACGCATATGCCTATTTTGCACATGAAGACAATTTATTTGTTTTGTCCAATGAATAAATAAACCATAACATTTCAACATCCCAAAGGCCAAAACCATCTTTTCATTTTACTTCACCATGAAGTATAGTCTTCCTCTTTTCTTATCCTATCTTCTCAACAATCATTTCACCTCACATGTGATGTGCCTTTACATATTATTATACTTATTATACTATACACTATACACTGTTACTCAGTCTTTAGAGATGAAAAGTTTACCCGTCGAGTCGGCTAAGGTATTACCCGAAGCAATGGAGAGATTGGAGTTAGTGGTGGCAGTTTCAAACAAACCGGCGGTTCTCCGGTTGGAACCTTTGCAATAATAATCTTTAATTAGTGATTGGATAGTCAATCCTTAATTTTGAACAATTTTATGAATGGGTTTCAATTTTCAGCTAATTTTATCTCTCCGTTTATCATGGACGGAAACAAAATAGCAACCCTCATTTACACTAAGGTTTGATAAATTCACCTAATGGTCAAGTCTATGATTTTTAATCTATATATATATTAAAGCATTAGTGAACAACCTATCCTAAATTTAATTTGTTGTCTCCATTTCCAATTTCTAATTTTTATAGATTTTTGCATTTTTAGTTTATTAATTTTGATTTTCACATTTATTTATTAAAGATTTTCAGTTTTTGAAATATATGGAATTTCCAATAATTTATATGGAATTCTCATAATCTTCACTTTTAAATATATTTGAAAGATTTGAAATTTAAAATTTGTAACTTTTATTTTATTTATTTATTTTGAATTTTAAAATATACTAATATTAGATTTTCACGTTTATTTATGTATTTATTCATTAGAGATTTATTCACTTTTAAAAAGATTTAAAAGATAGTATTTGAAATTTTATATTTTATATTTTATCTATTTTATATTTTATTATTCATCATTTATTTATTTAGATTTTAGTGCTGCATTTATTTTTTATTTATAGATTTTGAGTTTTTTACACCATAAGATTATTATAACATGAATATACATTTTCAGTTTTTGCACCATATATAATTATGAGGACGAGGTTTTGTACTGGCAACTAAAAATTATATTACGTTTATATTTCAAAATGATCATCATATTGTAATGCCGATAATTTTGTATAGTTTAGTAACAATTTTGGTTATATTTTTTTTGGTGTAGTAAATGATGTAATCAAAATGTACATTGCACATCATATTTATTTATTTCTATTAAAGATATATTAATGTGTATATGAAATCCAATTTTTAGTTTTTAAAAGATATTTATTTGGTAATTTTTATGGAATTCGCGGTGTATATATGAAACTTATATTATTAAAAGATACATTAATGAATATATAGAAAAGATTTGTACATATTAATTAATGAATATAGGCCATGTTTTTACAAATAAATGTCACTTCACCTAAAATTAATATACAATTATATAGTTGCTAATTTTAAAAATGCATTTTATAATTAAATCATTCTAATTGTATATAAAAATATTCTAAATAGTATAAATCTTATTTATATTTTATTATATAAAAAATAATTCAAAAAATTATACTCCCTCTGTCCCGTTAAAAGCGTCTCAAAACTTTTGGCCACGGTATTTTATGTGGGATAGTTAGTATTTAATATAAGGGTAGATTAGTGTCAAAGTGATGGTAAAATAGGAATTTATGTTATGTGATTGTAATGAGTTTTGAATTGTTAATTGATTTATTTATGTGTGATATGATAGTTGTGTGTTCGAAATTTTAATATATTTATTTATTATTGTGATATGATGGGAGTAGGTTTGTAGTTAATTATTTCCAAAAAGGGAATGAGACAATTGGAATGGGACGAACCAAAGACGAAAGTGGGACAGAATTAATGGGACGGAGGGAGTAATTTTTAAGAGAATTTTGAAAATTTATATTCTATATATAATTGGTTTAGAGTAAATTAGTTATTTTCGTAAAGCATATTATAAATAAAAGAATCGGGTGTATAAAGAGTTATTGGGATATGAATAGATCCATCAATAAATAAAGAAGGATTTTGTAATCTGGATTTTGGATTCCACTAGAGTGTAACGGGAATTCTAACTGCAAAAAACTTATCTCAGAAAATTATTTGACCTCTCTTCTCATTAAAATAAAGCTCATTATTTGGATAAAAAGTTTTGATTGGTGAAATGATTATTAGCCCGTCTGAATTAACCAAAATCCTCATTCGATTTCAATGGAAAAAAGTCACACTCGCATTTTATTTTAATATGACTATAAAAAAAAGTCAATGTCATCAATCTTTAAAGAATGTGGACTATGTCTTAAAAAGTCAGTTTTTATCCATGTTAGTGATACGTTGCAATATATCATGTCACTAGAAATAGGGGACTCCAAATATTAATATGTAATTAAAATGAATTAACCCAAGATACTACAAGAAATGTTGTTTATAATGAAAATTATATATAATAGAAATTTGCACAATGAATTCTTCATGTAAGTAATGGAAATTTGCAAATCGGGTATTGATCTTGGAGATGTACAATTAGATGTGAGATTTACATGTGATAATTTTATAAACTCTACGGGAGATCCTATAGCAACAATTGTTGAGATTACTTATACACATATAAACTGCACCACTTCAAATCAAGATATTTTTAAAGATATTACTATACTAATCCATATTAATGAGATTGTTAATACAATTAACGATTAGATCATGGAATGTATGTCTGCAAATGAGAATAAAATGCGAGTGTGATGAGAATTCTACCTGCAAAAAACTTATCCCATAAAAGTATTTGACCTCTCTTCTCATTAAAATAAAGCTCATTATTTGGATAAAAAATTTGATTGGTGAAATGATTATTAGCCCGTCTGAATTAACCAAAATCCTCATTGAAATTTAAAGCTCATTATTTGGATAAAAAATTTGATTGGTGAAATGATTATTAGCCCGTCTGAATTAACCAAAATCCTCATTCGATTTCAATGGAAAAAAGTCACACTCGCATTTTATTTTACTATGACTATAAGAAAAAGTCAATGTCATCAATAATCTTTAAAGAATGTGGACTCTATCTTAAAAAGTCAGTTTTATCCATGTTAGCGATACGTTGCAATATATCGTGTCACTAGAAATAGGGGACTCCAAGTATTAATATGTAATTAAGATGAATTAACCCAAGATACTATAAGAAATTTTGTTAACAATGAAAATTATATATGATAGAAATTTGCACAATGAATTCTTCGTGTAGGTAATGGTAATTTGTAAATCTGGTATTGATCTTGGATATGTATAATTAGATGTGACATTTACGGATGATAATTTTATAAACTCTACGGGAGATCCTATAGCAACAATTGTTGAGAGTACTTATACACATATAAACTGCACCATTTCAAATCGAGATATTTTTAAAGATATTGCTACACTAATCCCTATAATGAGATTGTTAATACAATTAACGATTAGATCATGGAATGTATGTCTGCAAATGAGAATGTACATATATCAGTTCCTAACAATATTTGTCAAGAGGATGAAAGCATAGATAATGCCAATGAATTATTTTCACTGAAATATCTAAACACAATCAATTATTCTGAATTATCGAATCATGAAATATAATTGAATTAGGATTGCATAGTCATGCTTATTAGGAATATAAATCCATCAAATAAAGTATGCAATGTAAATAGGTTGATAGTAACCAATATGCGGAACCATATTATTGAGGTTAAACTAATTTTTAGGAAACTATGAAAGTAAAAAAATTCTTGATTGGTAGAATAATTATGAGCCTAATTTAACCATTCCTCATTCGATTTTAGATGAGAAAATTTAAACTTGTAGTTTGTTTTGCTAGATTATAAAAAAATTCAATGCTAATCTTTAAAGAATGTTTGACTTTATCTTCCAAAACCAGTTTTTAGCTATGAACAATTATGTTGCAATATTTCGTGTCACTAGCAAGATGTGGCTCAAAGTATTAATATGCAATTAAGAATGATTAACTTAAGATATCATAAGAAATGTTGTTTAAAATAAAATTTATATATGACAGAAAATTTGCAAAATGGATACTCGATGTAGGTGATGGTAAGTCCGGTATTGATTTTGAAGATCTACAATCAGATGTGACATTTCCGTATAATATTCTCATAAATTATACAGGTGATCCTATAGCGACAATTTTTAAGATTACATATACAAATGTAAACTGCACCACTTCAAATTTAGACATTTTTAAAGATAGTACTATATTAGCCCATACCATTGAGATTTTCAAGAAAGAAATTTTTCTGAGGGAATTTTTCATATTATACTTAATACTTATATTCAAAGTTTGTTTAATTTTAATTTAAATTTCAAAATTAAATAAGAATATTATTTTAATAATTATTTTTATTGATTTGTTAGGTTTGTACTGGATAAGCCACAGAAGCAAAGGAAAATGATATAATATAATTTCTTAGAGGATTTTCTTACAGCTACATTTTGGTGCTGCAAGAAAATTGCGTTTAGCCAAAAATAGATTTTACTATATTGTTGCCTTTTGAGGTAATGAAAAACGCAAATCCAAACACTTTTTAATGATTATCTGATTATTGCGATTTGAAATAGCATAAACTCATCCAAACACTTAATTTTCTACAGCACGTTCTGTTAATTATCCGATTATCCATTTTCTAAATGCTACAACACTTTTTTAAAACGCACATCCAAATACCCTCTTAGTTAGTTTTAAAAATAGTTAAATTATATTATTATATACATCATCTTTCAAATAGATATAAAATCATTACATATTTTTCATTACTCAAAACATAATTCTTTTTATTATTTTATACAATATAAGTATATAATTTATATAAAATATATAATTATGCCCGTCGAGTCTCAACGGGTTACTTACTAGTTTTGTAATATAGATTTGGATCCGTCCTATTTATTCTTTTATCCTTTTATAATTTATGCATTTCGAACGCTCAAGGGAGCATTCCTTGTTAAAAAAATGGGTAGTTGACCTTTAAATTTAGTGTTAAATACTATTACTAAGTTTTGATAGGTTTGTAGTATAGCAATCTAATTTTGGAATAAAATGACTTCGACCCTTCATCTTCCCAAAAAAAATTGGCACTTAATAGTTGGGGTTAAAAATTGCATTATTTCAATAATAGTCTCTATGCCCTAATAAATTCATTTATTTATCCAAAAAATGTAACCGTTATATAACAAAGTTTTATTGTAGCCTAATTTAAAAATTACTCATAAATTTGTCACCAAAAAATTACTCATAAATTTATACTCCCTCCGGCCCGCAAATTTTGTCATGTTTGACTTTTTAGAGGTAATAACTAAAATAGGCCACCAGAAGGAGTTATTTCCACTTTTAGGCCACGATATTTTGATTTAGGAAAATAGGTCATTAGAAGGATTTCAGGCCTGAATTTAGGCCATTGGGCTGGAATTCGAGCTGCGATGGCCTAAAAATGGAAATGACTCCTTCTGATGGCTTATTTTAGTTTTTGTCAATTATTTTTTTTATTTTATGTAATTAAAATAAATAATACTCATTTTGTGTCATTATTTATGTCCTACTTTCTTTTCTTGTTCCAATATTTTTATTTTATTTTTATTTTAAAAATAATTAAATATTAATCGTCAAACCTATCCATCACCTTTTTTTTTTTTTGAGGGGAAATGTATTTTTATTCATAAACCCATCCAAGGGTATTAGTACACCAGGTACCAAAGAGGCTGGCTCCGTCTAAACAAATCCACAAATCCACAACAACAACCTAGGCCAGCAGCAGGCTTCCACATAGAATCAATCATCTCTTGTCCAAGCCAAAAAAACTAACAACATCAGACTTACTCAATCTACTAAAGACGTGCTCGCCAAGCATCATTCCGCAGCAACAAACGTCACCTGCTTCTTCCATGTATCCACAGTCTCGGAATGAAGCGCCCACCTTACTCCATCCCTTTTATGCTCAACCAGAACTCACAACCAATAAAGTCTGAAGCATAGAACCTCACAGCCATAATCAACAAGATTTCCTCAACAGCTTGCTATTCGAGAATAATACTCTAACAAGCAACAGTTAGATCCCCACACATTCCCAAAGATAAATAGTACCAGAATATTCTGCATCACAGTCAATTTAATACCACACCTCCACCTTACCCTCTTTGGCCGCCCCCTGTCGTGCCCATGAGTCCGCCATATGGTTGCGTTCACGAAGGATGTGCTGCACTCGTGCTCCTCCTGAGAATCTTAGGACATCAGTTACTGGTTTGACGAGATGACGGAATCTCCATGGAAACAGGTCTGGTCGGCACAGCCATTTCACCACATTGGAAGAGTCGCATTCGAAAACAATCCTCGGCAATGGGAACCCTTGATCTCTTAGTAAAGCTGTACACACTCGACTCACCGCAGTTACCTCTGCTTCATTAGAATCCGCTATCCCGATATAGTCTGACAGTATAAAGATTACCTTCCCCTCTTCGTCCCTAATAATTCCTCCAATTCCCGCTGTCCCCGGATTTCCTATCGAAGATCCATCGGTGTTAACTTTCCACCAACCCTTTTCCGGTCGTACCCATGTCAACCCACTACGTGGCACCCTCTGAATTGCCTTCCCTGTTCGGAACAATCCATCCGGAAATCCCCTCTCCAAGCTGCCAACATCCTGTGCAACCTCCTCCATCAGCACCTTCCACCACTCACATACTCTCCATTTAACCTCCTCAATTGCCTCCTTAACGTTGACAGATATGCCCTTAAAAACTTTAGCATTGCGGGTTTTCCAAATTGTCCATATCACAGCCAAGCCCGTGAGCCTCCACTGCATCTTTTTTCCTAGGATCGGACAAGCTCCCATAACCCAGGCCACTAAGCAATCAGCTCTGCCCGGCAGTACACATGGAAATCCAAACCATTCAATAATTTGATACCACATAGAGCATGCAAACTCACATTGACAGAACAGATGAGCTGCGGTCTCCACATCCTTGTCACAGATCGGACAATTAACCTCAACCCCAATCAAGCATCCCCTTTTTAACAGAACCTCTTTGACTGCAACTGCATCATGTGCCACCTTCCAAGCCAAAAGCTTAACCTTCATTGGTGTTTTTACTTTCCACAATTCATTCCACATTCCTGCTTTGTCATCTTCCTCCAGCCCAGGCGTCATACCCCAACATGATTTAGTTGTAAACCCCCCACCTCCTTCCCTTAGCCACACCACCTTATCCTCCAAGAAACGATTGAGTTTATACCTATTCAAGACCTGTACCAATGATACCCAGACCTCCAACTCCCAATCATACAAACGCCTTCGGAGATGAACTTTCCATTCCCAATTAAGTCCTACCCATTCCCCGAATTCCGAAACCCTACCAGATTGGTTTGTGGACAAAGCAAAAATTCTCGGAAATAATGCCTGAAGAGGTCTCCCCTCATCCACCCAAGAGTCTTGCCAGAATTTCGTCCTAAGCCCATTTCCTACCTGCACCATAAATCCTCCTCCGGACAAAGAACCATCCAGTTCTTCCCAAGCCTTACACACCCTTCCCCACATTGACCGACACTGTATAGTGCATGGTATCAAAGGCGATTCCCCCAATAATATTTTGTATTGATCACCTCTTTCCATAAGGTGTTCTCCCTCCCAAATCTCCATCTCCATTTCATAAGCAAGGCAGCATTAAATCGTTGACAGTCCCAGACCCCCAACCCCCCTTCCTCTTTGCGATGGCAGATTTTATCCCAGCATATGGTATGAATCCTCCTCACCCCGTTCCACTCATTCCAAAAGAACCTCCTTTTGAGATACTCCAACTTATTCGCCACTGTCTTTGGGATCTTGAACAAGGACATAAAGTAGAGTGGTAGACTGCACAACACCGATCTTATAAGGCAAAGTCTCCCCGCTTGGGACAACAATCTACCTTTCCATCCGGCGAGTTTCGTTTCGATCTTCTCTAGCACCGGTTGCCAGATCCCAATACTATTAATCCTCCCACCAATAGGTATCCCCAAGTATGACAGCGGCCAACCTCCCACTCCGCATCCAAAGATACCCGCTGCCTCCCTTTCTAATGTACTTGGACAATTAATTCCCAGAATAGTACTCTTAGCAAAGTTGATCTCCAAGCCAGTCGTATAAGACAAGCATTTCAGCAACCATTTGATATTTAATACCTGACCGATCTCCCCTTCACAAAATAAGATCGTGTCGTCGGCGTACTGTAGGTGGGAGATAACCGGCCCTCCTGTCCCAGCTGTCAATCCCGAGATCAGCCCCCTCTCCATTGCATTCTTCAACAGACAATTAAGCACTTCTGCCAACAAAACGAATAAGTACGGGGAAAGGGGGTCACCTTGACGCAATCCACGTTGCATTTTAAAATAGGGGGAAGGTGATCCATTTATCAACACCGCAGCCGTGACAGACTTAATGCAAGCCTTCACCCATTGCACCCATTTTGCTCCAAAACCCATAGCTTCTAGAACTCGGACTAAAGCCTCCCAAGATACCTTGTCATATGCTTTTGCAAAATCTAGTTTAATAACAAATCCTCTTCTACCAGCCTGTTGGGTCGAATGAATCACCTCCGCTGCCACCAAAGCTCCATCCAAGATTTGCCTACCCTTAACGAAGGCCATTTGTGATTGTCCCACCAAACCACTAATCACTCCCTGTAATCGCCTAGCTAAGACTTTAGTTACCATTTTATACATACTTCCAACGAGAGAGATGGGTCGATACTCGTTGAAGTACGTCGGCCTATTAACCTTCGGAATCAGAGCAATGAAGGATCCCCCCATCTCCTTGTCAATCCTCCCCTCCACTTCAAACTTTTTAAACACTTCCATAACCTCTCCCTTGACGATCTCCCAATACTTCTTAAAAAAACTGAGATTAAATCCGTCCGGTCCCGGAGCACGGTTGCCATCACAACTCCACACCGCCGCCTTCACTTCTTCCTCCTCGAAACTTCTTTCCAGCCATCCTCTACTGCCCTCCTCTACCCTCGGCAGCCTCAGGTTCTCGACATGAAAGATCTCCTCTCCTTGCTTTGAAAATAATGCTTTGAAATAATCCACTGCCGCCTGTTTGATTTCCTTAGGTCCCTCAATCACCATTCCATCCCTATGGATTGATCCAATAAAATTTCGCCTTCTATTAAGATTTGTAACCGCATGGAAATACTTAGAATTTTGATCTCCCTCTTTGAGCCATTTCACTCTAGATTTTTGGCACCATCTCCTCTCCTCCGCCAGCCATGCCTTCTTCAATTCCGCTCTCTTATGACTCCATTCCGCTCTTACCGCCTCCCCCTTTTTCCTCTAACTCCTCAATCTCTACCAACAATCTTTTAACACGATCCTCCACTGTCGAAGCCCAGTAACCCTCCCACTCGCGAATGACTTTCCTAAGCCTTCTTAGATTGTGGAACAGGCCGCTCCTCCCCTGAGAAACACCCTCCACCCTACCAGACCCCCCTCCCCCCCATGCTGCCTTCACCAACTCACTAAAGCCACTCTCCTCCGACCAATAGTTATAAAACCTAAATGGTTTAGGCCCCCAAGATTGCTCCCCCACTTCCAAAGCCACCGGGTAGTGGTCCGACAAGACCGAATCATAGCGTTTCTGAACCACATCCCTGTTGAAACATAACCATCACGGGGACACTAGGAACCTGTCTAACCTACTGCAAGCTCTACCACCTCTCCCCACCCAAGTGAATTGACCCCCCACCATAGGCAAGTCCACTAGACCAAGATTATCTATGAACCCCCTAAAGTCTCTACTCGAGCCAGGGTCTGCACTGTCACCTCTCCTTTCCTCCTCAGCCACCGTTGCGTTAAAATCCCCCCCGAGACACCACAATTCTCCATTCCCCACATCACACATACTAGCCAACAGTGCCCAAAACTCAGCCCTATCATTCCTATTGTTTGGCGCATGAACGCAAATGATATTAACCCTCCCCTCTACCTCCTTGATCGACCCTTTTAGCCACATATAGTGATGGCCCTGGTCTACCATCTCCAATGAACAGCGATCACAGTCCCAAATTGCCAATAATCCACCCGCATTACCCACCGCTGCCTGGAAACTAAAGTTACACCCCTTCGACCCCCACAACCGGTACACTAATCTCTCCCGAACTTCGCTCATCTTGGTTTCTTGAAGACACATAATCCACGGCTTCATCTTCCTACACAGTCTCATCAATGCCCTTCTCCGAACCCCTCTATTGAGACCCCTAAGATTAGAAGTTATTATTTGCATAGTAACATAGACCCTCAATCCAACCCACACACCTCCAGACTTATAATGCCCTAATCTGATCCCTCCTTACCCGCCTCACAGCCTCCTCCCTCCCTTTAATACACCCCAGCCCCAACAACGCCGCATAGTCCACCAACATTTCAGCTTTTGATAAATCAAGCAACCTAACCCCCTCTGACCCCCGAAAGGTAGTAAATTGCAGACTAGCAAAACTGTCCTCTTCATTGACCCTATGCTTCACATAACTCCGTTCACCTTGAACTCCTTTCAAAACTGATCTGCCCCCTTGTTTCCGCCCCCTCCGCTTCGTCCTCTCCTTCCAATGTAGAAGCTTAGCCATTGCATCCTCTACCGCTTCCAATTCCGGCCATGACTCCGGCCTAGAAGCCTCCGCCAATTCGCCCATCTCCGCTTCGTGTTCATCCTCTCCGGATACTCTCGCCCCTCGAGCTCCTTTACCCGGCCCATCCCTAGTTTCAATTTCACTGAGTACCCCAACTGTGCTATCCTTAGTCCCCTTTTCTTCTTCGTGACTCTGCCCCCCTTCTCAATATTACATAAGTCTGAGTAACCCTCCTCCACCCCACAATGGAAACAATTTCCTTTATCGCTCTCACCCTCTGGACTGCCAAACATCTCTCTCCCACTTAGATCACCCATAGTGTTAGGCCCATCACCCAATGTGTTCTCATCAGGCCCATTACCCTTAATATTCTCAATGGGCTCATTTATTGTTATTTCTACGAGCCCATTTGTTTTAGGCCCTGAGATCTCTTCCAGCCCCTCTCCCCCGATACTAGGCCCATGCATCATCGTCTCATACTCATCACCTCGATCTTTTCCCATTTCAGCAGACTTACTGTTACATTGAATCCTCAACCGTTCCTGGGGAACATAACCGCATGCCAACATAGTTTTATCATTAGTTCTAGCCGCCTCTACTGAAGAACTCGGCTCCCCACGTTATATAAATTCTTTTCCCATATTCAACTAAATTATAAATTAAAAAATAAACATATTTTATTATAAGTATCCCAAAATTTTCGGACATGTACTTAAGGGATAATTAATATTAAATACAAGGATATATTATGGTTAAAAATATAGCTTAAGATTTTATATAATGTGGTTGTAATGAATTTATAATTTAAATTTATTTATTTATGTGTGATTTACTGATATATGGTTGTAGGTTGGATGAGAATTATTAATGGTAGTGTGTTTGAAAGTTTAATATATTTATTTATTAATGCGATATGATGGCTATATTCGGTAATTAATATTTAATTATTTTTAAAATGGAAATAATTGGAACAAGGAAAAAAGAAAGTATGCCATAAATAATCACTACAAGAAAATCTGGCTCCACCGACCGAAACCACCGACCGAAAAGGGACGGGTAGCCGGCACCGACCGGTGCACCGACCGCATTATGCGGTCGGTGCAAAAAGAGCCGTTATGGGGCCCGTTGGTCAGCCACGACCGGTCCACCGACCGACTAGCAATTCGGTCGGTGGCACCGACCGCCCCACCGACCGCATATGCGGTCGGTGGCCTAGGTTAAAAACCCCCAAATCGGGGTAAACAGGCGCCGTAGCCCCATTTCCCATCCCCCTCCATTTTTACTCTCCCACCCGGTTTTCACTCCTTTCACCACCACTCCGCCGACCACCGCCCACACGACCACCTCCGGCGACCATCTCCCCCCCATTCGAGCGCCGACAGCTGGGGACGACTCGAACAACTTCGACCGAGGCTGTCACCGCGCATCGAGGAGCTTCGAGCGGAAGCATCCCCATTCCGACCACCCCCTCCCCCGCCGCTGCGACCACCGCCGCATCCCTCAGCGTCGCCGACGTCCTGCCGGAGCGCCCTCTGCCGAGCACCGCCGCATCCCTCAGCCATTCCGACGTCCTGCCGCCCGCCGGAGAGCCCTCTGCCGAGCACCGCCGCCACGTCCGCCACTCTCCTTCCCTCTCGAGCAGTCGATTGAGGTAATCGATTGTAACATTTATGCTCTTATTACAATTTTCATTCGATTTTGTGATTTTTGATTTTGCTCACATTAGTGTGTTTTTGGAATTGTATTTCCTTGTTCTTTGAATGTCATTGGCATAGGGATAGCTTAAAATGCATATAGATTCCTTTTTGGGATTATCCTTAGCAAAAGTTGTGAAAAATTAAAAAAAATTAAAGAAAAGCTGGCAGCCCATGTTTAATATAGTTATTGGAATGAAAATTTAGATATCGTAAATTTTGGGCACATAATCATGATCCTTGCGTCGAATAGATGACTTTTCATATATGATATGCGAAATTCGGAGTTATTATGATATAGTTATGTCATTTTGAAGTTTATTTCTTATTAACTATTGAAATTGGCGTATTGGATTTGAATTTAGCGATGTAGAATGATTTTGGTTTCGTATTGGATTTAATATTGGATTTTGAATTAATCAATTTGGATGTTGTATTCTATGTTATATATGGTGTGGTAATGTTATTCCTTTTTTTTAATATCGTATAGAACTCGAATCATATTTACATATAGTGTTGAACTTTAAGTATTGTTGTTGTTCATTTCCTAAACAATACGTAGTGGAGATTACACATTATTATTTTTTTCTTATTTGGTTTATATGGGATTGAATAATTTGGTAGTTTGCCCAAACCACAAGTGGTGTGTTTGTTTTGGAGATTGAACAAATTAGATTGAACAAAATGTATAAGGATTGAATTCAAGAATTGGAGATTGTGTCCTATTGAAGTTTACTTGTTATTATTTTTAAAAATTGGTGTGTAGGAGTTGATTGTGGGTCTTCGCTTGTGTCCTAAGAGTGGCTTACATTTAATTTATTTTGTTTTTGTTCCTCTTTTTCACTTTATTAAATTTCATATTATCAGACACATTTGGGATCTTAGTTGGATAGCTGTACACAACTCACCGGGCGATTCTCTTGTGATCTCTTCAATAACAAGGTAATGTATTTTGATATTATTATATATTAGATCTATAAGGCTTAAATTAACTAAGCTTTCTATTTATTATACTAATTTATTAATGCATAAGTAGTTTTCATACTGTAAAAGTAGTTTAAAATTAACTAACCAAATATTGTATAGGATTAATGCAAAAGTAGTTTAAATTCTTCCAAATGTGTGGATACGGTGAATGGATGCGGTAGGATTATTGGTGCACTTGTTGATTTGGTTATTGATTTGGGTTTTAAAAATTTAAGTTTACGTAGCATACTGAAAAAGGTTTACTTGTGATATTAAAAAATTAAATGTGGACAAACTAAATGAACACAATGTATTGATGAAAATTAGTTCCCTTTAGTGGCATCTTGCCATATTTGTAGGTGATGGACCGTAGTTGGATGTACCGTGGTCGTCGTGAAATTGGAGTTGTCACATCAGAATTTATAGGAGGAGTTGAATCTTTCTTGCGTATGTCTCATCGAAACCCAAATGTCGATAGGGCCCAGGGAAAATTAAGGTGTCCGTGTAGGCAATGTAAGAATAAATGTTATCAAACTGACAATGACATCAAGTATCATCTACAAGCACATGGATTTGTCCCTAACTACGAAAGGTGGACGTGTCACGGAGAGCCACACCAATTTAGTCGGTATAACGATGCTGATGATGTTGACACTTCGTCTGTGAATGCTCCTGTGAATGATTACATTCAAATGGTGTGCGAAGGAATGGGATTTGGTATTCCCGACAGTACTCCACGCACTCCGGATGATGAACAGAGGCAACCTGAGGAACCCAATGCAGAAGAGAAGTTGTTCTACAGTATGTTAGAGGCCGCAGACAAAGACTTGTGGCCGGGCTGCAAGAAAATGACCCTGCTATCAACAGTTGCAAGGTTGTTAAATATCAAAGCCGAACACAACTTATCAGAGAGGTGCTTCGATACCTTATGCCAACTCATCCTTGATACACTCCCTGATGATAATGCTATGATTAAGAACTTTTACGAGGCAAAGAAACTACTTGAGGGATTGGGGTTGCCTGTTCAAAAAATCGACTGTTGTGTGAAGGGGTGTATGTTGTTTTGGCGCGAAGAAGCAACTTTAGATAGATGTAAGTTTTGTGACGAGCCTCGGTACAGGGAAACGAATTCTAATTCACGGATTGGACGGAAGTACATGTTTTATTTCCCACTTAAAAACAGATTAAAAAGGTTGTATGCATTGGAGGCAACGGCGGAGCACATGTCTTGGCATATCGGACATACGCATGGGTCGTCTGGGGAGATGTGTCATCCATGCGATTCGAAGGCATGGAAACATTTTGACACATGTCATCCAGAATTTGGTGCTGAGGGACGGAATGTGCGATTAGGCTTATGTACGGATGGTTTCCAACCATTCGGTCAGTCAGGCTCTCAGTACTCATGTTGGCCAGTGATTTTAACTCCTTACAATCTGCCTCCCGACATGTGTATGAAGGATGAATACATGTTCTTGACATGCATTATTCCCGGGAAGTCAAGTCCCAAGCAGGGGATTGATGTCTATTTACAGCCCTTAGTTGCCGAGCTGTTGGAGTTATGGGAGGTTGGGGTCACAACATACGACAGATTTTCAAAACAAAACTTTCAGATGAAGGCGGCCTTAATGTGGACCATTGGAGATTTTCCTGCATATGCTATGTTGTCAGGTTGGAGCACATATGGAAAGACTGCATGCCCGGTATGTATGGACGAAACTGAATCTATTAGGCTTAAAGAGGGTGGCAAACAGTCGTGGTTTGATACTCACAGGAGATTCCTTCCTTCAGATCATATCTTTCGAGTTGATAAGGCTAAATTCAAGAAGGATCGTGAGGAACACGGTTTGCCACCAAGGTATAAGAGCGGCGAAGAAGTGTTGGAAGAAATAGAAAGGCTTGGCCTACGTCGTGTCACAGAATTAGGAGCAGATGTGGAGAATTCATTAATCAGTAAGACGTGCGGGTGGAAAAAACGGAGCATTTTTCGGGATCTACCTTATTGGAAAACAAATTTGATACGTCACAATTTGGATGTCATGCACATTGAGAAGAATGTGTTTGAAAATGTTTTCAACACTGTCATGGACGTTCAGGGGAAGACAAAGGACAATGCCAAGGCACGCGAGGACATTGTGACCTTGTGTAACAGGCCTGAATTGCATAGGGATACTCGTATGGGCAGATATCCAAAAGCAGTGTATACAATTGACAAGGAGAAGCGAGATACATTCTTGAAATGGGTTGGAGGGTTAAAATTTCCTGACGGTTGTGTGTCAAACCTGGGCAGATGTATAGACATGAACAAACATAGAATGTTTGGTATGAAAAGCCATGACTGCCATATTTTCTTACAACGTCTTCTACCAGTTGGATGGCGTGAGCTACTTCCGAAGAGTGTGTGGGAACCAATAACAGAATTGAGCAACGTTTTTCGGGCCTTGACTGCGAAGACAATCAAAGTTGCAGATGTGGAGAAGTTAGCGATAGACATTCCAATTGTTATATGTAAGTTGGAGACTATCTTCCCACCTGCATTCTTTGACTGTATGGAACATCTACCTGTGCACCTACCTTATGAAGCTAGTCTTGCCGGTCCTGTTCAGTTTAGATGGATGTACCCCTATGAAAGGTAAATTTAATATCATTATGTCTTTACTTACGTTAAAAAAACAACTTTAGTTTCCTTTTCATAGACATGAACATAATTTCGTTGAATAATCTCTTATAAATACTTGAATCGATTGAAGAGAACGGTGCGCAACAAGGCACATGTTGAGGGTAGTATTTGCAACACATATATGGTCCGGGAGGCGTCGATTTTTTGTTCTCATTACTTTGAGAAGCATGTTTTCACTCGTGAGAGAAATGTGCCGAGAAATGATGACGGTGGCATAATTCCTTACGACGAAGTCCTTCCTAGTGTATTCAAACATGCGGGACGTGCACAAGGAAAGTCAATGAAGAGGCGTTTGTCCGAACAAGAGTTGATAGCCATACACAAATACCTCCTTTTAAATTGCAGAGAGATCGAGCCGTATTTAGAGTAAGTGTACTTCAATCCTTTCGAATCATGTTCATGTATGTAATACCGTTCTACTGATCAATGTCGATATTTAATATAGGAAATTCTCGGAGCAATTGCAAGAAGAACGCGGGGAAATAAATGAGACAGAAATTTGGGAAGCTATATCGGACGGTTTTGCTAGGTGGTTTGAGACCTATGTTGTGGATAATCCACCTGAAAATCCATGTATGCGTCACGTAGCACAAGGCCCACTTCCCATTTGTACATCATATCCTATGTACTTTGTAAATGGGATGAAATTTCACACAGAGTCCCATGGCAGACATAGAACGACTTACAACAGTGGTGTTTGCATAACCTCGACTGAGCATGGAGACTACTATGGCATCATCGAAGAGATTTTAGTCGTAGAGTATCCTGCACTGCCTATGAAGCAAACTACATTCTTCAAATGTAGATGGTTCGATCTGCGTGAAGGGATTGGGACGCGAACTCATACAAACTACAAGCTTGTAGAAATCAACCTCTCTAAGTCATTGAATGTCTACGAACCTTTCATCTATGCTATTCAAGCGGAACAGGTGTGCTATGTATCCTTCCCCACCACAAGACAAATTGCGAGCAGGAATGAGTGGGTAGCTGTGTATAAGGTCAAACCTAGAGGTGTGATAACCGTGAGACCCGGGGAAGAACCTACTGATGCATTCCAAGTTGATGTTCCAGAGCAACTTGGTATCGAAAATTCCAATATAACGTCCAGACGAGAGCGACTAACAGACGATATCGTCGAATACGTTGATCTTCAGCCGGATGAGCATAGCAGTTCAGAATCCTCGATGGACACTAGTTCTCATTCAGATGAGACTGATACGGATGATCCTTCACAGGATACTTCGGATGATGATTTCGAAGCTTGAAATGTGGTTAACTTGTTACAGCTTGTACAAAATATTCTAAATTACATTCTATATTGAAATTCATTGCACATTCTAATTTTATCGTCTTTAACTTTACAGATGTCCGACCGTAGGGGTGGCTCGTCGTCGAGTTCAGCACGTGGGTCAGGATCCCAGAGAGGCCGCCCGCGACATATCTTCTCAGGTTCACAGCTCGCGGAAGCTTGTAGGCGGGCGTCACAGGCATTTAGACGTCAGGTTGCAGGTATTCAAAAAAATAAAACCCAAATGATGTTAAATACAATTTCTTAATGTATATTCTTGAGCTCAAGTTACATTCTTTCCATTAATGATGTTTGAACACCAGGTGCTACATCCAGCCCGGAGGAGCAACCACTTGATACACCTGACACTTCTACTGCTGTTCCAGAGACACCCCCCCCTCATACTCCAGGTACAAAGTATAATATATCATGTTTACTTACGTTCAACAAAAATCAAATTATTTTATGTTGTGTTGTTAGGATCGGTGAGTTCGGCACTTGAGGCTCCTCCTGTTGTTCAGCATGATCAGCCAGGTCGTGAGCGGTTGCTCGTCGAGCCAAAGCATGGGGTGTAAGTGAATTATTTTTTAAAGTTATATCCTTCCAATTCACTGTAATTAAGTCTATGTTTTTAAAGCATGACCACATGTTGAACAAATTTCGTTGTTTCCAGTATTGAGTTCGAGAATGCATTGGTTCGGAAGATTACAGACATATACTCCCTGCGATCAGATATGAATGGGATCAGTTGGGGTAAAGTAACCCAATCGACGAAGGACTTCTACTGGGGGGAGTTCCAGGTATGATGCAAGTTTTTATTTAGTTCTAGCTATTTATGTACTATTCTAAGTAACATTGTGAGTGAACATTCATGATCTGCAGAAAGTTGCTCGTTGGGCACCGGAGCATGCATTAGCGGTCCGGAAGGAGTGGGAGAAGAAGAATATTGCACGGTATTTTATAAATTTCCTTTGAATTTGTGATTATACATTCAATTATAATTTATCTTACTTTTTTTAAAATACCAGATACAAGGATTACACGCTCGACATCAGGAGCAAGAAAAGACCAATGCCATCAGACGAGCTGGTTGCACAGAATTGGGCCCGTATATGGGATTCAGCTGCTTTTAAGGAAAAATCAAAAAGGGGCAAACTCAACAGGCGTCGAGGACAGGAGGATGCACCAGCCCTCCCCACGCACACTGCTGGACCAAAGACATTTCGGGCCACGAAGGAAAAATTGGTATGCTTTCACTGTGTTTTTATTTTTTTTTCTTAATTCTATTGTTTCATTTCCAATTGTTCTTACATTGCATTAAATCTGAATTTTGCAGTCAGCTGATCAAAACAGGACTGTCCCTCTACATGAGCTACACGCTCATACACACACACGAAAACATCAAAAGGACAACTGGATTAGGGAGCGGTCACAGCAGGTTCAGGTAAATGTAGTTATTGAACAATTTCACTTTAAATATGGCACATTCATCCTTTAACACTTTGTTAAGTTACATTGTCCATTGTTATTGACTCTTCAATTTGAAATATAGGAGGAGTTCGATGCAGTGACCGAAACATTGACCCAGGACCCGACGATTGGCCCAAACTTCGATCCCGATGACGTCTTCTACAATGTCGCCGGCGGACATGACAGACGCAACGCAGTGTATGGGCTAGGCTCGATTGCAAAGTCCTTTAGGCCCGGTGCCAGTGACGATATCACTCCCCCCCCCTCAAGTTCACAGTTTGTGACACAGGAGCAGTTTGAGGCTTACATGGATAGAGTTGAGAGGCTGTCCCAGACACAGATGACTATGGCTGAGCAGCTGGAGAGAGTACTTGGAGTTAGAGGGCCTCGATCCCCAGACCGTGGCGATGGGGATGATGACCTTGGAGGTGGCACCGATGGAGGTGATATTAGTGTTCACTGACCTTTATGCATTTCTATGTATTTGATGTTGGGGATTTGTGTTTGAATTATTTGTAGGATGGTTGGTTGTATGCTTGGATGTGCTTAGACTTGGTTTTGGTGTGATTATACTTAGTTGGACTTGTTGTGGATTGGAGTATGTTTTGTTGACGGTGTATGTCGATCTAGATTGATGTATTAATGTATTTTTCAAGTTAGTGTCATGGTTTGATGGTTGTATGCTTGGATCTAGATTGATTTGTAGCAGGTTTTTTCAAGTTAGTGTCATGTATTTGGTGTTGGGGATTTGTCTTTGGATGGATTGTGCAGGCTAGTTTTTTGGCAGGTTTGGCTGCAGAAAACAGCACTGCTGTTGTAGGGATTTGGCTCCCACCGACCGCACATGCGGTCGGTGCAGTGGTCGGTGACCGAACCGGAACCAAGTCGGTTCAGCCGGCCACCGACCGAAAATGCGGTCGCCGACCGGGTCGGTGGAAGCAGGTCCAGGAGGACCAGCTCTTTCTCCACCGACCAAATTTGGGGGTCGACAGAGTGGTCGGCGGACCGTACCGACCACACAGCGGTCGGCGGACGTGTCGGCGAATCCGCCGACCGCATGTCTACGGGTCGCCGGATGGCCGCCTACCACGACTTCGCCGACCGACATTTGCGGTCGGTCGGCCGGTCGGTGGGCTCCGGGACGACCCGTGTCCTGAGCCCACCGACCGCAATTTCGGTCGCCGCAGGGAAAAATTCTTGTAGTGAATGGCACATAATGAGTATTATTTATTTTGATTAAATAAAATAAAAAATAATTCAAAAAAACTAAAATATGCCACCAGAATGAGTCATTTCCATTTTAGGCCATCGCAGCCCGAATTCCAGCCCAATGACCTAAATTCAGGCTCGAAATCCTTCTAATGGCTATTTTCCCTAAATCAAAATATCGTGGCCAAGAAGTGAAAATGATTCCTTCTTTTGGCCTATTTTAATTATTACCTCGACTTTTTATATTGTTCATTATTTAACTTTGACTCAATATTATTGCAAGTGTATATTTGAGAAAAATAATCAAGTTCCGTCATGTTAGAATCGTATGATAATGTATTTTTAAAATATGTATTTTACATATAATTTTTTATTATACATATTTGAGATATTTACAGTTGAAAGCGTGCATTCAATTGTGTACAGAAGTCTAGCAAGACAAGTTAAATGGGAAGGAAGGAGCATTAATTTTAAAAGGTCAAATTAATAAAATTAAAATATTTGATAATAATTTAAGTTGAGTGTTTCAATTATTTGATAAATATTAAATTTTTATGGACAAGATTCTAATAAATATTAAATTTTTAATATTTATTATAATATAATTCTCCCATTTACGTGAAACTGATAATTTCACCTTTTACACTGTTTATTCGTAAATATTGACCAAACCTGTTTATTGTAGATATAAGGAATAAAGCACATACTATAGATGAGTGTTACTGCAGAATAATGAGATATTGTTATGTTCGTTTAATCATATAGTTCTACAATATTAATTTTTTAATTTTATTTATATCATTATATATATAATAACAACATACCTCAAATCCACACATAGTTTCCCGCCTAGCTATTTTTACACTAAATTCAACAATTTTAATCCTCTCTCACACACATTAAAAAATTTACGAAAATGCCATTATCAAAAAAAATAAATCCGAAAATTTAGTCTCCACATCACCTTCACATTTTCCATGCAAATTTTAATCATTTTCCATGCACCATTAATGTTATTCATTCGATGCATCTCATTTCCTCTATTTTTTGGTAGTATATATATGCCCTCTATTGAGTGGTCTTTATCATTCAAAGTAGGTAACTCTCTTTTATAATGATGTTGTTTTTTTGTCATTCTTTTCCTATCCGTATTTTCTCCCTCTCTTCACTTTCCTTGAATATTAAATATAACATCTTTAAATTATATTGTTTTGATATTTTTCATTTGTGCTTTTTGAAACCATTTGTTCATGTATGACCTTTTTCTTTTTCACAGTGATCAATTTTTTTCTTCCGTTTTCGGTTTCACTCGGTAGTAGCAAGGTATGAAAGTTGAGCTGTATTTTTTATTTTTTTCTTATCAAATACTGCTCTATATTGTTCATTAAATTTTTTCTACCTATTTTGGTAGTAATATTTTTTTTTGTTCTTTCGAAATGCAGTGATGTCTTTGGGAAACGTTGAATGGTTGAGTGGCTTGAATGCATGTGCATCAATATTCTTCCCGAAAAGGGATGTTGGCAAGGGTGCAAAGGCATTTATCACCTACATACGTGATAAGAAAATGGTCCATTGGGATGAAGAAGACCTAGAAACATTTAGGGTGACTTTGGAATTTTTCGATGTTGCGGATCGTGAGATGGAGATCGTCTATGTATCCTCTGATTTCATTGATGATATGAAGGATATTTTACATCGTGTGAAGTCCTCTGTGAATCGCTTGAAAGAAAGGAGGAATGCAGATTCCATGTTTTTCCAAATTCCATCCTCGACCGTTGAGAGCACTGTCATCTTCATGGAGTCCTTTCTTAAGAAAATATCAGATGTTTTTTTTAATGATGGAGTTCCTTATGTCTCTAGATTAGAGGATGTTTGGTTTCTAACTGTTCGTCCCCGCCTTCGAAGGATGTTGGTCAAATATGGACCCGGGGTATATCATGATCCTTTTTAATATTTTCGATGTATGGTGGAAGATGTAGTAATGATAAGTTTGTGTAATTCCCCTTTGTTTATCAAATTATTACTATTATTTTCTGTATTATGTCCAATTTTGAAAATATGAATTATGTATATATTAGTTAATAAATATAAAACTGTAATTTTTTTTTTGGTAAAATCGTGTACTAAAATTATTTTTGTTGGTCAAGTGTTTAGTTGATTATTGGCATACTTTAAATTGTAACTTTGTGTATTGGAAAATGTTTTGTCTGCGTAGCAGTACATCGAAGTCAATAGATTCATGGCAGTAAGTTACCACAATTGTGTCAATGTATACAAATTTATCATTCCATAATTAATATATTTAGATATTTATTCTTTCATTTATTGTTAAATACTTTTTAATTATATATCCAATATTGAACATCTCTATTTTTTTTTCGGGGTAGAACATCTGTATTTTCAAAATATTAATAATACAGTGTGTTGATAACTATACTACTTAAAAATATAAATATGATGTCAATATTTGAAATTTGCGACGAGACACATCTTTTTCTTTTGCTAATTATTCTTCTCTTACTTTATATGAACAAACATGATTATTTTTACGTAATTCCAATTTGATTATGTATAATTGTGGGGTTAAGGAAATAAATATAATTCCGCTGAAAATTCATATCCGGTGATTCATATTAATTCAATAGAAGTCATAACAACCTCAATATATATATATATATATTTATATATATAATATATAATCCAAATACAAGTCAATCTCTCTTGACAAATACTCCAAAACGAAATGAAAAGTAAATTAATTTGTTCCTAATGTCATCAGCCCATTCCTCTTCCAGATTCTCTAACTTATCCGCCGAATACTTTTGGTATCTGATGTTTAGGGAATTGTAGAGTATGTCCATCTCATCCGTTGTTGACGTAAAAATATACTTGGGAATGTAAAGCATATCTGGATTTTTCCCCTCAGAATACTCGACCCAATTGTATATATTCTCCTTATATTTGTCTGTTGTTTCCTTGAGCTTTATGATGAAATTGTTTGCGGCATCCGTAAAATCACATACTTTTTCTGCACGCTCCAAGAATTCCACAACATTGATAACCTTTGTTCGGTCTGGCTGGCTTAGTGGTGGTTCGGTTTCGGATAATATCTTTGTTAGTATTTCTCTGCAGTCGATTGCATATTTGCCTCTTGGGAAAGTAGGCCCTAATTTTTACGCATCCAAGCATAAGAGAGATTAATCTATAATAATTCATTTTCATTAGTTATGACAGTTACTTACCTGCGTAGCGTAGAAGACGATTGATTTCTCCGATTTCAACCTTCCAGTTCCTGACGGACATCTTGAACTCTTCGATTTCAGAGTTGGTTGAAGATTGATGTGTATTTGGTTCATTGTAAGCGAATTTATAGTTGTTGCTTCATCTCAATGGGTTTCACTTTATACCTGGAAATAATGTTCATTTATTATCCGTTTCTGCTTCGTTGGAGTTGTGCATTGTTACATTTCTTAAGCAATTACTATGAATGCAGCTGATTATGTATGATGTGACTAATCAGCTTATACTACCAATGCATCGGATTTGTACCGTCTGGCTTCGTGCATTAAATAATGTGCAAATCAGAAACAGTATAATGGTTGGTTTAGTATTTATTTATGTTTATGATATATAATGGAATGTATTTGTTTAACTTTGGTTATATCAATGATTCAATTGGACCGGTGTATTTTATTAATTATACTGCTACATGTACTGTTCCTATTTAATATGATATGGTAATATAAAATTAGATAATACTTTCATTGTGGATTAAAAAGTATTTAAGTTGTCAAACCAATAATTTAAATATGATTTTATTTAAAAATATGTAATTATTTTCTTTGCCTTTAACATAATAGAATAATATCGTGTACATACACTATCGAAATTTTTAATGTGTTTTATAGACTGTCAATTTTGAACATCTAATTTCATTATGGAAATATTATTCAATTTAAGTGTATTAGAATATGCAAAATCAAATATTACCATTTTAATATCTGTGATACTCTATGTTTTCTACTACCGTCATTTCAATATCGACTACCGAGATATTATATATGTAATGATTATCCACTACCGTCGTTTCCATATCTTTGATTTTTGCAGGTGGACATAAATGTTGCCAATTGATTACTGATTTATATCGATTTTTCCAAACATTTACCACTCACGTCATTATTATTTTCGACTGTTCAAATCAATAATTTTTACCATTTCCCGTAAAGATCAGATATTGTAGCAGGAGATTATTTGTTTTGTTTTTCAAAGCAAATCTTAAAAAAAAAATTTATTACTTTTTTTCAAAATTTATGTTTATTTAATTTAAGTGGCAAATGAAACGTATACAGTTTAATTATAAATGTATTTTTTTTTGATATTGTTCGAAATCATAGTCCATTTTAATCACATTAATTTTATATGTTTTTGTTATTATTTGAAATCCTTATCAGTATTTTATATATTGGTATTAAATTATCATATATATTTCCTTTATCATTGAAAATTATCTATTCACTCGAAATGTCTTTTCGTGGAGTCCTTTCAATACTCAATATGAATAAAAAATTTAATACGATAGTGGGGTTCATTATATACTATTAAATTACATTAATTGTGTTGTGTCTTCAATTTTTCGATTTATTGCGTTTATTTTATTATTTGGAATTTGAAATGTATTTTCATCGTTTTTGAATAGTGATCTATACTAAATCTTGATATGCTGTTATAATTCTTTTACCTACCCATCCGTTCTCCATTGTTTAAATAATCCTTTCAATACTCAAGATCTATCTATTGTGCTCTGAAATTATTTCCAGACGATGGAGGATGATGATTCAACAACGAGGTATTATGACAATTTCGGTCCTTTCTTTGATAATTGTATAGTGTTTTATATGTTGAAAAATTTAAGTTAATATCTTTATAGACGATTAGTGGATTTACCTAGAGATATCTTGGGGAATATATTATCTCGCGTAGCTTCTGAATCCGTGGAGGAGCTCTTCAAAGCTGCCCGAAGGTTGGACAAAAGTTATTTTGATATATTTGTATAAATTGTTCTTATATCTATTTTCATTTTGAACTTTATCATTTCCATATATTTTTAACTTAAAATGTAGCTGTCGGGCTTTGTATGCTTCAAGCAAACATTCTATGGTGTACGCGAGTTGTTGTTTGGATAAATTTTTGTCCTGGGAAAGTGGCCGTTATTCTGAAGAACAAATGGAATTTTTTGACATGTGCTGGACGAACAATAACAAGACACTAAGATTGAACGAAGCAATGGTATTATATTTCAAATTTATGAATTCAAATTTTTTTTTTCTTGATGGTTAATATTAAGATTTTCTTTTACAGGAAGCATTTAGAAATCATGGTGACGTTGAAGCTGCATTCGTTATTCTAGATGATGGTATTCGTGTCTCACATAAACCATCTATTTATGTGAAGATGATTATGTTGCTGAGTTTAGGAGGTGCACAGCAAGTTGCCGAAGGACTTCGTCTTCTGAGTCGTATTTCCGCAGATAAGAAGAAATTGGTTTCAATTAGGTATAAAGTTATTAGATGGTTCAGTGTGAAGAAAGATTTCCCCCACCTGTTTCATGATAGACAATCTTTTATGCTATGTGACGATCGTGACCATGTATTTTCACTTACATATGGTTTGCTAGATAGGGATTATACGGTTTATAATAGGAGTTGCTTGAAGTGTATTGCAACTACCGAATGTCGTGCTTTCGTTCCTGGTGGTAGGGGAAATATTCCCCTATTTTGAACACTTTGTATTTTCTTTCTATCGATATGGATTGCTGCTGTTTTTAATTGTTTGGTTGAATGACCTGTTTGAAAGATTTATTTTTGTCTAAGAAAATTTAATTATGTTTCAGTAATCTTTTTTCATAAAGTAGTATTGTTTGATGGAAAAAAAAAAATTTCATTAGTGCGTGATAGAGTTAAAGTGGACCAACTATTTTTTTTTCTTATTACAATATATATATAATTTATAATACAATTTTCAAATAATTTATTTTTACGTAGTTATAAAATTAAAACAATTTTTTCTTATTATTTAATATGAAAGCTTTATATATCAACTGAAAAAATTAGTCTCCTATATGGTCAAATATAATATATAGTTTTTGATGTGTGTTGGTTCAAATTTACTGACCAAGCGCAGGTTAATGGTTTATACCATTGTAACACAATTTGAACTTCAAAATAATTGTAATATATTAATACAATTCGAATTCAGTCAGTTTGAATTTATAGTTCACGTTAAGATGCATTTTTTTTTTCTGTTTTTTTATTGATAAAAACTACCTTTCGTGCAAATCTTATAATTAAGTCGACGGACCTTTAAGTTCCCATGTATTGAATGATGCATCCTGCATTAATTTATGTATTAATGTACATTGTTAGAATAACATAATAATTAACAACAATATAAAATGACATCCCAAGTTAAATAGTTGATAACTCTTGATATACAGTACTACATTAATATTTCTTTTATTCATTTTTCCAGGTTCATGCGACTGTACACGTCCTTTTACTTGAAATCTTGCCTTTTCGGTTCAATACTTCTATATATATAGTTCGATTATTAAGTTCGTTTATTATATTTTTTTATTGCAGACGTTTCTGGATTTATGCTATGCCAAATTCTAACAAACCACCACTGAAGAAACGGAGGCTCTTAGATTCCTGTCCAGTAAAGAATGAAGTTGGACGTCGTAAATCTATTACTGATATGCCATGGGATGTTCTTGGAGAAATATTGTCCCGTGTTTCTGCTTATTCTTTGAAGGACATGTTTAATGCTGGATACAGGTTGTTTCTTATTATAACTTTTTATTTTTGTCTTTTCCTTTTTTTACGGTGCACTTTGCACATCATAAATTGTGACTACTATCGATATGATGGTTACACGTTTTCCAGTTGTAAGGCTCTCTACCGTGCTACCAATCATCCATTGGTTTATTCACGATGTTGTATGGATCATTTTCGATGGTACCCATGGCCAATGAAGGTTCCTGCTAAAGATTTATTCTATTCAAGATGTGTGGACCGTGGTAACAGAATGCCTTTTCTGGACATTTCTTTGGTATGTATTGAATAAACAAATCAGTTGGGTAATTTATTACTTTTTAGCATTACGTATGTATATTACTGATAGTTTTGTTGAATAATGCAGGACCGTTACGCTACAAGTAATGATTTGCGTGGTGCACTGTCAATTTTGGACGACTCTATTAATCAGGGGCACATTCCCTCAGTATATTTAAAGTGCATTTTCCTATTGAGTTCTAACGTCGATGTTTATTTAAAAGAAGCCCTAATGCTGCTGTCTTCAATATTTTGTGATAAGAAGCTGTTGGTATCTGCAAGAGTAAAAGTCCTGCGTTGGTTCGGCACGAGATGGGACTTTCCAGATTTATTTCGATTTACAAATGTGAAGGTCTTTTGCGAAGATTATGACCATATTTTAAGCATGTTGCGTGTATGGACGGATAATGATTACGAGCGATTCGATATCAAATGTGTAAATTGTATTGCTACCCGAGAATGTTGGCTTTTTCGTCCAACTAATGTTAATTTTAGTGTATAATTTTGTACTCCCTTGAAGATTAATCATTATATGTTAACAAAATTATTTATTTTATTTTATTCGTGTATAATAATTGATACTATGTAAGACCTTCATTTATTGTTTTTAAAATTTGTTATTTAAGATTTTATTTTTTGTGTTTTATATTTTACTTCCTTGGATATTATTCATGTATGACAACAAATAATAGATAACTTTTTAATAATCCTTAGCCTTGATAATGATGCATTAACTATTTCAAACCAATCTTTAATTATACAAAAATTTCACCTCTATTTTAAATTTTATCCCATTCAATGTGTCTGTTCGTTTTCCATTTCAATTTATGAACCTCCTAATACGACCGTTCCAGTTTGGTTTATGCTCTAATTATTCCATAATGACTCTATAAATATTGTATTTCCGCCTATTCTTTCTTATTGTATTTCTTTTAATTACTAAATCTTAAATTCAACGATTTCTTTATTCATTCGTATTGGTAATTATATCTTTTATTTATATAATGATATTTTATTGGCTGACGGGATATTAACAATGAGCATCAATTTAAATACTCTTCGTTGTTGTAAAATAAGATTAAAAAATTAAAAATTTGATTAATTCATTTCATAATATGCATGGTATTTATAATCTAATTAAATTTATTCAAACCAAGCAACGTGGTATTAATAAGATATTAATTTTCTTCAAATCGAGCAATAATGATAATTTTCTACAAATGAAAATACACTTTAATTGTTCCTGATAATTTCATCATATCTTACCCCAATGGAAATTATCCTCCCTCTCACCTCTTTCGTCCAATGAATTTGCAATTTACTTAACTTAGGTCCCGTAAACCTCACATACTTTGAATACACACCATAAAAAAATAGGTCCACATCGAATTTTGCTAGGTCTAATTCCATCTTCGATATTTGCATGAAATCCCTGTTTTTGTCAGCTGCTTCCTTCCAGTTTTCAATTATCTCATTAAACCTTCGAATTGTCTCACGTAATTCGTACGTAAAATCTGTCGCTGCATCTACTATTTGAGATTCTTTGTGCGCTGTTTCCAAAAAGTTGATTGCAATCAGAATATTTTCTCTATCTTCGTCGTTGAGCCTTGGTAGATGGTTGATCAAAATACTATCCAGCAAACTCTTGCAATCTGTTAATTTTGAACCCTTTGGAAAATACTCACCTGTATTCAATAGGAAAAATAGAGACTTTAAACCTCTATATATAGAAAAAAAAACAAAATGTATTATGATCTATACACACCAATGTACGGAAGGAATATGTTTGCTACGGCCGATCTTTTGCTTGATGAAGCCATTATCTCAATGAAGAAGCCACCAAAATTGTGCCAATATATATACTATATACAAATTGCTCATTCGATCACCTATATATATGTATATATGAATTGTTTCATTTATTGTATTAATTAGTCTAAATTATCGTACCGAATATGAAACATCTGTATATTCATTTATTTCCAGAATATAGAGATTTGGTGTTGTTATTTATGTCTACATAATAAATAGGACATATGGATCGTTTTTATCTTTTACTACTGATTATTTTGATTTGATTTATAATAGCTACGCAATTTCATTTAGTTTAATCAAAAGACTATTTCATTAAAAGACTATTTCATTAGTGTTGAATGTATATTGCACGATTATGAGGTATACTTAGTGCTTTTATATTTTTAAAATGAAATTATACGTTTTTTTATATATTGAATAATATTAATTTTTTCTTGACATGTAGTGTACGCTTCATTTAATTTTTATTTATTGTTTTGGATATATATTAAATAATAACTGTATTCAATAGAGTCCAATCTCACTATTGAATTTTTTTTCAATGCCTTCATAATCAATGTACGTTGATTTCCCATTAATTAACTTTTGTACAACGAAAAACTATTTTTACTATTACTTTATTTAGAGCTATCTAATTTGTGTAGTATTAAAAAATGATAAAGAACACAGAAAAATATAAAGTAAAATTAATATTTTAATTATATTGAGTATGTTGCTTCTTGAAGTGGAAAAATCGGTCCAATATTGAAATGACAATTACCTACTTCTACACAGTACATTTACTTTTGTTTAATCCTCTTCATTTTTTAGGGTTTCTTGCTCTTCGTTTATGTTGGGATCGTTATTTTTTTGCAGTTTCTATGAATCATTATCTTCTTATTTCTTGGTGATTGATTTTGCGATGTATAACATAGTTCTCCGATAGCTTTTTACGGATTGTCTTATTTGGAAGGAGTTGGATTGGTGTTTTACGGTATGTTATTCTATATTTTAACTATGTGATTTTTTTATGCTCTGTTGTTATTTGTAGGATTGTTTTCGTTGATCTGTTCCGATTGCGTTTAATATTTTTTCCAAATAGACATTTGCAATTATATTCTCGTTATTGTGTTGTTTAAATGAGAATTTCATTGATTGTTTCCGAATATGTATTGGAGATGGAATCTGCTGAATCTTCGAATAGAAATCATCTGTTGTCGGACGAGGACTATTCAGTGTCCGATTCAGGAAGCTCTTCGTCAGATGTTAGTATGTATGCTCTTGGTCATATGAAATTGGTTAGTGCATTTTGAGTTTTTTTTTTTTGTTTAATCTCTATACCCCTGGAAATAATGTAATTTTGTTGGAGCATTGATTTTTTGTATGTTTGTGTATGGATTTGTTGATATAGGATAATGTCGTTGGCGAGAGTACGGTGGACGGCGTTGCTACATTAATGGACATGCCGCCAGAGATTCTGAATGAAATTGCCGCCAAAGTATCAGAGGATTCGCTGGATTATTTGTTCTCTATGGCATTTTGGTTACATCCTACCATTCTTATATGCAAGCAAAATATTAAGTAGATTATGATCTTAATATAACCTATCATTGTTTGATCGTATAAACGTGCACTATGAATGCAGCTGCAAGACTCTTTTCAATGCTGCACAATCTGACGATGTCTTCCTTCGATGCTCAATGGATTCATTCGTTCATCTAAATATACCTGAATTGAAAGGGAATAAGATGGATTTTTACAATTCTTGCTTTTTAGCAGACAATTACGACCTAATATTGCGTCAGACCATTGTAAGTACTATTTTTAAAATATTCCAGACAATTTATTATAAGTTCTGTTGTTGAATTATTAATTAATTATTTCTAATATATTAAAATGTACAGATTGAGTTTCTATCGATGAAAAATCGCCAATGGTGTATGCTAAGGTTGTTGT
The DNA here is from genome assembly GCA_030278955.1 of Hygrophila difformis. Lineage (NCBI taxonomy): Eukaryota > Viridiplantae > Streptophyta > Magnoliopsida > Lamiales > Acanthaceae > Hygrophila > Hygrophila difformis. The sequence goes on from JAOANR010000012.1 coordinate 27,547,546, forward strand.
GGTCAATAGAAGAGGGTCATGATGCTTCGAGATATTTTAAGTGTATTTTGCAGTTGACTTCGAAAGATCCTGGACTGATCAAAGAGGGATTGGATGGAATGATTCCATATGTTTCAGACAAGAGACTGTTGCTTCGTAGTCGGGAGAAAGTGCTTCTCATCTTGGAACGTGTCTGGACTGACGGTTCAATGTTTCAACCAATGATGGTGAATTTTTGTAACAAACGTGGCCATCCGATCCCTGCAGCAACACCGATTGATATGGATATGCACTATGTTTTCAATGACACTATGTGCAACATGTGCATTGCAACGAAGGAATGCTGGATATTTTGTAATCCCCCATGGTTGCACTAAGATATGCATTTTTGTAAAACTATTATCCACCTATTTTGTAATTACTCTGATGCTTTGAAGATTTACTAGACAATTTGCACTGTAATTTTTGGTATTGTAATTTAAATAGATATGAATTTTAAATTTTGCATGCTACAACATAATAATTTCTGATATTATTTCCCTTCCTATGTATTTTATTAGTATCTTTCCTTCAACGTATATAAACTAAGTGGGATGCATCGCTTAAATATGAATTCATGTGATTGTATAAAAATTCAAAATAATATTATTACATGTTAAATTTTGCATGCAGAAGAGATTACGAAAATTATTCGAGATTGTTCATTGCTAAAATATACCATGTTGTATGATTATAAATTATATAGGACCAAATATGCAAATATCAGCTTTTATTAATTATCTGTAGTATTATTTTTTTTACAGATAATTATATATGACACAATTATATATGAGATAGAAATTGTAAAGTAATTTATTCTTTTTTGCACATCTCTTTTTCTCTTTATTTTTATTTTATTTTTATTTATTTTTGTTTTTATTTTTAAGTTCTCATTTTCACGACATACGAATTGAGAATCATCCATTGCTTTAGACACACTTCTTTATTGATCTATTCTTATTGTACGTTAGACCAGTGAATTATTCTGCCAATGGTTTTATTTTTGTGAAATTATATGTAACGCGACTGAATGCTTTAAATAGATGTTGCTTTGGTTAGTACTCCATATAAAGTTTGATCGTGTAATCGTTTAATTTTTTTATTTTATATTTAGAACACTAATATCTGTTGTTCAATGTCGAATGATATATATGCAACGTTCTATCATTCTAGCCGAAGTAAATTTTCCTTTTAAGTTATAATGATGGAACATATATAAGAGTATCATTGAAGTTATTGTGTTCAATATGTCCTCTTAAGTAATTTTTGGAATCTGCAACAACAATAGTTATTTGTTTTTTCGGTATCATATTTCAGTTTCTAGATCTATTTTTTTTTTGTTTAAATATGCGTTTGTTTTCTGTCATGAAACAGACCATATTATTATCGTGTTGTGTGTATGTTGCCTTTCCCGTCCAGCTAATCCTCTGTACAATTCATGATAGTGTAAGTTTCATAGATTTATTCACTTATAATATTGCATATGCTTACTTCATTTCTTTCAATAATTTCTTCATCCCGAAGTGTGTTGTGTAATTAATTATACTCTATACAAATACTGCATCTCTTAGCTACAACATTCGACGTGCATGACTACTTACAACATTTAAAATTTGTTACCAATGTATGTATAAATTATTCTAAACGTCTTATAAAATTATGTTCCAAAAATTTTACTTCTTTTAGATCTTTTTGTTTTGAGCACTAAATGTCTTATAAAATTATTATATCCGATTATTTAATTAATTTTAAAGTTTATATTAAAAACACGTTTCAATCCATTTTTTTAATAATGATAATTGCATATTCTGTTAAAAAATCGATAATCAAACACCTTAATAATTATGTTTATATTGTTTTTTTAGTAGATATGGTACTTCCCAAAAAAATATTTTCTATTGTAATTCATTAATGAGTTAATAATTTTCAAAAAATCACTTTTCTCTTTCTATAAATAAATATACCCGTTTTTTAATGATAATTGCAAATAAAGGAAAAATTATTAAATATGTAGTATAATGAATCACGTCTTTTGCGATTCATGATCATTTTTCATTTCCCATTGCAATGAAGCGACGTCTTTTCAAGTATTATACTGGATAGCATGACCGTTCGCATTCCATTTCAACTATTTATCCTTCTTTCTTCTATTTAACTGTAGATGGTTTTCGTATTCTCTTCGTTCGATAAACTCGACTTCTCCATTCAAATAAGAACCAAAAATTTCGGTATTGATCCATATACAATACAGTATATGGTCATGGATCATTCTGATCAAAGTTCTCTTCAGCACCGACAAAAATCATTAATTGATCTTACTCCCGATGTTTTGGGAGACATAATGTCTCGCTTATCGGCTTCATCGTTGAATGAAATGTTCACTGCCAGCTACAGGTACCATTCATCATTTTATTGTTAAGTTTTTGTTTCGGTAATATGATTGAATTACTTATTATATTTCAGTTGTAAATCCCTTTATCAAGCGACAAAGCATCCATTAGTCTATTCTAGATGTTGTATGGATTCGTTTCGATCGTTCATGAGGCCATTTCGTTGCCCTGCGAAGAGAAATTTCTTCCTTAATTGCGTGGCTAATGGCAACCCGATGCTTAAACTTCAGTCTGCAATGGTAACTTAATAATAATAGCAATTTGTCCAATTCTTATATTTCGATTTTATTATTTAATTTTTTTGTTAGTTTTTATATCCACTAATAATTATTTCGTAAAATCTGAACATTCCAGATCAAACATATCGTTTATCGTGATTTGGCTGGTGCTGTGTCAGTTCTGGATAAGTCTATCAAGGATGGACATCTTCCATCTCTTTATCTAAAGTCTATTTTGCTTTTTAGTAGTTATGATCCTCTACTTTTGAAAGAAGGATTGAAATCGTTGTCTCTAATCAGCGGGGATAAGAAATTATTGGTTTCGCTTCGGGCAAAAGTAATTAGATGGTTTCATTGTTGGCCTAAATTTCCAAATCCTTTTTTTGATACATCTCATAAGATAATATGCGACATTAACGAGCATATTCTTAGTCTTACGCGAGGTTGGCCAGACGATGACTATGAGAATATTCAAACAGACTGCCTCCTTTGCATTGCCACCTGGGAGTGTTGGATTTTTCGTCCGGACAATGCCAAGTATATGTATTTAAGATGAATATTGTATGATGGAGCACATGTTATTCGATCCTGTTTTTTATCAGACAATTTTTTTTGTTTTTGGTTGATGTTATTCTATTATCAAACATTGTCTGTTTTTGTACAGCTAAATTTCATCAGTGAAATATAGTCTGTTGAAATATTTTTATTGTTATCACTAACAATATTTGTATTAATCTATTGCCCAGCGTGTGTAATTTATATATTATGTATTTCTTCTAATTAATGTTTTGTTTATGGGAAAACACCAAAGCTTAAACTATAATTCCTAAATTATAAAACTTATACTGTAGAGTATAAAACTTTAGCCGTGATTCGTTAAAACTATTAATGTCTCCTTTATTATTGCATTATGTAATAATTTTGTTCCAATCATACAATTATATACGTACAAACAAATGAATAAAACACAGCCTTATATCAATTAAAAAATTACTATAATTTTGTACCGATAATTATTCTAATTTTATTTCTAATACCTACACTTCCTAAAATATAAATATGAATATAAAATTCTCTGATACCTCTCCCTCTTTTTTCCTAATTCATCATTATACCATTTGTTTATGTGGTGAATTTGAATGTACAGTTGCGTAAAATAAAGGAAATATAAATATAGATATGATTCGTATGATTAAATACAGAGGAAAACATTTTCAATAACCAAATACAATTTATTCTCTCTTCACAAAATCTCCAGATCGAAATGAAATGTAGATTCATTTAGGATTACTGTAGTCGTTGCATTTATTAATTATGATGTATTATTTTATCCGATTTAATTATGACATGACTAAACAGTTTATATTTCCCATGTATTGGATTTGTAATCGGTGATATTTTCATTTATTATGATTTTCTGAAACAGTGTAATGGTTGGTGGTTTATTTATTTATGTTTGTGCAATCGAGTTCATTTAATTGACTTTGTTAATTTGATCATACGAATAATACAATTCATACGATCTATGACATTAATTATAGACAAAAACCTTTTTTTGAGTATGAATACAAATTTCAAAAAATTCTTTATTCTTGAGTATATAAAAATTTAAAATATAATGTAAAGTAGATGAAAAATTAATTTTAAAGATGTGAAAATTAATCGTAAATCAATTAACATAATAAATTCATTAAACGCATAATTTACACCATACTTAAAAGTCTTAAATATAATAATATATATATCATACTTTTTTAACATTGCTACCGAATTTACAAGATATGTTAAGCAGTTTCTTCCTAATTTCTTTTTCCCATAACATCTGCAATTCACTATTCTTCTTCGCTGGATAGCCTTCATATATTGCCGTCATGCGTTTGCAAAGGCTGTCCAATTCATCAGTGCTTTGGTTTAAAATATTTTTCGGAACATAAATGAAATCGGGATTCGAGTCAGTAAATGCAATCCAATTATTGACGTTTTCATTATAGCGAGCAACCGTTTCCTTGAGATTATTGGTGAAGTTTGTCGTAGCATCTGCGAGCTCACATTCCTTAATTGCAGTCTCTAAGAAGTCGATAATTCTAACGAACTTTCTTTTATCCGCCCTGCCAAGCGCAGGTTCATTGTCAGACAAGATTTTCGCCAATATGTCCCTACATGCAATTGCATCCGACCCTCTGGGAAAATTTAAACCTAAACACAATCGTGTAAAACGTTAAAAGTAATGAAGACCCAAATATAATTTTATCAAAATGATGCCTACCTGCGTATGGTATGAGACGATTTATCGCTGATATCTGTAGTGTCCAGTATATCGGAGCCATCTTGATTTTTGATACCGTAGACCTATCCTGTTCTTAAGTTCGTAGAAAACATTATTCACGTATATATAAACAGAATTGAAACAGATGGAACGTCGCAATGATTATTTCATATGGAAAAATGAAACGTTATATTAATTAATACAATTTTGTGTACGATCGTGTCCACATTATTTTAATATTGACGATTCAAGATAATAATGTCACACCTGTTGGTGTAATCCGTATTATTGTGTTTCCAAGTCATTGGTAATTTAAATTATAATTAATACACTCCTTGAATAAATGTAACATAAATTATCGTTTTCATTAATAGCAGTATAATATATATCTACACATTCATTCACCGATTGTATTTGTAAATTACATCTCTCTGCAATGGAATCCTCTATTAGGGATATATTCTCTTCTCCACGGGTATCTTTATATTTTTTTCTTCCATCTAATAAAAGTATATTGAATTACATTTGTCGATTGTTTCTTTTTTCTCTTTTTTGATTTCTCTTTTGCTAATTTTTCATTTATTTCTTTTTTCTTTATTCTTTTTTTTTCTAGGTTGGATCCTTCTATGTAAATGCAATTGTTGTTGGTATAGATCAATCTGCCGGTTGGTATAGTTATGCATGCACTGTCTGTCAGCGCGAGGGGAAAGATCTTATCGGCTTGAAATTTTATTGTCCTTATTGTGCCGAGCTTTTCAATTACCCTTTGTTGCGTTATAGATTGAGAATCATCGTATCCGATGCCACAACTACCTGCTCTCTTCTCATTAGACATCGAGAGGCCGAAAGTATTTTAATAACTGACGCAAGCACATTGTTTAATGGAATGACTGAGGTATTTTGTATAATGATTTTTAATCATTCCCTCTTTATTTATATATTTTTCAATTTATTCTAATTTTATCCTTTCAAATTTCTTATCCTATTTAGGGAGAAGATTTTCCTTCTCATATATCTCAGATGTTGCTAAATAGGAGGTTCATCTTTCGGGTAATAATTCCAAATGAGAATTTAAGCTTTCATCGTCCATTGTCCGTGGATCAAATGACTATTGCACCCGCCCGTTGAAGAGGAAGTTTCATATGATGGTGAATCCAATGTGTCGATTATCACAACACCGTTTTCATGTTCTGCTTTCCTATTTAAGAGCCATCTAAGAGTGATCACTTTGTGATGCTATTTTGGTATTATATGTCATTAAGAGAATTTTTTATATTTCAAGTAAGTTATTTGTATCTCATTATAGATTTATTGGTATTTGCTTTTGCAAAAAAATTCAATCGTTTCTGAATTTTTTTATTAATGTTTGCTTTCGGTCTTACATCGGGGTTGTTTTAATGTTCAAACTACATAATTAATACTTCTATACATGTTACAAATTAATAAAAAAAAAAATCAAAATCTCTCATTACTTAATAAAAATGACAATAAGAATACAATTATTCATCTTACAGGATATACTTTAACATTTTATATTTATAGTTGTCAATGCACTTTTGTTGTATATTTAATTGATATAATGGATAAAATATTGTTGAAATAATGTTATTAATCATGATCTTTTTTTGGTTTTTGGAATTTTAGCTTTAACTAATAAATATGTGAATTTAATTTTACAGGCTTTACCAATTTATTTTTTTTATAGCATTAAACATTTTTTAAAAAAATTTATTTACAATTATACGAAAACGTTCGATTATAAATCAATTCAAACATTCATTTTCATTGGTAGAATGGCATATAATTTAAAATTCTTAGCCCAAATACAATCGAAATTCGACATCACCCTCTTTTCACATATGTTCCGAATCTGAAAGCAACGTAGAGGAATTTCTCCCGACATTTGCTTGCCCACTCGAGTTCTAAATTATTAAATTTTTTCAGATTGTACTCTTTGTATCTATCACTCAAACCACTGCAAAGGATGTCTAATTCATCCGTCGTTGACAGGAAAACATATTTTGGAATGTACAACATGTCGGGATTATTGTCCTCGGAATAGTCAAGCCAATTGTTGATGTTTTCTTTATATTTCTCTGTTGTTTCCTTCAACGTCTTTGTGAAATGATCTGCTGCATCCGCAAATTCACATGCTTTTTCTGTTCTCTCCAAGAATTCTATAACATCGTTAATCTTATCTTCTTCTTCCTTGACCAGTTTCGTATCTGTTCCCGAAACAATCTTCCTTAGAATGCTTTTACATGCCACTGCATTTTCCCCTCTTGGGAAAGTGATTCCTGCGTAAACCACTCCAAACTTAATATATAGTAATTTAAACATATCGATTAATTCATTGAAATGATATGTTCTATACCTGCATACGGAAGAAGTAGATTGATTTCTTCGGACTCATTGCTCCAATTGCTGCTAGACATTTTTTTTTCTTCTATTCTGAGGATTACTTTGGAGATGGATTTTATTAGGTGTTATTATATAATGTTGTATCACTTCTATATATAGGCAGATTTGTTTCGACCATCCCCTTTCATTTTGGTTGTTGTGTTTATTTAATGAAGATTAATTTAGTGGTACATTAAAATTCTATCTCATTTAACTACAACGGCGAAAGAAATGTTTTTAGTCGGTTCGCCTATTATTATTTAATATTAATTTTTAAGGCAACAGATTATTAAACGTAAATCATCACTGAACGTTTCAATTTTGCATAGATTTTTATTATGTACTTAATTGACTGAATTTGTAATTTTATTTATCTCTAATTCATATTCAGTAAACCATTCAAATGTTTAGCCTGTCATATCGCATTCAATGATCGCATTAATTTTGAAGCCAGATTGCTCGGATTCTCCATCATTTTAACCCACTTCCTTCTCTTTCGATCAAAGAACAATGGCATCACGTTACCTATTTATCATTTAATAGCAGTTGTAACACCCCGTTTTTGGTAACCCAGGTCGGGATGTCACCGCCACATCTCCCTAGTAAGACACGGTTTCTCCGAGCTTACTAAAGAGATGCAAGGCTAGGTATTGCAGTGTTTAAAACATTTAAAGCATTCAAAATAGCCCATACAATATAAATCGAAAATAATAATAGCATAGCGCAGCGGAAATATTTAGTTTAGTACAGTATCGCAGCGGAAAATATAAATAGGGACGACATGGCCAAAACACGGGTTAAACAGGCCCGTTCATAATATAGTCTAAGTACGAAATTTAAAAGCAAAATAAAAGTTCCCAAAATCCCATGCATGATTCGTGCTCACACATGCTCATTCCACATATTCTGTAAAGAAATGAATAGAAATGGTTTTGGTCAGCAAAATTGCTGAGTAAGTTAACACATGCATGATCGTAGGGTTTAAAAGCCATAACTTTAATAATTTAACAAAAGCATGATAATAACATAATATTTGATTTCATATAATCCATATCATATAGCACAATCTATCTCAGGCTCTATTTAATGACACATATCACATGGTTCAAGATAATAGCCATAATTTAAATAAAGCATTTAAATAATTTAATTTGACAACAATATCACTTAGTCTAGTTTAATTTCATTTAGGATCCCCGTTACATTCCCGATTTGGTATTTCAAAGTTTCACGATAAAGATCGCGATGTCAACAAGTTTAGCCGGTAGCCCGGCGGCCGCAGCCGTATCAGCCATACCCAGTACCACTCCGGAGCCTCGGGAAACCCATACGGATATTCACGAGAGTGTAGGCTCTAAGTTTCGCCGTTTTGGCAATATCACATTTCAAGTATAGCGCGCGGGGTCACCATCGTCCATTACGGCACGAAGTGAATCGTTAGGGGGCACCCTGCAGAGCACTCACCCCTAATTTTAATTTATCAAGTTTGTAAGGGGATTTAGTTTTTAAAATCTGCCTTCCAATGTATTAATTTAGAAACAATATCTCAATTCGTTTCAACCCTAAAGGTTAATTCCATGTTTCAACAAGATTTCAAAATTTCGTTTCGGTAAATCACAGTTTACTCCAAAATTCGTCTAAAATCAGATTTAATTCCAAAAATTCCAAAATTTCATATCTGACTCGGAAACATCAAGATCTACAACTTTCGTGTTTTAACTTTTTCAATCCGAGATACCTAAGTAGGTTAAAATCGCCAATTTTCGCATATCAAGAATTCTGTCCGAGTTCAAAGTGCCACAGTTTACAAATTTCACAATCTACCATATCAATTCAACTCCAAATTTAATGAAATTTGACAGGGATCATCTTGAGACATTTATTCACAACTTTCATGTTCGGCCAAAGATCTAAAACAGCCTAGATCCTATGTCAAAAACGTGATCAAGATCATTCCTAAGTTCTGTCCAAGATTTCAAGATCTAAATCAAACAGTTCGGTTTCAACGGGTTTTCACCTATCAAATCAACTCCAAAAATTCTCAAATTTTTACAGTAGCTAGGTCTAAGTCTTAGGAACGTTTTTCGTGTTTTAAGTTTTTCCGTTTGAGTTCGTTTTAAAGGTCGGAAAAATTCAACAACTCTGTTGCGTCGGTAGAAAACAAAAGTGGACAGATTTATGATTCTTGTCAAATCTTTTAGGTTTCGAATGTTTTAAAATCTCCCAAAACCATGTAAGGTTAACTTACAGTATCTATGAACGTCAGGAATGTCCAATTCGGAGGCGTGGCTTCCAGATCACCGTTTCTCCTCTCCGTTCGTCGGGTTCTACAATCTAGATTCGATACGGGGGTGTAGAAAGAAAAAGGAGATGATTAGGGTTCGTTTTCGAATCGTTTATTGAATAGAGATTGGACCGAGACTTACCACGACTATGGAGATCTGTAGAGAAACTCGTCCAACAGCGTTCGTCTTGGTTTCGTGCCTCCGACGACTCCGGATTTAGGGTTTCGAACGTATAGAATGTTGTAGGGTTTTGTAAACTTGTTTGGGGCTCCCAAGGGGCTTATTTATAGAATTCTTATTCCTAGGGCGTCCACAACCGACCTAGAAGTCTGGAGTCAAGAGATGTTCAACCGAAAGTCGAAAAATCCGCGTTCGGGTGAGAGATTCACGCAACGAACGAATCTGTGTGGTGGCGCGGTCGTGGCGCGCTGAAGCCCTTCCACCGCGCGGCCACCGCGCCGACTTCGCCTGGACTTCGGTCCGGGCGGGTCGTGCGATCCGTCGTGCTTTTCCGCATCTCTTTCGGATTTCTATCCCTCTATGCTCCCGAATTCCGATTTCCGGGGTATCTTCGGGTTCATACTTTCTCTCCAATTTTATTCTTAGTCTAGTTGGATATTTTGGACTCGAATACTCGAGTTCATTAGTGTCGGGTGTTGGTGTTCCATTTATCCATCCTTTTATTGAATTAAATTCCTTTAATTCCTTTTTAAGTAAAAAATCTCATTTCTCATTTCCCGATATATTTATTTATTTCTTTTATTTGCTGGATTGGTTTATTTATTTATTGTATTTATTTTATTTATTATTTATTTATTTAATTATTGTTTTATTTTATGTTGGAAAATTCTCGGGTATTACAGTCTACCCTCCTTAAGAATCAACTTCGTCCTCGAAGTTGTGTTTCGGCTTTTCTCGTCTCGTGCTAAGGTCTTGTGTTTGTTTTATTATGTTGTGACTGAACTTAGAATTAAAACTTCTAAGCTGCCTACGTACCCGGTAAAGGGATCAAGCCATAACGTAGTTCAAAAGTTTACAAAAATGCACGAAAAATTAGGGGGTATGACATCCTCTCCCCCTTAAGATTGCAGTTATGTCCCCATAACTGTGTCGGTATCGGTTTGGAACAATGTCGGGTATCGTTCCCTCATGTCGGATTCTACTTCCCAAGTTGCCGTCTCACTTTCGTGGTTTGACCAAAGAACCTTGATCATTTTGATGGTTTTGTTCCTCGTTACTCGTTCCTTAGTATCGAGAAGACGCACTGGGACTTCTTCGTAAGTCAAATCTTCATCGAGCTCAATTATCTCCGGTTGAAGTACATGTGTCGGGTCCGGCACATACTTCTTTAGTTGTGAGACATGGAAGACATTATGAACTCTATCTAAGTGTGGCGGTAAAGCCAATCGGTAGGCTAGAGTTCCGACTCGTTCTAGAATTTCGTAAGGTCCTATGTATCGCGGACTTAACTTCCCTCGTTTGCCAAAGCGCATCACCCCCTTCATGGGTGATATCTTTAGCATGACCCTATCTCCCACTTGAAATTCTAGGTCTCGTCGTCTCACGTCGGCATAACTCTTTTGACGGTCTTGAGCGGCTTTCATCTTTCCTTGAATCACTTTGATTTGTTGAGCCATGTCTTCGATAAGTTGTGGTCCCACTACCACGGACTTATCGTTTTCTTCCCAGCTCAAAGGGCTTCGGCACTTTCGTCCATACAATGCCTCGAAAGGTGCCATGCCAATACTCGCATGGTAACTATTATTATAGGAAAACTCAATCAAGGGTAAATGAGATTCCCAATTCCCTTTGAATTCCAACACGCATGCTCTCAGCATGTCTTCTAGTGTTTGGATTGTTCTCTCGGTTTGTCCATCCGTCATCGGGTGGAATGCGGTGCTCATTTTGATTTGAGTACCGAGAGCTTTTTGTAACTCCGTCCAGAAATGAGAGACAAATCTACTGTCTCTATCGGAAATGATATCGTGGGGTACTCCATGTCGTCGTACCACGTTATCAATGTAGGCTCGGGCCAATTGGTCCATAGTCCACGTGTCTTTCATTGGGATAAATATGGCTGTCTTCGTTAGCCTATCCACAATCACCCAAATCTTGTTCATGCCTTTAGGTGATCGGGGTAATCCCGAGACAAAGTCCATTGAGATGCTATCCCACTTCCAACTTGGAATCTCTAGTGGTTGCATCAATCCTAAGGGTTTATGTCGCACTGCCTTAACCTTTTGGCAGGTGAGACATCTCGCCACGAAATTTGCCACTTCCTTCTTCATTCCCGGCCACCAATAGATCTTCTTCAGATCTTTGTATAGCTTGTCACTTCCGGGATGTACGGAATATGGCGTGTTGTGCCCTTCCTCCATCAACCTTTGCTTCAACTCGGCACATTTAACAGGCACACACCATCTCCCTTTGAAACGGATGCTTCCATCCTCGTGGACAGCAAATCCTATTGCCTTTCCTTCAGCAATATACTCTTTTATCTTCTCGAGTTTCGGATCGCCCGGTTGAGCGAGTCGAATCTCGTCCAATATTGGAGTTTCTACGACCATGGCATTGACCGTTTCTCTCACTGTGCCAGGGTGCACAAGTTCTAACTCCAATCTTGCCAAATCCATGTACAATGCCGGCGGAATTACCAACGAGTTTGTCACGTGTTGGGTTTTCCGACTTAGGGCATCGGCTACCACATTCGCCTTCCCCTCGTGGTATGCTATCTCTAAATCGTAGTCTTTAATAAGTTCCAACCACCTTCGCTGTCTCAAATTCAACTCCTTCTGAGTGAATATATATTTCAAGCCCTTGTGGTCGGTGAACATTCGACACTTCCGCCCATAAAGATAATGTCTCCATATCTTTAGAGCGAAAACGACCGCTGCCAACTCCAGGTCATGTGTCGGATAATTTTCCTCGTGAGGTTTTAATTGGCGTGATGCATAGGCTACGACTCTCGAGTCTTGCATCAAAACACAACCTAAACCTTCCTTCGAAGCATCGCTATATACTTCGAAGTCACCATTCTCTGATGGTAATGTTAATACGGGTGTGGTTGTGAGTCGTTTCTTCAGCTCTTGAAACGATGTCTCACATGCTTCGGTCCACTCGTATTTTGCTCATTTCTTAAGTAGCTGGGTCAAAGGACGTGCAATCCTTGAAAAGTCCTTCACGAATCGTCTATAATATCCGGCTAATCCAAGGAAACTCCTTATTTCCGTTGGACTTTTCGGAGTTGCCCATTCAGTTACGGCAGAAACTTTTGCCGGATCCACTGATACTCCATCAGCAGATACTATGTGTCCGAGAAATGCCACTTCTTTCAGCCAGAAGTCACATTTCGGCAGCTTGCCGTATAGCTGGTTTCTTCGCAGGATCTCCAACACTTGATGTAAGTGCTTCGCATGCTCCTCCTCGCTCTTCGAGTAGATCAGAATGTCGTCGATGAACACTACGACGCACTGATCTAACAATTCTCGGAACACGTTGTTCATGAGATTCATGAACATGGCCGGAGCATTTGTTAGCCCGAAGGATAACACTGTGAACTCGTAATGGCCATATCGTGTTCGAAACGCCGTCTTTGGAATGTCCTTCTCGGCAATCCTCAATTGATGATACCCAGATCGCAAATCGATCTTCGAGAATACTGAAGCTCCCTTCAGTTGATCAAACAGATCCTCTATTCTCGGTAGGGGGTATTTGTTCTTAATGGTCACTTGGTTTAGTCCTCGGTAATCTATGCAAAGACGTAGTCCTCCGTCTTTCTTCTTGACAAATAAAACCGGTGCTCCCCAAGGGGACGTACTCGGTCTTATGTAACCTTTTCCCAATAGCTCCTCGAGTTGTTCCTTTAACTCCTTCATTTCCAGTGGTGCCATCCGGTACGGAGCTTTTGAGACAGGCTCTGTCCCCGGAATGAGATCTATGGTGAATTCAAGATCTCTCTCAGGTGGCATGCCCGGGACGTCTTCAGGGAACACGTCCGGGTATTCTCTTACCACTGGTATGCTATCAACCTTGTTCTCTTCCGCCTCAAGGTTGTGCACATAGCACGCATATAGTTCATACCCCTTACGCATCAAGTTATTTAGTTTAAGTGCACTAACGATTTTGTTACTTTTCTTAGGGGGCTGAGAGTAAAAGATAACTCTCTTTCCCCTACTTTTTGACAAGGTGATCTTTTGCTTTTGGCATTCGATCACCGCTTTATACTGGGATAGCCAATCCATCCCCAGTATGATGTCAAAGTCTCTAAAGTTAAATTCTACCAAGTTCGCGAAGAATTCTACGTTCTTTATCACTATAGGAATTCCGTTATATCGTTTAGAGCAAGACACTACTTCTCCAGAAGGCAATTGAATTCCTAAGCTAATTCTCTCGCACTTAGGTAGATCTAACTCAGGCACTATCCTTGATGCAATAATTGAGCAACTAGCTCCAGAATCAAATAGAACTCTAAGGGGTGTATTCAAAACGTGAAATGTACCTGCCATCACTTCTCCTTGCGCAGGCACGTCCGCTTGGTTCACCACGTTCAGCCTCCCCATAGGGCGTCCCTGATTGCCCTGCTGATTCGCATTCGGTTGCTGATTTTGTTGCTGGTTTTGATTCTGTGGGGGCGGAGGTCGTTGGTTCTGGTTCTGGTTTTGCGGCCTATTTTGAGGGGGTCTGTACCCTTGGTTATTCCCGTTTCGACCATTTTGGTTTTGAGGCTGTTCTTGCCCCGCGACCAAATCGTCCCTCTTCGTTATGTTCTCGAGCCTAGTTCGACATTCCCGTCGAACGTGTCCCATTCGACCGCATCGGTAACAGGCGCCTTGTTGCGGGCATCCCCTTGCCAGATGTGGTCGTCCACATCGCGGGCAAGGCGGTACCAGATCTTCTTGATTGAACCTCCTTCCCGTGTTGTTTTGTTGGGGCCTATTCGACCCTCTGCGCTGCTCGTTCCTTCCAGTGTTGTTCTCGTTTCTCGAGTCTCGGCTTCTCTTGTCTTGAGGACCCCTGCTGGACTCCCCACTCACTCTTCTTTTCAGCTGCTGCACGCGTGCTACCGCTACAGCGCGATCGTATACGGCTTGCAAATCGGGGTAGTGTACCCCCGCGATCACTTCGCGCACAGACAGGTTCAGTCCCATCTCGAACTTCTGTGCCTTTTCTGCATCAGTAGGTACTAGCCTTGGTGCGAACCTCACCAGCTCCTTGAAGCGGGTGTAGTATTCCTGCACCGTTTGGCTTCCTTGCTTCAACGACAGGAATTCTTCGTACATGGCAGCTTTGGTACTCAAGGGATAGAATCGATCCCTGAGTAGTTCCATCATCTCCATCCACGAGTAAGGCTCGTCATCTTCAGTTAGTTTGGCTTGCGTTGCTTGCCACCAGTCATCAGCTTCGCCTCCCAAGTAGTATGAAGCGACATGTACCCTCTCTCCTTCCGGACATTTGACCGCTCCCAGCAGCTTGTCGAAAGTCCGGATCCATTCCTCCAGTTTAGCTGGATCCTCCTCACCAGCATAGTGGGGCGGCTGGTAGGGATTCACCATCGCCAGGTAGTTAGGGCGAGCTTGGGGCGGAGGTACCGCCGCAGCTTGACCCTGGTTGACTTGCGCGTTCCCGAGCGCAACCAACACTTCATCTATCTTCCTAAGACGATCGCCCACATTGTTCGGTGCGGGGGCGTCCTGCGCACCTTGGGGTTGTTCCTCATCAGGTTGGTTTGGTTCAGTGACGTTTGGTGGTGTTTCGGTAGGTGTTTCAGTAGTGGTTTGGGGAGCGGTTTGAGTCCTTCCTCTTCCTCTGGGTGCCATTCTGGTACAAATAGGATAGTTTAGGACTGATGAATTTAGCATATAGTCTAAGCAATTTGTATGAATGTATATGTGTGTAGTAATTTTGCACGTGGTGCTTTGTTCGGATTGAGGAGCATCGTGTGCTTCGGGGTTTTATTTTATTTTGTCTTGCTTTGTTTTGTTTTGAAAAAAAAATAAATCGGCATTTTATTTCCTCAAAAGAAATTTTAATACAAAAGTAGAAATATTTTTCTAGCAAAACGATGTCTAACAGTAGAATCTCTAGTGCCTCATGACGTCTCTCGGCGGGGTAGCAGGATCTTCCTCCGGATCTTCCTCCTCCGAACTCGGCGGTAGTAGGTCGTCAAAGATAGTGTTTAAATCTTGCCCGTGGGCATCGATGTATTCCTTTAGTATTAAGTTTTGTGTAGTGAGGGTTTGGACTTGGCGCTCGAGTTGGTTTATGCGGTGATGATCCGCCTCTCTCAAGTTGCCCATGTGATGTAAATTGGCCTCCAATTGAGCCATACGGTACTTCATTTGCTCTAGGGTTTGGTGGGAATCGAGGTGAACGCTCATCATCCTGACCAACAACTGCATCATGTCTTGACTAGCCATCTAGCGCAAGCAAGAGATCTAGGTTAATATTCGCCAAGATTCTAAGTTCAATTCGCCCAGATTCTAAGTTCGAGTTTCCAAGATTCTAAGTTCAAGTTTCGCCAAGATGCTAAGTTCAAGTTTCGCAAAGATTCTAAGTTCAAGTTTCGCAAAGATTCTAAGTTCGTAGCCGAAATGCAACATGCATATGCAAATGATACTTCCCCCCAACAATAATTTAATGCACCATATATATTTTTCCCATGGGTTTTAAAATAAAATTTCTCCATGGAAATAAAAATTTAAAATTTAAAATAATAGTCAAAATATTAATAATAGCTTAAAAATAATAATGGTTTAACAATAATAGTTTAAAAATAATAATGGTTTAATAATAGTAGTTTAAAAATAATAGTTTAAAAATAGCCGGGCTCTGATACCAACTTGTAACACCCCGTTTTTGGTAACCCAGGTCGGGATGTCACCGCCACATCTCCCTAGTAAGACACGATTTCTCCGAGCTTACTAAAGAGATGCAAGGCTAGGTATTGCAGTGTTTAAAACATTTAAAGCATTCAAAATAGCCCATACAATATAAATCGAAAATAATAATAGCATAGCGCAGCGGAAATATTTAGTTTAGTACAGTATCGCAGCGGAAAATATAAATAGGGCCGACATGGCCAAAACACGGGTTAAACAGGCCCGTTCATAATATAGTCTAAGTACGAAATTTAAAAGCAAAATAAAAGTTCCCAAAATCCCATGCATGATTCGTGCTCACACATGCTCATTCCACATATTCTGTAAAGAAAGGAATAGAAATGGTTTTGGTCAGCAAAATTGCTGAGTAAGTTAACACATGCATGATCGTAGGGTTTAAAAGCCATAACTTTAATAATTTAACAAAAGCATGATAATAACATAATATTTGATTTCATATAATCCATATCATATAGCACAATCTATCTCAGGCTCTATTTAATGACACATATCACATGGTTCAAGATAATAGCCATAATTTAAATAAAGCATTTAAATAATTTAATTTGACAACAATATCACTTAGTCTAGTTTAATTTCATTTAGGATCCCCGTTACATTCCCGATTTGGTATTTCAAAGTTTCACGATAAAGATCGCGATGTCAACAAGTTTAGCCGGTAGCCCGGCGGCCGCAGCCGTATCAGCCATACCCAGTACCACTCCGGAGCCTCGGGAAACCCATACGGATATTCACGAGAGTGTAGGCTCTAAGTTTCGCCGTTTGGCAATATCACATTTCAAGTATAGCGCGCGGGGTCACCATCGTCCATTACGGCATGAAGTGAATCGTTAGGGGGCACCCTGCAGAGCACTCACCCCTAATTTTTTTTTTTTTGAGAATTGAAGGCTTTATTTCTAACAATCCAAAGTACAAAATCATACATAGCCCCAAGAGACCTGTTCGACAGGATCTCAGCAGTTACAAACTCGTTACAACACTACATCAGTAGCAAGATTTGGATATAACTAGTCCAAAAACACGCAGCATTGTTTTGCCAAAATCCATGAGGCAAGAAAATCTGGATTTGGTACAGCAGACAACAGCAACAGTCTTTCTCCCCACACTACAACTGATTACCATGGATCCTCCCAAGGGGATTTAGTTTTTAAAATCTGCCTTCCAATGTATTAATTTAGAAACAATATCTCAATTCGTTTCAACCCTAAAGGTTAATTCCATGTTTCAACAAGATTTCAAAATTTCGTTTCGGTAAATCACAGTTTACTCCAAAATTCGTCTAAAATCAGATTTAATTCCAAAAATTCCAAAATTTCATATCTGACTCGGAAACATCAAGATCTACAACTTTCGTGTTTTAACTTTTTCAATCCGAGATACCTAAGTAGGTTAAAATCGCCAATTTTCGCATATCAAGAATTCTGTCCGAGTTCAAAGTGCCACAGTTTACAAATTTCACAATCTACCATATCAATTCAACTCCAAATTTAATGAAATTTGACAGGGATCATCTTGAGACATTTATTCACAACTTTCATGTTCGGCCAAAGATCTAAAACAGCCTAGATCCTATGTCAAAAACGTGATCAAGATCATTCCTAAGTTCTGTCCAAGATTTCAAGATCTAAAATCAAACAGTTCGGTTTCAACGGGTTTTCACCTATCAAATCAACTCCAAAAATTCTCAAATTTTTACAGTATCTAGGTCTAAGTCTTAGGAACGTTTTTCGTGTTTTAAGTTTTTCCGTTTGAGTTCGTTTTAAAGGTCGGAAAAATTCAACAACTCTGTTGTGTCGGTAGAAAACAAAAGTGGACAGATTTATGATTCTTGTCAAATCTTTTAGGTTTCGAATGTTTTAAAATCTCCCAAAACCATGTAAGGTTAACTTACAGTATCTATGAACGTCAGGAATGTCCAATTCGGAGGCGTGGCTTCCAGATCACCGTTTCTCCTCTCCGTTCGTCGGGTTCTACAATCTAGATTCGATACGGGGGTGTAGAAAGAAAAAGGAGATGATTAGGGTTCGTTTTCGAATCGTTTATTGAATAGAGATTGGACCGAGACTTACCACGACTATGGAGATCTGTAGAGAAACTCGTCCAACAGCGTTCGTCTTGGTTTCGTGCCTCCGACGACTCCGGATTTAGGGTTTCGAACGTATAGAATGTTGTAGGGTTTTGTAAACTTGTTTGGGGCTCCCAAGGGGCTTATTTATAGAATTCTTATTCCTAGGGCGTCCACAACCGACCTAGAAGTCTGGAGTCAAGAGATGTTCAACCGAAAGTCGAAAAATCCGCGTTCGGGTGAGAGATTCACGCAACGAACGAATCTGTGTGGTGGCGCGGTCGTGGCGCGCTGAAGCCCTTCCACCGCGCGGCCACCGCGCCGACTTCGCCTGGACTTCGGTCCGGGCGGGTCGTGCGATCCGTCGTGCTTTTCCGCATCTCTTTCGGATTTCTATCCCTCTATGCTCCCGAATTCCGATTTCCGGGGTATCTTCGGGTTCATACTTTCTCTCCAATTTTATTCTTAGTCTAGTTGGATATTTTGGACTCGAATACTCGAGTTCATTAGTGTCGGGTGTTGGTGTTCCATTTATCCATCCTTTTATTGAATTAAATTCCTTTAATTCCTTTTTAAGTAAAAAATCTCATTTCTCATTTCCCGATATATTTATTTATTTCTTTTATTTGCTGGATTGGTTTATTTATTTATTGTATTTATTTTATTTATTATTTATTTATTTAATTATTGTTTTATTTTATGTTGGAAAATTCTCGGGTATTACAGCAGTATAGCACCTCTCTCCATTGCCTTCTCGATTTTCCAGCTCACGTCAAATCGAAATCAATCTTATATCTAATAAAGGTGGTTTGGTTGGTAAAATAATTAATGGGTTAGGCGGTGGTGAAATATTTTGTATTTTGTATTTAGTAAGTGTATTATGATGATTAATATTTTTATTTATTCATTGGACAACGTAATCGGAGTAATCGTACGTGTCCGTTCATTTTACCTATTTTTAAATCGAATGCTTTCTATAAGTTTTTTTTTTTTCAAGTATACGCTATATACTCATTTTTTGTTCGTTTCATTCCCTCCATCGAGTCTGAAATTTATTTCAATTTATGGAAAATGAGGAGGCCGTTGCGACGTGTCATTTACTTTCATTATGTATTTGTTATCTTTGTCTTAAACTTTTCACTAAATATACTTATAAGTATATTCAATGTGATCATTTTTTCTAATTACATATAATTTTTGTTTAATAGAATGTAATGTAGTATTAAGTATCAAATTTATTCCCGATTTTAATTATCATCATATAAACTATAAACGTCATTATTCTTTTAATTATTTCCAAGATTTTTTTAAACCTCTATTTAATTTTTGTTCCAAATACAGTATTTATTAAAGTTTGAATGTTTGACCACATAAAGACGATCATCATAAAATAATCGTACTTCCATGAATTATACCCAAATATTGATACCACATCATATTACTAGGTTGTTTATTTGAACTATTCATTAATGTCTTTATTGAAATTTGTATCTCATTATAATTTGAATGAAGTATTATTCGGTTAATGTACATTCCTTTATTGACATCTAAATAAAACCGTTCAATGAATGCAATATTCAAATAATATCATCAAGTTCTTTGAATAGTCTTAATCTTAAATGTTAAATTCATTTCTCATAGTTTCGTTACAACGTTTTGTCTTCTCTCTATGTACTATAAAATCGGATGCAGAACATTCTTTAAATCGTAGACTCTTATATCCCTTTAGATACTCTATTAATCTCCTTCTTCAGTTCATCGAAGTCCTTAAAAAATTACGTTCAATAATTACTTACCTTCATGGACAAATTTGTTCCTTTTAAGAATTTGACTCCTTTATCTGTGAAGGTAGGAATTAAGGGTAGATGCGTCCGTTGTTATGCTGTCGAGGGTCAACAAAAAGACTTCTTCATTAGTTTTGAATGCATCTTGCATGATAATGAGGTGTGATTATTCATATATATTGTTCATATGATATTATTCTTCTAAGTATTGAAAATAATAACAATTTTCCCTTTATACCTAGGGAACTCGATTTCATTTTACTGCTTCGAGATCAGTGGCAAAAAAGTTTGCGAAGACTTTCGTGGAGCGTTCTATTTATTCAATTTATCGATTTTTCGTTACTGATAATAAAGATAGATTTCGCCTTACCGGTCATGATTACAAGGGCAATTTATATGGAAATTCAGTTATAACTCCATCCACTGATCCTGATTTTCCCGATTGCACATATTTGTTTAAACCATTCAAAGATATTTTTGCAATGGAGGATCCTCATAATGAAGCTCATTTTGGTAAGATTACTATTCTTTATATTTATTGTCCAGATATATAATATAATTTAGATTTTTTCCTTTACCAAACAATCACATTACTAAATAAAATTATGAAAATAAACTTATAGTTTTTGATTAAGGAGTTTTCTATTTGTTTTTCGTAATTAGATATCATTGGTCGAGTTGTAAGAATTGAAGGTCCGAAAAAGAAAACCACCCGGGATGGGAAGGAGAAGCGTCTTCTTGAAGTTTCTCTTCAAGATGATGAGTAATTCTTCATTTTGATCAATGGGATAGTATTTTTTGTACTTTTATGGTTTTATTTAGTTTAAATATTTTATTTATTGTTTCGTTGACTTTTAATTGCAGGGGACTCATGATAAATTGTACTCTGTGGGACGATTATGTTGATATCTTTCTGTCGGGCATAAATGAAGATGACATTTCTAAAAATATATTCACTCTTCAGTTCTGTCGTGCTAATACTTTCCAAGGTATTTGTTTTATAATATCTCAACAATTAAAGTTTATTATGTATTATTTTAATATGCACGAAGTTTAATACATTTATTATATTGCATTAGGAAAAGTGCAAATTCAAAATGCTTTTCGTGTGTCCAAGCTTCTTCTGAATGCCGACATCCCTGAGGTTAAAGATTTTCTTGAAAGGTTAGTTGTCATAATCGGATTATTATTGTACTTAGTATTTCTTTGAATATTTTAATTCATATATATTTGACTGTATGCATAACATTCGTAGGATCGCCTGTATAAGTTTGCCTGAAAGGTCACTTTCCGGCATGCCTCCCCTTAGCGTTTCATCAGAAGGACATGAAGTATATTCCTATAAAGTATCTACTATTAAGGATATATGTACTTCTGGAGTGGTAATCTCAGCATTTTCTTATGTCCTACTATGTATCTTAATTTTTAATATAGTCTTTATAATATTTCTTTGTTATATAGGGTGGTTCATTCTATATTAATGCTGTCGTTGTGCATGTTGACGATTCTGCCGGTTGGTTCTTTCATTCATGCAAGACATGTGCAAGGAAGTTAACTGTTGTGAATGCCCGTTTTTATTGTTCTAACTGTGAGATAATGCGTGAGGCTGCTGGAATGAGGTATAAATTAATAATTTTAGTAGCAGATGATACAAGTTCGTGTTCGTTACTCCTTTGGGATAGTGAGGCAGAGAGTGTTTTAGGAAAGAGTGCATCTGTATTGTACAAGGAAATGACTGAGGTATCCTGAAGTATAAAATTTAACTTTCAATTCATACGTATTTTGTTGGTTTGTTCATTTACTATAATGTTACTTATTTTCAATATATTTTGATTCTGTAGGATGTGGATTTC